>CM037877.1:150108917-150471417 GCA_021292165.1 Shinisaurus crocodilurus | reverse complement strand
AGTCTGGACTGACCGTATTTCTTTGTTGAATGTTCATTAGAAAAATACTGGAATTCCTTTTTTAAATTTTATTTTAATTATATAGAAGCTATTTATCAGGGATGTTGAAGAGTCCTTGGTCTCGAGTCACGAGTCGAATCACGAGTCTTTGTACCCGAGTCTCGAGTCCGAGTCCGAGTCCTTGGTCCAAAATGGTGACTCATGAGTCACGAGTCACGAGTCACTCCCAAAACTGACTCCATGAGTCCCTATTAAAATCAATGGGGTTTTCCCCCAACAAAATAAGGCTACTTCAGATGTGTGGCTTAAATAAATTCTAGGCACAAGTGTGCCTTTTTATTTCAAAACTCTGCAACTGATTTTGGCAAGAACAGACCAGGCAGACAAACCCAAAATAACCAGGCAGGCAGAGGAGGCAGGGAACCCCAAAGCAGGCAGGCAGAGGCGTTTGTCTTGGACAATTCAAACTGTGGAACTGGTTAAGAAGAGACCAGGCAGGCAGAGGAGGCAGGGAACCCCAAACAGGCAGCAGGCAGGCAGGCAGGCAGGCAGTGCCCTTTGTCTTGGACAATTCAACTGTTGAACTTTATCTTCGCCGGCGATCACACTCCTCTCCACTCCTTCTGGCACAGCCCAGGGATGTTGACGAGTCCTTGGTCTCGAGTCCCGAGTCGAGTCTCGAGTCCCATTAAAAATATTGGGACTCGAGTCCGAGTCGAGTCAGAGGGGGGACTCAGTCCGACTCACGAGTCGAGTCCTCGAGTCCGAGTCCCCATCCCTGCTATTTATACAAACAGAAGCTTAACAAAGTAAACATAATGGCAGGCAGTATCTAAGCAGGCCGTTTCACAAGCAAGACCCACCGCTTGTGCAACTGGCATTTAGCACTATCTTATGTGAGCTCTGCTGACCTGCCCCCATTCCAGAAAAGAGTGATTCTACTCGTTACCAGTTCCTAGAGCAGTGTTCTCCAACCTTGGGTCCCCAGATGTTTTTGGCCTACAACTACAACTACGCATGCTGGGGCATGCTGGGAGTTGTAGGCCAAAAACATCTGAGGACCCAAGGTTGGAGAACACTATCCTAGAGGAAGCGCTAAATCCCCATCGTGCAAGTGTCGGGCCCACTTGTGGAATGGAATCTTGTGCAATGGCCCACTTGGATACTTCCCAATATATCTTAACATAAATGATATCATAGATTTCATAGATCATAGAGTTGGAAGAAGCCTACAAGGCTATCGAGTCCAACCCCCTGCTCAATGCAGGAAATTAGAGGAGGGGTCTCCCATCCAAGTAATAACCAGGCCTGACCCTGCTTAGCTTTCCACACTCAGGCAAGCTGAGCCAGCGTAATCTCTGTCAATCGATTAATGGAGAGAGCAGTCCTATGGTCCCTGGATGAGCATCCCAGGAGCCATAGGTTGACTCAGAAAGCCCCTTCCGAGGTCAGAGAAAGAGGAAGTGGGGGACAGAGATCTTCCCCTGACCCCACCCCCTCAAAGCTGGTGCAGAGAGAACTGCACTGGCTTCCTCTCTGAGGTCGGAAAATTGACCTTCAGAGATGGGGGAAAGGGGTGTTCTGGTGGGTGGGAAGGGGAGGAGGCCAGGATATAATTTATCCTCCTTCCCTCTCCTGCAAAGCACCCTCTCTAGACGGGCTGAAAAGCCCATCTAACAAAAATATGGGAGATTGGAGGATGGGGAGGCAAAGATCACTTCCGCCGCCCCTCCTGCTCTGCCGAATTCAGCCCAGCAGGGCATAGGAACCTCAGAAGCCTCCGAGTTCAGGGACTTTTGAGCAGTGAGGGTGCAGTCCATAGGACTGTGCACTAAATTAGTAGTATCATTATTACAATTGAATTTGTCTTTTTATCATGTTATTTCCTCAGATTACCCCCAAGACCTCTTTTCCAGCATGTTTATCATTTGTTTTCTGATTCCAACAGTCCATAAAATCTTCTTTCATTCTTTCTTTTTTCTACACATTTTTCCATAGTATCTTATGGTGGTTATCTTATACATTCATATTCTATGCCAGAGGTAGGCAACCTGGCGCCCTCAGATGTTTTGGAACACAAATCCCATCAGCCCCAGCCAGTATGTCCAGTGATCAGGGATCGTGTGAGTTGTGGTCCAAAACATCTGGAAGCTTACTAGGTTACTTATCCCTGTCATATATTTGTTTTCCAATCCTCTAATGATGGGAGCTGTTTCTTCCAATTTCAGACCACTTATATTCATGCTGTGACTAACACATTCCCTACCATTTTTTACTATTTGATCAGGTTCAATCCTTCCAATCTACTCAGCAACAACACTGGGCTTTAGCGGTAACCCATTGCACTGATTCCATTAATCCAGAATGTCTTTACGTCTTTACATTCCCACCCACTGTGATTAAAATCTGCTTGACCTTGTCTGCACCTTCAATGGTATATACAGTAATACCTTGGATTGCAAGTAACTTGGTTTGAGGGCGTTTTGCAAGACAAGCAAATTTTTAAATATTTATTTAATATATTTTTTTTTACTTGATATACAAGCGACATCTTGCAATACAAGTACTGTAGTATGGCTTAAATTAAAAATCTCTGTACAAATTTTTTTGGGGGGATTTTGTTTTGATATAAGAGTGTTTTGGATTACAAGCACGTTTCCAGAACGAATTATGCTCTCAATCCAAGGCATGACTGTATTAGGTAGTTGGTACATTTTTGTACCTTATATGGCATATAATACCATAAATAAATAAATAAATATCTTGCAGCTGCATCTATAGAATAAGCATAGGAAATTCTAGCACTGTTTCATATTTACCCAATATTTCATCCCCTGCTACTGTATCTCTCCTCATCACTTTCTTCTTACTGTCTTGGAGCCTTCTTAAGCTGTGCGTGCATTTACTACCAGAGGTTATTAATATTATTTGCTAATGAAATCGGTTTCTTATCCATGAAGCAAGACATGCTTCCACTGATTTAGGTCTCACGTGGCTTTTCTACCCTGTTCAGAGCTACAGGTCTGCCATCTTCCATTCACTTCCAGTAGCTACCGCTATGGATGCTTGAAGAATCTGATCTTTGTGAATTCAGATTTGAATTGTGCTGATCCGCAGCTAGCAATGTGCAGATCAGAACGTAACTGAATTTTGTGATGCAGTTCTCAGCTCAAAAAACTTTCCAAAATAGAAAAATGAATATTTTATAATGAAATAGGTTTAGAAATGTGTGCTGTGAGATAAAACATGTTTAGAAATGCATATTTTGTGAGAAAATATGTTCAAAAATACATAGTTAAATACATATTTAAATACAGCTTTCACATGGATTTATTTTATAATAGCAAATTAATGCTGAAATGGGAAGGAATGGGCTTATGAATGAACACACATGAAACTGGCATGGACTGGAAATCCATTGATCCATCCATGCCTAGCTACCGCTAGAGTTGAGTGAGATGGTAAAGGGATGTAGCCGAGCAGCCCGTCAGACAGGAGCAAGGCCCGAACTGGGCCTGCTCGCGTCCGACGAGCTGCTCGGCCACACGCGCAGGCTTTACCTTGCTCCCTTGTCTGATGGGTCCCGTCAAGTCACTTCCGGCGCGGAGGAAGTGACGCGACAGGACCCTGCTCCGTTGCGCTGGATCCTGCTCCGTTGCGCTCTGTTTTTGGCTGGGGAAACCAGGGCAACAGGGCTGTTTAAGCCCTGTTGCCCTGGTTCCTCCCGCCAAAACAGAGCGCGGGCGGGGGTCCAGCGCGCCGGAGCAGTGGCTCCGGCGGAGGCGGCAGAGGTGGTGGCACGCAGGACCAGGTAGGTGGCGGGGGGGTCCTGGCAGCAGCGGGGGGGTCCGGCGGCGGGGGGGTTCTCTGAAGAGCAGGATCAGGCCGCCGCCGCTAGCGGAGGGCTGAGCCCGGAGCGAACCTCCAGCCAACTCCAGGCTCAGCCCCACCACTATCGCTGGCTGGGGCATGCTGGGAGTTGTAGGCCAAAAACATCTGGGGACCCAAGGTTGGAGAACACTGCTTTAATGGAAGCCACGTGCCAAAGCAGAGAGTGGGTAGCTCCAGGCCGTGGGCCCGATGGGCGATGGCCCATCCTAGCCTCCCTCTCCCACTCACGGTAATCTGATGACTCCATTGACTTAATGAGGTTAGCTTGAGGTCACTCACCGGAATGAGGGGTACTATGTGAGAAATGTTTATTCAGTCCAGACATTTATGTTGCATTATGGTCTGTGGTAGTACTGTGCTGAACATTTCTTCTGCATTTCCTTTCATCCATTCTCATTCAATTTGATGGGAAAGAAAATGCTTTCGCAAAGGTTTCAAAGGAGAAGTACATTTCAGTGAAATTCTTGTGGGTGTGGTGAGGCATCTGATACCTCCCCTGACTGCCCTTGCTTCAGTTAAAACCCAGAGGGAGGCATCATGAGGTAGCTCATCTCATGGGGCTTTTTGAAATCAGGAAGTGTGAGCAGCCTGGGAAGCTGCAGAGTGATGGAGGAGAGATGTATAACAGAAAGAAGAAAACACAGGATTCAGACAAGATAAGCCACACTCAAGGGGTGGGGATGGGTTGAGTGAGTGTGGGTTGCCATTGAACCATGGGTTCTTGTTGAAACGTGGGTTGGGTTATCATGTTGTCTGAACCCAGCTGAGATAACAAACAAACCATGGTGAACAACCCAAAGTTCAAGTTGTAAAATAATGGCGATGAAAATAGCAAATAATGTTGGGGCAATAACACATCCCTGTTTAACACCTGATCCCACTTTAAATGGAGCACCATGAGAGCCGTTGTTGTCCAAAACCGTAGCCGTCATGTTGTCATGGAGAAGTCGCAAGATATTTACAAATTTATTGGGGGCATCCAATTTTCATAAGGATAGTCCAGAGAGCTGTTCGGTCTACAGTATCAAAGGCCTTAGCCAGATCAATAAATGCCATATAAAGGGGTTGATTTTGCTCCCGGCATTTTTCTTGGACCTGACGTGCAGTAAAAATCATGTCTACTGTCCCTCTAGAGGGGCGGAAACCATATTGCGTTTCAGGGAGGATCTCTTCTGAAATAGATAGAAGACAGTTTGCGAGAATCCTAGCAAATATTTTACCTGCGGTAGCTAAGAGAGAAATGCCCCGATAGTTTCCACAGTCTGTTCTATCACCCTTCTTAAAGAGGGTGATAATTATGGCATCCCTGAAGTCTTCTGGGATCTCTTCTCTTATCCAGATTTTTTCGATGAGTTTATGAAGATGTTGTACAAGTTTGGGGGGCCCTTCTTTAAAGATTTCAGCAGGAATCCCATCTGGTCCACTAGCTTTGTTATTCTTCATTTGATTAATGGCTTTTTTTACTTCATTCAAAGTGGGGAGTATTGCAAGTTCCTCTCTAATTTGTTTTTGCGGGATTTGTGAAAAAATCTCATTATCCACCTTAGATTTACGATTTCAAAGGTCATAATAATGCTCTTTCCAACGCAGTGCAATAGACTCTTTGTCTTTTAAGAGTTTGGTGCCATCTTTTGATTGTAAAGGGTTTGTACCATAGGTTTTTGGTCCATAAATGGCCCTTGTGGCCTTAAAAAAGCTCCGCGCATCATGAGATTCTGCAAGTTGTTGAATTTCTTCAGCTTTCTTTTACCACCAAGCATTCTTAAGTTCTTCTTTGGACCTCAGCCTTTGCACTAGCGTAGATTTTTTTTCTTGGCAGCGCAGTTAATATCATTTTGCCATATTTGGAAGGCTTTTTTGGTCAATTATATATTTAATCTCATTATCATTTTCATCAAACCAATCCTGATGTTTCTTAGTTTCATATCCAATAGTTTGTTCACAAGCTGCAGTAATGGAGGTTCTTTTCAGCTTAGACCAATGGTCCTCAATGTTGTCAGGAGGTTCTGTAGGTAGATGTTCCTTAAGAAGTGATTGAAGACGAGTTTGCTTAATAGGATCTTGAAGGGCGTGGATGTTCATTTTACGCCTTGGTTTCCTTCCTTGAAGCCTACGTTGGGGAGCAATGTTGATAACCATAGTGGACCGGATTAGTCGGTGGTCTGTCCAGCAGTCATTGGCACTCACCATGGCCCTAATAAGAAGTACATCATGGCGATCTCTATCACGGACAATAAATAATCCAGAAGATGCCAGTGCTTTGACCGTGGGTGCTGCCATGATGTTTTAAACTTATTCTTTTGTCGAAAGAGTGTGTTTGTAATAGTGAGATTATGCTCTGCACATATAGACAAAAGTAAGATTCCGTTCGGGTTGCTATTACGAACTCGGTCTTTTCCAATAGTTTCTGGCCATAAATCAAATTCACGCCCGACTCTTGCGTTAAAATCGCCCAGGAGGATGATTTTATCCTCCTTAGGTATCTCTGACAGGAGAGTGTCCAACTGGGTATAAAAACTTTCCTTGATGTCTTCATCAGCATCTAATGTTGGCGCATAAGCGCTCAAAATAGTTACCTGCTGTTTATTGGCGAGCTTTAATCGAAGAGTTATCAGGCATTTGTTAATGCCAGTAGGAACTTCTGACAAAGAGTTCACTAGCTCATTTTTGATGGCAAAGCCTACTCCATGTATTCGTCGGTCCTGCTCAGGTAGTCCTTTCCAGAAGAAGGTATAACCTCCTTTTTCTTCCTTCAACTGTCCCTCTCCTGCCCTTCAAGTTTCTTGAAGTGCTGCTATGTCAATTTTAAACCGTCTCAGCTCCCTTGCAATAATAGCAGTCCTACGCTCAGGACGTTCACTATCTATGTTATCCAGCAGTGTCCGTATATTCCATGTTCCAAAATTCAAACGTCTTTTTCGACCGCTAAAATGGTGACCCCACTGGACGCAGTAATCCAGTCAGGGGAGAAAGAGGTAGACTATGTTTAGGGCACCTTTTCTAGCCCCCTCCCCATACGGGGTGAGCAGAGTGGATCCTAAATAGGGCTGCTCAGTCATGGTTACAGCTGTCGAGCTGCTCGACTACCTCGTTCCTTGAACAGGGCGACTGAGTCTGCATCCACCGCCCATGTGCTGGTCCATGACTAGGGGCTTCCGGATTCACAGTCCTGCCCCCGTCGCCAGTCTCCATTGGACTTTTTGTTTGTTTGTTTGTTTGTTTGTTTGGGTTGGGTTGGGTTGGTTGGGTTGGGTTGGGTTGGAAGACGCCGGTGCGTGAAACTGTTTTCTGTGGAGAGATCGGTGCACAACGAATCACCACACAAACTTGACAGATGACGCCAATGATCCAATGGCATGGTTACCCTGACGATTGGAAAACCATTCTCTGCTGCAGCCTTCACAGCCGTTGTAATTTAGGTTTAAATTATCTTCCGCCTATTCTGCCATTGAGGACTTTATGTTTTGGATCGTTCTTTGTCTGGTTCTTCTCCCTGGACCTTACCGCCATGGGTGACCCTACTGGGAGTATATAGCTCCCGACGGCACACAGGGTTCATCGGAACACAGGGTTCATCGGAACACGCAAGCCCACTCACCATTTCAAGGTGACAATCCGGCGACCTTACTCAAGGGCAGCTTAGCTGTACATCAAGAGTGGAGGTGAGGGAGAACTACCCCTACCCCCTGCGGATTTGGTGGTGGGGAAGTGCAATGAATGCTTGGCTCTATCAAGGGTGTATGTCTGCATTAGGATGTTTAGTTAGTGAGTATAGAATGTTGAACTGAGTGGGTGTGGTTTGTGATGTCTTGGAAAGGGTGGGGGAAGGAGTATATAAGGAGTGTTTGAGTGATGTCAGAGTTAGTTGAGTGTTGCACGTGTCTGGAGTGTTAGAGTGTTGGGAGTAGAGTGTGGGGAGTGTGTTTGGAGGGTTGGGAGTTGGGGAGTTATGATAGTAGGGTCATTGTCTTTTACTTCTTACAGTTAATCATGTCTTGTCTGTCAGGAGTTTTGAGAGAAATCAGTGCTTGTCTGAAGAGTGAAAGTATTTAGAGTTACAGGGACTTAGGTTAATTACAAAGTGTTTGGTGTAGGCAGGTTTAAAGTTATTTTCTGGAACTAAGAATTTGAGAATTAAAATAAACTTACTTTTATTTTGTTTGCTACCCAAATCCTACGTGTCAGCTTGGCATTATTAACCTGCATTACTGTTAAATCTAGACACACACACACACACACACACACCTTTGTACCCACAGTATCATAAATTTAAAATAGATCCTTAATAACCTGTATTAATCTTTTCCCGCATTGGTAGGGGAAAGGTTTCATTTGACCCTCCCCTCAGGTTTTTAAGTGTTGGTGCTTAGCCTGAGATGGGTTTATGCACCTGGTCCTAGTGTGAAGGGACTGTGTCATCGCAGTGGGTTATCGTGTTGTCTGAACCCAGTATCCTTGATCACAAACACCACCAAAAGAAATTCAAAAGACATTCTAAGGTACCTTGAGAATCAGGCAGAAAATAGAAGCCACTTTTGCAGGGTAAGAAAATGTTTGGAAAATTGGAAGTAGGTGACTCCTATTTCGGTGGGGGTCCTCTTCCATTACGGGTTTTGCAGGTTTTCTTTGGAGCTTCATTGGAGCTATCCATGGTGCTGAACTCCACCCCCACCCCAAAATAGGTTTGCCACTGTGGAGCACCATGGACAGCTCCTATGAAGCTCCAAGTAAAACCTGCAAAACATGTAATGGAAAAGGAGCCCCACTGAAATCGAAGTCACCACCAGCTTCCCTCTAGTGGAGTTTGTACAGTGCTTCAGTGACACTATCTCCTTTTCCCAGCAAACCTTTTGGACTGGGTTTTTCAACAGTAATCTGCAAACAACAGACATAAACTAAACCTACTTCTATGTGCACCAGTTCCAAGGCAATCTGTGCCAGTCAGCAGCAGTTCACCCTGCTCAGTGTTCAGCCATCAGCAGGATTCAGTTGTAAAGCAAAACAGCGAGCTTGCTGTTTCTGAACAGATGAGGTCCTGGCACGTTAAACTGAAAACATGACCTTCGTTTTCATGGGAACAGACTGTTGTGTAACTCCAACCCTTAAAAAAAAATTTTATATGCTTCACTGATTGCTGCTTATTTGCTTTGAGGGAGGATGCAAGACAAGGCATTCTGAAGCCTCTTTCAAAAGTTGGAACTCTGGAGAAAGGCTAGCAGGGAGACATGAGAATGGATAGCTTATATTCCTTTTCATCTGGTAGGTTGGGGTACAGAAGTAGATCCTTCCCCAATCTAAGAGGGGTGGCACCAGGGGCACCTCTGCCATTTTCTTTTGTGGGCTAGTTTGTTTCTTTGTTTGTTTGTTTTTAAGACAAAAAGTATGTACAAAAGAGGAAAACAGAGTGACAGATAGAGAAAGAGGGAGGGATGATTAGAAGCAGTAGAGCTCCTTTAATTAATTAATTAATTTATTTATTTATTATATTTATACCCCGCCATTTTTCCCACAAGGAACCCAAGGCGGCTTACATAGTCCTCCTCCTCCTCTCCATGTTATCCTCACAACAACCCTGTGAGGTAGGTTAGGCTGAGAGTCAGTGACTGGCCCAAAGTCACCCAGTGAGCCTCATGGCCGAGCAGGGACTAGAACCTAGATCTCCCAAGTCCCAGTCCAACACTTTCACCACTACGCCACACTGGCTCTCCCTTTATTTATAAAGGCTTTCCCTTTATTTTATTTTATTAGCTTTATTATACAGCTGGAGACAGCTGTATGGCAAAAGGAGACCAATGCATTCACAGCACTTCAAGGCCCCTTCCACATGGTTACCATGGAGGGCAGCCCTGCTACGGGCCCCACCCACTGACATCCATGTGTTGTTCTGCATGGACATCTGCAGGGGGGGGGGAACTCCTAGCTCTCCAAGTGTGTAGGCTTTCCCCCTGCAGACATCCACTGTTAATGCATGGATATTGGGGGATGGGGCAAGGAAGCCATGCAACCTTGGGGGCAGGGCTAGTAGCACCACCTTATTCCCCAGTGATCACTTGAAGGGGGCGCAAGTCTGCCTTCACACTTGAACTGTAATAGATTCCAGTGAACTGAATTGGCTGAAGCCATTCAGTCTCACCCCTCCCCACTGGCTCTGGTGCTGATTATTTAATAGATTCATATACCGTTTACCAATTTAGGGATGCGCAAATCAGCAAAATGTGAGCTTGCCAAAGTTCTCTGAATTCCATCTCGATGCTCATTCCGCCTTGAGTCTATATCAGATTGTGAGCTTTGGTTTTTGTTTTGTTTATCTTTGCACATGAAAATCTGTGCGTATTTTCATGCATGTTTTTTCCCCCAAATGTACACATCAATTGTGCACATTTTTGAAATGTAAGGATTCGTCTCCCATTGAGTGAAGCATATTTGTGTGCCCATTTTTCAATTGTATGCCTGGTGTCAGACGCATTTTGGGGGGAGTCCACGGATCGCATTTCAAGCTTGGAAATGTATGGACTTCGACTGCAGATTGCGTTCGACTCCATGTTCAGTCTAGAAGGTGTGAATGGGGTTGATCCTGATCAAAATCACAATACCCTGATCAAAAATGAATTTCTGATACATCCTTACTTAGCATATTAAATATATATATATATCTCTAAGCTGTTCTCTGTGACTGCCTGAAAAAGTTCAGTGGGGCTCAGATGACATCACATTGGAGGATGCACATGCACATGAATCCCTATCAGCTATGTCGGAAGAAGCCCATTTCTGCTCATGCGCCTCCCTTGCTAGATTGAAGATAGAGTTGAAGATCCTATTATTTTCTCTTCATCCTCCGCAGGGCTTTTCCTAATACTGTGGGAAAGCAGGACCTGCTTCACAGATGCACATGCAGTATGATCCCACACTGATGGGGAATCTGTGTGAACAAAGTATCCACGTCAGGCCGTGCAGCTTCCCTGTGGCTTTGTCCTACAGATAAAAGCTTTTCACTGCTGAGTGCTGAGAAAGGGAGACTTCTTTTTCAGTGTTCAGCAGGGGAATGCTCTTCTCTCTGATATGCTGCTGGTAGGAGATACAAGTTCTTCCCTGCCAGGAGAGGGGGAAGACCTGGGAAAGAACCTGGCGGGCCAGATGGCAAACCCCTGGGCTGTATGTGGCCCATCGGCTGGTGGTTCCCCATGTGGGTGATGTCTGAAACCCCCAACTCCATGTGGACAGGGCCAGTCAAACAGGCCCTTCCAACCTAATCATTGCCTAGCAGGCAGAGAGAGCAGCGATCTGGTTGGAATGACCCATATTATTACCAGCAGCATATTTTCTTATTTCTTATATTTATTAATCGCCCATCTGGCCGGTCACCTGGCCACCCTGGTGACCAGCAGCATAGGATGAAGACACAGTGAGGCAGCTCCCATGCAATCTTGATAAGGCCTCTTTCCCACCCATTCAGCATGCCACCAGGAAAGAGAGCAATGAGTGGGTGGGGAAAAAACCACACATGATTGGTCCCATATCCACAGTTGCTTAATTGACATCCACACTCCCCAGTAGATGTGGGTGGGATCATACAATAGAATTTTTGTTCCCACACTGCTGTGTATACATGTGAGAGGGGGCTTAGACATCCTATAGTTGGGTTTATACCCTGATGTTGGTGGCTGATGACTAAAGTAAGGGAGGATCTGTATGAGCTATTCCTGGGAAAGAAAAGATTCTGCTCTCTGTGTGCCTAGATAAGAAAAATGAACCCAGGGAGAAATAGGATGGCTATGTATGAATCACAAAAAAAGAGGAAACGGACCACCAAGAAAGAGGACAGTGATTTGCATAAAATATGCATATGTTAATTTATGTGTATAGATGCAAATTTAGAAATAATTATTATAATTTAAATAGAAATGCATTACATCTCACTGTAGTGTGGAAGACTGTGATCAGGTGACCTGTGTGCCTGCCTGTTCAGTCTGCTGTCCGGGTGCTAGAGATTGATGGGTAACCATTTCTTATGGTTCTTTATCTTTAAACTGGAATTGGACAGGACAGTCCTTCAAATAGAGGGTATCTTCAAATAGTGTACTGTCCTTAGTAAAAGAAGACACCTGGCCACCCTAAAATTATGTTATAACAGGTATTAACTACCTGTTTGTTGTTCGGTAGGTCTGCAATATAGGTCTGCAATTTGGCCTATTCAGTCATCATCACCTGCAGCCATATTACGCTCAGAAGGCTCCGAACCTAAATTCATATCCCTGCCACCACCTCTTGTGTGATGAGATCCACACATCTGGTATGCATCAAGGCTTGCTGTATCCTTCCTGACCCTTGCTGTCAGCTGTGTCCTTGAATGACCGAACAACAGGCCCTTGTGTGTGCCGCCTAATGTGCAAAAACAGAAAAAGAAAAAAAGTTAATGTGATCCAAACCATTCATTAGTTTTGGGTTGGCCTTGAGCGAAACAGCAGGTTTAGATCTAGATTCTGTCATGAGATGCAATCAGGTGTAACATAGCTTGAGTCAGATATATTGACAGTGGTTGAAACCATCCGCGACGCTGCAGGACTGGTGCCAATTTACTCACAATGTCCAAATGCCATGAAATGAGAAACAGCAGGCCATTGGTGTGACTGGACCAATGGCATGGTGGGAAACTTAAGAGGCTGCCATGCTACCATGACATGAAGCAATACACACTGTGCGTCAAGCACACCTTGCTTGATTTTGCAGGGTTAAAAAACAAGCAATTTCAAGAGGCCAAAGTCTGGGGTGGTGGAGATTGTGGATTGCTGCAATCGTTGAATGGATATTCCCAGAATAATTTCTCTTCCTCCTCCTTCTTCTTCTTCTTTATTCAATTTATATCCCGCCTATATACAAATACCCTAGGGAGCATACAAGATAATAATATAACCAATTTACACCAAACAAATATACAGTAGAAACATGACAAATACCATTAAGCATAAAAACAAGATGAAAATTCCATTAAAATTCCATATAAATTAATAATTAATAAAGTTGAGGACTTTTTAAAATTTCACACACCGAGACCCCAACTGAGTTTATTTATTTATTTTTATTTATTTATTTATTTATTTACTGCATTTATATCCTGCTTTTTTTCCTCCTGCAAAGAACCCAAGGTGGCTGACATGATCCTCCTCATCTCCATTTCATCCTCACAACAACCCTGTGAGAAAGGTCAGGCTGAGAGTCAGTGACTGGCCCAAAGTCACCCAGTGAGCTTCATGGCTGAGTGGGGACTAGAACCCAGATCTCCTGAGTCCCAGCCAGTTCAACACTCTAACCACTACACCACACTGGCTCAAATAATAAGTTGTCAAAGAATAAGGCCTAACTGAGAAGCAATGCTTACCTACACATAAAGTACTTACCTATGTCAGTATACCATGCATCTTGGCATCATGCGTAAAAGGCATTTACCAAAGAGTGTCACTTCTAGACCAAAGGAATGTACCTAGCTTAGTATATTCTGTAGGTCTCGTTCTCGCTCTATATTCAATCAGAGGAGCGCTTCTACAGGTTACATGATGAATGGCTTTATATTGTGATAATGTTCAGTCTCTTAGATCCTCTTATCCTTCTTGCTCTACATGATCCCCTTTATAAAGTACCTAGCTCCCAATATTCATGCCTCAAGATGTTTCCCACATGTCCCCCAGGTGCCGTTCAGCTGCCTGCTCCCTAACTGACTTCCTGGAGTCATTCGTGGTGGGCACAGTTAAAAGGGCCAATGTGCCACAAACTATTTCCCATAAATCACACCAAATATACATGCATGAGGAAAGCAAGGTGTTTATGTCGCTGTAAGACCACAAAGCCCATAATGCAGTGTGACTTAAAGAAAAGCAAAACATCTGGTGCTTTAAAAATATTAATTTATTATAGTAGATTTTATGTATCACCCATCAGCAAAGCTTCCAGGGTGGTTTATAAAACAGGATAAAATACAAAAATAAAATATAATCAATATGCTAAAAGCCTAGGAGAATAAAAATGTATTTGCCTGGTGCTGAAAGGATAACAATGAATGTTTGTGCCAGGCAACACTGAATGAAACCATTAAGAATATAGGAGCAGTACAGATGAAACCAGACAGAGTGTGATTTGAAATCCACAGAAATGTGCAGCATGGAACTCAGAAAATGATACTGTTGCCAATAAATTAGGCCCAAAGTAGATTTTAAAAAGTGAATTTGACAGCTCTACGCACACAAAACATCTAAGGAATTATTATTATTAGAGAAACAAAAAGTACTCAATGATTCTGAAATTTCGCAGAGATGTTCCACATATTCCTACTTGGGACTCACAAAATACTTTACTGTGTTAGACAAACACTGTTGGTGTCATCTGTCTCTCAACACCATTGAACATCTTACTGGGAGTCCTTCAGTGTAATCCTATGCACGTTTATTTAGAAGTAAGTCCCACTTACTTCTTGGGGCTTAGTCAGTAAGCGTGTTTATGATTGCAGCCCTAGACAGCTGAACAAAACCTTCACCTTGTAAGCAAAGTTGATGCACCAGGGTAAAGTTCCTACAAAATGTACCGTAACTTCATTTTTTGAGGTGAATTTGGAGGTCCTTGCTCTGAAGAACAATGTAAACGAATAGGGAATTTTTTTAAAAAAAAGTTTCAATGATAAGACTACTGATATTTCTCAGATCCCTCTGTGCATCCTTAGAAAACAGCATTGGAAGTGAGATTCCTCCTGGGCTTTTGCACATCTCTGGGTTTCATCAGTCTTGCCACCACATGAGAACCTAGTATTTCAGATCCCCCCCCCCTTTAAAGGGAGTTTGCTATAAATGGTTGAAACTGCAAGGCTATGTACAAACACCCTCATATTGGGCATGATGTTGAGGTTTGATGGACAGTCCAAAGCTGAATCTAAATATTGGATTTTAGGCCATCCTGAAGCATTTTAGTGAGTCAGCCAACTTCCTGGGCAGTGGATGCTGGAGGCTAAGTTCAGAGCAGTCGCCGAACATGTTGCGACTCAGTCATATTCAATAAATGTTAGCCCTGGTAAAACAGGCTCTTCAGGCTCTTTGCAGGGGGGAAAATAAGCCTTTAAAATAATTTGTACCCATCTGTACATAATCCAAGAGATCACCATAACATATAGCGTCTGGCAAGTTCAATGAAATAACAAGGGTTGGGCGGAAGGAATACACATCTGAGAAGATGAAAAGATAGTCAATAAACCCACATAGTGCCTTGCCAGATTGTTTCTTCTGGGGAGAAGCTTTGTATAATCACACCTGATCTCTCTTTGAATCCTGCAGTAAGCAAAGCCAGCAAGACAAGTGGCCCGTAAATCAACGCAAGGCCTCGAAAGGGTTTCAGTGCGCTTGGTGTTCTGCCGTTCCTTCAATCTGCTCACTCAGATGCAGGTACTGATTTGGGACTGAGCTTCTCACAGAGCAGATAATTTGCTGCTGGATCAGTCATTTCTATCCAGAGCTGTCTTTGAGTCACAGATCCACCCAAAAGACTTGTGTGGTTTTTTTCTGAGCTTCGTATCCATTGCTGCGCCATGCCCAGAGGAGGTACATTGCTGCATGTCACGTCTGATACAGCTTCACATGTGCAGTGCAACCACTTTCAATCCAATGTGGCATGGCAAGTTAGAGAAAAATGGGGAAAAGAAATGAACAATTGCCTCAAGTCTGAAACAGAAGCATTCACCAAATGGGCTTAGTTAGGGTCTGAGTCTGATCTTGCAGAGTGGAAGAGATATGGAAATCAGGGCCCATTGTGTCTCATGAGGTGCTTTTGGATGAGAAACAGCAACAGAGCACAAGATGATTTCAGTGCACTGGGCTCAGGAACATGGTTGCTTGCTATCATCTGGGGACATACAAGATTTCCAGGATTAGAGGCACGATGCTTTAGTGAAGTGTGAAGGAGGAGTTGATCAACAACACAAAGGTATTTTTGATAGTTTTTGGTTAGAGACCATTTTTAACAGGTTGGTTATACGATAAAGACAGTGCACATGTTGATTTTAAAAATGATTAAGATTTTGGAATAGGGACCTAATTGGTCTTGTGGTTGCTCCAACACATGTTGAAAGCATGGCTTGCCACATCCTAGCTCAATTTAATCTTTTAATTGTCCCAGGCAGGATTCTGATATCCCATGATGCCTCTTTCTGATATCTCATGAAGCCTCTTTCTGATATCCCATGATGCCTCAGTCATGGTTCAGGTTTGTCCTAGCAGTATCTCATGTCTGCAACATTTGGCATTATATTTAATATGAACCAAGACGAATATATTCTCTCTGACTTTTGTTTCAGGGTTTTTGGATTTCTATTCTGTTTAACAATAGGTTTATCCCAGTAGGAAGTGTGATAATCATTCTTAGGAAATGGATCAGGAGGACTATATTTGTAGTAAGGAAGGAGTTCTGAACGGATGTAGCTCAGACCTGGGCAGATGTCCAGCTTGCAAGATCTACCTTATTTTTTTTTTTACCAGAAACCAAAAGTCCACCAACTGGAACCAGGTGCAAAATAGTGTCTGGGGTTGGAGCCAGATGCAATATGCTGGGGCACAAATGGATTGAATACCTCCTACAGCCCACGAACCATACCTTAAGGGTAACCTGCATATACAAGCACAGATCTATGGCTGGGTTACTACAGTTCAGAACTATTAAAAGCCTAATTGGGGGGAGGAGGTTGTTGCTAGTGTTAAACCTTGCTAATCTAACTTCAGTGAAACCTTGCTAATCTAACTTCACAATCTAACAAATTGTGAAGTGATCTACCAGTAGATCCCAATCTCTCTGCCTATCCCTGGCAGGCAGCAAATGATTTTTGTAACCTGATTGTATCTGGCAACATATTCTGTATTGGATAAGACAGGACCGCCAGCTATGGCATGCTCTATTGTTTCTGATTTTTCTCTTTTCTATGAGTATCTATGGTCTTCATTATATATTTCTGATCAAAACTTCAGTTTCTGCTTTTTAGCTGACCTGCTTTTTACAATGCAATCCTATAGATGCCTACTCAGGTGTAATCCCCATTGAGTTTAATGAGACTTACTCCCGGGTAAGTGTGTGTAGGATTGCGGCATCAGCCACTCCACCAAAGAGGCTACATCCGCTTTTTCTCTGTTAAGGATTTCTGGATATCTCCGAAGCAGAGATTTGGGGTTCCATTTCATTTTTTAATTAATACTGCCTGGAATGATTTATCACTGAGGTTTAAAAGGGTGAAGTTTAATCATCCCTCATCTCTGCTTAGAGAGCCACATTATGAGATGTTCTGAAGTAGCTTCACATTTTTTTATATCCAGTTCTTGAGAGTGCAGATATGTAAACTAATCCCCTACCTCCTTCAGCTCTAGAGATGTAGTACCTTTCCGCTGAGGTTCTTGGATGATGCATTCTGAAATGCATCATGAGCATGCAGGTTCATTTACCAAGCCCATTTATATCAGCATCAGACCACTTAATTATACCTGCGGAGTAGGTCAGAATCCAGACTGCCCAAGTTTTCATTGCTTACTACTCTTAGTTGTAAGCTCATTCTGAGGATCTTCTGTCTAAAGAAATGCTGGCAAGAGGATTGTAGACTGGAGTGGATGATCTGTTTGGTCTGACTCATCTCCAGGTAAGTCTAGGGGACATTTCTATTAAGTGTTGATAACTTAGTAGTGTTTATCAGATGTGGAGGATCCTCAGTTTTACATTTAATCAAGTGGAGTGGAGAGTTGCACATTTTTAATGGCCAAATGATATTTTTATATCTCTGCTTAAAATATTTGTGGTGGCTATGAAGCTATTGAGTCTAGTTGGGGATTCAGCAAATACATGAGATAGTAGCCCTATAACAATATTAATGTTCCATGTTTCCATTGTAGTTTCTAGCAGCATGGTTACAGTGGGATTTACTTTGTACTCTAAGTATTTGAAGTAGCCAGGAGTGCAGCACAGAATCAAAAGCTTTCCAGAAATCAATATATACTACTGAGAGATTGTGTTTTCTCACTTATGTGTTCTTCAAGATCAGAGCATCCATAGTAAGTTGATCTATACAACCACAAACCATAAGGCTGTACTGTCATTAGGGACTGTAGTCTGTGCTGTTCTGCTTGCACCCCCTTTCTGTTTCTATGTAATATTAGCTGTTTTTAAACATCAGTTGTACATAGAATCAACATGGGGGGAGAGGGTCATGCCAGTGGCCACTCCAACCTCCCCATGTTGATCCTAAAGGTTAGAAGAGAGCCTGTGTCTATAGACGTTGTACATACATATTCTGTGTATGTCTAAGTGATCAGGGATCATTTGCAGGGTTCCCAATAGCATTTACAGAGCCTATGTGCAGCAGAGGGAAAGTTGAGAAGCAGGCCCATGCTATTGGCTCTGCTAAGAGACCAGCTCTATCACAATTCTCCTCTCCTCAACTGTTTCCATTCAAGCTAGTCATTACAAGAACTTTGTGACTTAAAGCATTGGTGCCTGAGGTTGCTTGTTTTCCTCTTCCCTCCTCATCCGTTTTTCCTTTTATGTCTTGACTTTTATAATGCAAGCCTGCAGGCACAGATTGTCTTGTTTGTTATTGATCTTACGTATGCTGGCAAGGATTGTCTTGTTTGTTATTGATCATTTGTAAGCTGCTTTGAGAGCCTTTTTTTGCTGAAGGGTGGGGTAAAAATAATAAATAAATTCTACCTGTGCAAGGCAGCAGCCAATTTTCACCAATTCCTCTTGTTCTATACTGCTCCAGAGGGTCCCCCAACCCTCAGGAACAGCTGGGGGGGTACAGGGAAATGCAGTGGGTAAGATGATCAGTAAAGATTGAGTTCCCTGCCTTGTGTGAGAGAAAGGGCTTTCTGCTAGGACAAAGCCACCATAGCATACAAGCTCATGTCTGTAGGCTCTGTTATATCCTTAGGTTCAGCAAATGGAGTTAGAGACCAGGGTCAATACATGCAATCCCAATTCACCCTCCACTCATTGACTGGGTTTAGACAACACGATAACCCACACACAAAGGCTGAGTGTGGGTTGCCGTTGAACCCTGAGTTGTTGTTGAAACATGGGTTATTGTATTGTCTGAACCCAGCTTCACTAACAACCCATGACTTGTTCACCATGAACAACCCATGAAGAGAATCCATGGTTTGTTGTTGGGTTGTGAACTGTGAGTTGTTCACAATGGTTTGTTATCTCAGCTGGATTCAGACAACACAATAACCCACGTTTCAACGACAACCCACACTGAACCCATACTCAACCCTTGAGTGTGGGTTATCATGTTATCTGAACCCAGTCATGATTTTACATGGAATTGTTTTGTGAAAAGCCTGTGTACTGTTAGCCCTTGAGAGATAGATATAGTTTATTCTATGAACAATCACTGAAGTTAGCATTATAAAGTTGGTATACAGGTAACAGGGCAACCATAGGTATCATCACATTTATAAAGCATATATGTGATACCATGACATATAGGCCTCATTCGGCATTACAGGAACAAGCCTCTGGGATGTCAGCTTCCCCATCCCATCTCCTTTTCTGGCACAGCCGCAAAGGGATTAGAAGCATTCCTTTCTGTTTTTAACTAACTGCAGTTTGCCATCATGCCCAAACTCAGACAAACTGTGGTTAGTCTTAACTACAGTTTATTGCAACCTTCCCCAAACTTGGTGTCCTCCAGATGTGTTGGACTATTCATTCATTCATTCATTGCATTTCTATCCTGCTCTTCAGTCAAAAGACTCTCAGAGCAGCTTACAAGACTCAACAATAAGACAGTCCCTGCCCTCAGGCTCACAATTTAAAAAGACATGAGGCACAAGGAAAGGGATTGGGAGGGAGAAGGGGGGGAAACAAGGGATTGTATTTGATTCAGTTTCCCAGACGGATGAGAATATATCAGTTGAACTCTGGTGTGCACTACAGCTATTGTGCTTCTGGGCTGGCCTGGTCTTTGCTGGCCTCTACCTCTTTTCTTTCTTCTCTTCTGCAGTTTCTCTTCTTCTGAGTTCAAGACTAATCTGCTTCTTCTTCTCCCATCCCCTCAGGGCAAGATGTTTCCCAGAAACCCTTCTGGTGGCAGTTGGGGGTGGGAGGGGCCAGCACTGGGAGCTAGATGATCGAAGCTCACTGAGCTGTTTCTGCTTCTTCACTTCTCCCATCCCCTCAGCAGAAGATGTCAATGGTCAGGAATGCTGGGAGTTGTACTCCAAAACAACTGGAGGTCACCAGGTTTGGGGAAATGCTGTTTTATTGAAGCGAGCCTAGGGTGCTTTATAAAGCTGGCTTGTTTCCCCATCCCATAGTTAAAATTAACCACTGTTTAGGGTTCAAGATGTAACACAAAACAATAGTTACTTGAAAACTGAAGCAAAAACTTCTGATTTCCCTTTGCAGCTGTTGCAGAGGATGGGAGGGAGAAAGGAAGCGCATGGGCTCAAGGCGCATGCACATAACACTAAACCATAGGTTTAGCATTATACCCAAACAGGAACACGGAGAACTTAAACTCTACAGACTCTGAACAATGTGACTGAAGGGTACTGCAGATTTTTTTGGTGAACTTTCAAAGTGTTTCCATCCACAGTTCTATTAACCTTATCCCTTCCAGGGGCTTTCTAGTTTTATGACTTTTTGATAGCTTTAATGAGCTGACCTCTTCTTCTGTTATATCTTCAGTGTTCATATCACTGATCCTTTTACTTCGAGTAACTGTGATAGGAAGCCATGCAGCATTTTCAGTAGGAATCACAGATCTAGACCAGTAGGTTTTTCTTTCTGTTCCGTCTTTTTTCAGCTTCTGTGGTCTCCCTTCTCCAGATTTCTATACAATTGCTTTTGACTGGCATTACTGTTGTTGTTACACAACCAAATGTACATGACACCATACAGTGATGTAATAAAACAGTCAGTCCCTTCCCCTGAGGAGTTTTCAACCTAAATTCTACACAGAACAGGAGAAAAATGAAAGGTATCAGTAAAAAAAAAAAAAAAAAAAAAAAAAAAGAGCAACTTCACCAGGGTTAGGCAACATGGACACTTTTCTTGGCACTCACCAAGGTGTCACACGCCTCCCACCTTTATAAAAAAAATAACATATTTTCTTACTGGCAGCTGGGATCACTTCAAAGCAAAGTGAGGGCCTCCAGCAGCTACCATCTTCATTTCCTATGAATGCCTCTAGGCTACACGGTGACCAGCCTTTGTGATTAGCTTCGCTTCCCATCGCAGCCATTTTGTGATGGTGCCCAGGAGAGTTTCTCACATTTCCAAATGTGCCCATGGGCCAAAAAAAGGTTGCCTACCCCTGAAGTTCAAATAGGTAGGTTTCATTCCAATTACACACACTTAGGGTGCAATCCTATGCATGTTTCGACACACAAAAAAGCCCTACAACTCCCAGCATGCCGCAGCCAATGCTGGCTGGGGCATGCTGGGAGTTGTAGGCCTTTTTCTGCCTAAACATGCATAGGATTGCACCCTTAGTCCATTTCCAATGGCCATGCTGGATGGGATGATGGGAGTTCTAGTCCCAACCCATCTGGGAGGCTTTGGGTTGAGGAAGAGTGAGATCGTGGGTCTAGATTAATAAAAGAGTGGTTTCTTTAAGGCCCTTGTGGCTGAGGTGAGATTTAAACTGGGGGCTTCTTAGCTCACGCTCTTCACCACAACCACAGCTCCCCCTGACAAGGTCCTATTTGCTCCTCTAGCTGCTGCTTGCAAGGCAAGGGCATGCTCGCACGGCAACACCTGCCACCGTATCCTGTGTGAAGCAAGGAAGCAGTGCAGCTTGGGCCTGTTTGCCTCTGCAAGCGAGTGGGGATCACCTTGCTAGAGCTCTTAGCTGTCATTAGGTTGCACGCTGTTAGGAACCGCGGGTCTATGCTGCCCTTAATGTCAAGAAGAATGCAGGAAGCTGCCAAGAAATGTCAATCTATTGTTCAGTCTATTGTGCCCCAGTTCTCGGAGCGATGAGAACTCCAGTGGTGCAGCACCACCCAGGCTTAGTTTCCTTTGGAATGAGGTCACTGGAGGCTGACAGGCATGTCGTAATATTTGGATTTATTTACAGGGATAAAGTTTGAGCATAGGTGGAGGTTCACAGTTTAAACCACTCCCCACAGATGTCTCAAAAGTCACTGCTCCCCCCATCAAATGTCTAGGGTGGGAGCAGCCAGTGCCTTCAGAGCTCCCAAAATCCTCAGTTCTCTTCTTCCCACAGACTGACTTTCCCCGTCAGACCTAGATGGCCACATTCCACCGGGGAGGCCGACCTCTGGCCCGTGGACCCAATCCTTATTCCCTGGAGGCACTCCAATGTCAGTGGGGCGGTGTATCCACTCCGGGTTGTAGTCTGAACATTTAAGGAGCGATCCATGGTGCCGGAACTAGTTCTGGGTTAGGGTTCAGCACCATGGAGAGCTCCTTTAAAGTTCAGACTGCCGCCCAGAGTGGATACACCGCCCCACTGACATTGGAGCCACCAGTCTCCACTGCCTGGAGAAATCCCCCACTGTTACCTCTGATCACAGATAAGGGCAGGGGATGTGAGCAGGGAGCTTGCCCATGTGCGAAAGCCACTGCGGAAGCTGCCACTTGGGCTCAGCCACTTGAGGAGTGGTCCTCCAGCCACCGGCTCAGCTACAGCGGCTTTTGG
Source organism: Shinisaurus crocodilurus (assembly GCA_021292165.1). Lineage (NCBI taxonomy): Eukaryota > Metazoa > Chordata > Lepidosauria > Squamata > Shinisauridae > Shinisaurus > Shinisaurus crocodilurus. The sequence goes on along the minus strand of CM037877.1, from coordinate 150,448,847 downwards.
CTGCCCTACGTCCCCTCCCCAATGGGAGAAGGCGCAGGGCAGGCAAAGTGGCTTCACTGTGTGCAGGCCTACTTTGGTGATCATCCTTCTGACCCGCTATCCAGGGACCTAAAGCTTCACCTGCCCCCCTGTGTCCTCTCTCCCAATGGGAGAATGCACCGGGCAGGTGAAGTGGATTCTCTATGTGTGGGTGTTCTCCCATTGGAGAAGACCTGCACATGAAGCAAGGTTGGTTCCCGGAAGAGGCACTGTGAGGATCATTGTCTTGATGTACCTTCTAGGGACCAAATGGCGTCAGGGGGCTGTGATCATGCCCTTTTAATGCCAGGGGATGTGGCCACATCCCTTGATATCATTCAGCCCACAGAGGGCTGGGTGGGCGGTCATCTGACCCCTCATCCAATTTTGGTTGCCCTCCCCCCTGCCTTAGGAGAGGGGAGAGCAGGTGGGAGAAGAAAACATGCCACTTTCCAGAATAGTCATTGGCCATTTTTATTATTATTATTATTATTATTATTATTATTATTATTATTATTATTATTTACATTTATTAATCGCCCATCTGGCCGGCAACCAGCCACCCTGGGCCATGTACATAGCCTAAAAACAAGATAAAATACAATTAAAACATTATAAATTAAAAAAAAAAAATCTTAAGCCACCCCATATTCCCGCCTGATCAGCCAGGTTTTTAATGAACGGCGGAAGCTCAGCAGAGAGTGGGCATGGCGGAGGTCACTCGGGAGAGAGTTCCACAATATGGGGGCAGCCACAGAAAAGGCCCTCTTCCTAGTCCCCACCAGTCTAGCTGCTCTGGCTGAAGGGACAAGGAGAAGGCCGTCTGTGGCAGATCTTGTTGAGCGGCCTACTTGGTGTTGCTGGAGACGCTCCTTGAGATAGATTAGCCAGCTAATCTTTTTGATGAGGGGAGAGTACTTGGCCACTTCGCCAGGACCATCAAGTTAATGTCCAGCTGTCCCACTGGTTTGACCAGTTTGGCAGACTCCATTTTTACAATCAAGAATCCCACAGGGCTGGAAGAAACCACCGAGAGATCATTTAGTCCAAACCTCTGTCTCATCACATTATTTTAGCCCACAGAAAGAGACTGCAGATTAGAGAACATTCCAGTCTCCTCTGCTGGCCCCTGCCCTCACCACGCTTCTTCGTCTTGTACACATAGCTGGTTTTTCCTCTCAGTTTTTCCTTTAATTATTCTTAAAGGGATCATCATGCCCTTTCAGCTGGAATGAGGACCGTGCGGCCTTTCCTATTTCCTTGGACTGCAACTCCTATCGTTGCTCACCATTGCCTATGTTGTCTAGGGCTCATGGGAGTTGTAGTCCAATGACATCAGGTGGGCCAGCTGTCTCCCATCCCTACCTTACTACACCCTGCTCTACAAAGTTTTCAGATGGGTACATGTACATCCAACTCACCACACTCTTGAGGCTCCAGACCATTGCATAGCACTCTTCTTTATTTATTACCTTTCGATGCAGCCTGATAGCCGAAGCTCTCTGTGTGGTTCACAAAACAAGTCTTAAAAACATAAAACACAACAGCATAATAAAACATAATATAAAAACATAAAAAAGTTTAAAACAGAATAAAGCTAGAATAAAAACAAAACAAAAAACAAGCCAGCAGTAGTGCAAGGACATAAAATGCACTAGCACATTTTTAAAAAGACAAAAAAACCAGAATGTCTAAAATGCCTGGGGAAATAAAAATGTCTTCACCTGGCCCTGAAAAGACAAGGTAGGTGCCAGGCGAGCCTCTCTGGGGAGAGCATTCTACAAATGGGGTTCCGCCATTGGAAAGGCTTTTTCCTGAGTAGCCACCCGCCTCACCTCATTTGGCAGGGACACCCAGAAAGGGCCTCTGAGCATAACCTTTAGGTCCGGACAGGTATATATAGGAGGAGACAATCTTATGCCACGCAGAAGACCTTCCCTCGTATGCTGAAGCAACCATGTTGATGGCTGACTATCGACAATAGAACAGGGATCCCTTAGCAGCAGTGCAGGCAGCACATGGGCCCAACAAAGTCATCAGATTTATTTTAAGATATCAATCTCGGGTAGGATGACAAATCCAAATAAATAAATATATACATTTCACTTAGGAATGTTGGCACTTATCTGGGACTTTGCAAAATTGAGGGCTTTGTTTTTAGTGCTCCCTAAAGAATATCTGGACATAATTGCTTTCCCCTCGTTTCTTGTTATTATTTGTGTCGCCAGTTCTTGATTTGACCTCCACTTTCATGTCAACCATGTATTAGTGCTAGAAATCTGCTTTGATGTCCTCACCCACCTTTGCATTTAGGGAGGGGGGAAAGTGAGGGGGGGAACCCAATAAAATGTAAATGTTGCAACGCAGTTAATGGCTGAGCTATATCTTTGTAGTGCCTTGGAAATCTGCCAGCATTAAATAGAATCCAGTTGGTATGGACTGAAGGGTCCCTGGCAGCAAATCAATATGGCAAATCTTGCAGAATAATGTCTTTTCTCATCAATGACAAATGAAATCTGTTCTCTGGCTGTTGCTGTTGCAAATGGCGGCAGCGGGTGCGGGGAGAGAAAAGGAGACGTGTTTGATTTAAAGCTGAAAGCATGATAGGGAGTCATCAATGGCTGCACCAAAGAATGAGTTGTGACGACCTGGCCAGTGCCTTTCAGTAAGCCTGGAAACACTTGGTTGTTGATGTGAGAGCTAGTAAATAAGATGGTGCTGATCACGGAGTCAGCACATGATCAAAACACCCAGTAAAATCAATAGGAGTTTCCTTCCTGTAGCCAGCACATGGGGGAGCAGAGGAAGAGGACAGACTGTGTGACTGACAATGGAAGCAATTGTGCTTGCTCTTGGGTTTATGCACGCCATTAAAAAATGCAGACTTGTTAAACAGAGAGAGAGAGAGAGAAATCCTCCCCTCCCCATTAAATAAAAACAAATAAGATTCTTTTGCACTAGCTTGATATAACAAATACTTAACTATTCTAAAAAAAAAAAAAAAAGATCCACACAGTTCAATTGATTTAATAGTTGCTGCATAGCACATAGACACATGCCCCCTGATATGTGGACTTGATATGTGGTCGGATCCCAGCCTTGTATGTGCGCTCACTATGCATAGAACATCATGTGTGCTTGGTCCATATGCACACAAATCCCCATGTGGATATACTCTGCCCATGAAATCCATCCGTCACCTCATTGTGGACAATGGATCGAGAGTATAGCCTGTACTATTTAGGGCAGGGGTGGGCCCTAAACCTGGAGCACACCAGGTTGGTGTGCTCCAGATGTTTTGGCATACAACTCCCATAAGCCCCAGCCAGCATGGCCAATCATCAGAGGTTATGGGAGTTGTGCTCCAAAACCTTTGGAGGGCACCAGGTTACTTACCCCTAGTTTAGGGAGTATGCGTGCAGGCGGATTACCAGTCAACCACTGGTCCCATCAGTAAAACAACCCTGGGAACCATTAACAAGTATGTAAAGAGCAATAAATCACGGAGCTGTGCTAACATATTTCTAGCTATTGATCCTACCCATGACCCGCCCTTTTCTGCCAGTTTCTAGCCATGGCCTGCCAGGCCTTGCCCTAATCAATCAGAAACGTTACCCTGGCTCTATTCATTATCCATCAGATTTTGCCCTCATCCAGCCTCCTGGTGAACCAGGTTCTGCCCTTGATGCACCCCAGTTCCACTCATGACAGCAGTATTTCACATCAAAAGCTGGCAAGCCTGACTTGTATGCACATGTTGCCCAACACCATGAGACATTCTGCACAAGGCATGAGCACTCGTGATCCATTCCCCTTCCCCACTATGCCGTGCAGATGCCAAACACCAGGGCACTCGGTGACATAGCACTAAGAAATGGCAGGGGGAGGGGGAATAATTTCTAATCTCTACAATGGAAGCAAAGATAATTTGTAGGGGAGAAGAAGTGTGGTCTGTTGAATTCTGACTATTAAATTCAGGCGCCATAGAGCTGTCGATAGCTTAACAGGTTTATTCACGTGGTTATATTCAGCTTCCTGGCAGAGTTCTTAATGCAGGCCTGCAACAGAGTTTCTCCTAGCCCAAGGGGGAGAAGGGGCAGTCTAGAATCAGGATTTGGAGGCTGGGTTGTGCATAAGAGCATGGCCAGTCCCTGGGCATGGTCTGAAGGCAGGTGTGGCAGCCACCATGCAGAAGCTAAGCAGGTCTGGGTCTGGTCAGTGCTTGGAGGGGAAACCACCTGGCAACCGCATGTAGCCACCTTGAGTTCCACAATGGAAGAAAGGTGTGATATAAATGTGACAAATTAATAAATAAGGGAACAGCAGACAGCTAATTCACAGTGCCTGAAAACAACAGGAAACAGCATTATCTGTGCCGTGCCTCAGCCCCAGGTGTGGGATTTCCACATATGAAATAAATAATACTAACTCACACTGCAATGCTAATTCCTTGGCTTGCCTTGTTTTTCAGGAAAGGGGAAGAGACTGAAGCAAGCCAAGGAAGAAGCCACAGCAGAGATAGACCACTACAGGCTCCAAAGGGAAAAGGATTTCAGACACAAGCAGACGAATGTAAGTCAGAATACAAAGGGGAGATTGGATAAACCAACCTTCCCCAGCCTGGTGACTTCGAAATGCTTTGGACTAGACCTCCCATAGTCACTTGCCAGTGCCCATGCTTCCTGGGGGTGATAAGAATTGTAGTTCAAAACATCTGGAAGGCACCAGTTTGCCTACCCCTGAACTAAGGGCTGCCCCACAGACTTACTTGGCTAAGGAATGTCTCTGTGCGGTGTGGAATGAGCATGGAGCCTAGTTCTGCAGTGTGTGGATCAGTGTGCACAGGCCCAGTTCCCACAATTCTTCTCTCTCAGATGGTCAACTCACACTCATGCAAAAAAAGATTCTCTCCATGGTATGCACACCCACCCACAATGCATAAAGCAGGGGTCCTGAGACTTTTTTGGGTTAGCGGGCACATTTGTAATTTTGAGAGATTGTTGTGGGCAGTCTCACAAAATGGATGCCATGGAAGGCTTGCCTGTTCATAAAATGGCTGACCACAAAACACTCATTTCCCAGAAGTAAAAGAAAAGTAACTTGCTGTCCTGTGCCCAATCCCCAGCTCTCTTTGTAGTCAAGCTGTCAAGTTGTATTTCTAGTCAATTACCTTTATTATGCAAATTAGAAGCAAGCAAGCATTGCTTCAGGCTACAGACCGTATCCGCTTACAGCCAAAAGAGACAAACATTCCAGTCAGGCTTTGCATAACACAGTATATTGTAAGCTTCAGTTAGTTCCCTGTGTTAGAGCATCATGAAAGAGAGTTGTCACGAAACTGACACCATTTACTATAGCTCGCCCTTCTCAAGCTGAGTGGGCTGCCAAGGCCCTCCCTCAAGGTGAGTCTTTCCATGGAGGCACCTCCCTGGCTACAAGTCTCTTTGAGCACCTCACGACCCTGCATTGCCCCTCCCTTTTCATCTGACACTTAACTCTTGGGTCCCGTATTTCCACCTTCTCTTCATTTGGAGCCTGTATTCCCATGGGTTCAGAGGGCCCACTTGGCTGTCCTCTGAAAGATCAGATGCAATCTGGGTTTCCTCCCCCGTGCCTCTGCTATTCTTGCCGACCTCCTCCTCCCACAACCTTGGTGCCTCCACCACAACACCTTCCCCCTCCCCCTCTTCGTCTGATTCAGAATCCGTTTCCCATGTCTCCTTGGGGCATTTCTGAAGAGGTGTTGGGCCCAATCCCTACACTTGGCGAAGAACCGAAGTACAAGGCAGAGGTGGGGTCTGAGCTCCAAAACACAAAAACACTCTTTTGAACCCAAATAGAGATGGTACTGGAGGGCAGCACTTTGCTTTGCAGCATGCCACCCTCCCAGATAAAAACAAAATGGATTTTTAAAAGATCTTAAGAAATAAACCAAAAATCAGGAGAGGCAGGGGGCCTGGCAGGTGTCAAAAGAGGTATCCATGAGCATATTGGTGGCCGCAGGGCGCAGGCATCATGTTGGAGACCCCAGGCATAAAGTAATATGACCAGAAAGTTCCATGCATAGCCTCATACACTTGAATACTTAACTTGCATGAACTGTCCTACCTTTTAGGAGTGGTTCTTCATACAGACTGTTCCCAGTGAAATGACCTATATACCAGGAATGTATGCCAGAAGCATAAATTCCTTTTTTTTTATAGAAAGGGAAGGTGGCTAACTGCTTGACCTGAGTTGCTAACACTGCTGTCTTTAATATAAAATATTGAAACAAAAATAGCTACAAGTTACCTGAAATCACCAGTTCTCTGAAATTACACTGGCCCCAGTTCAGCTCCTATTGCAGACAATTGGTTGTGCTTAACGACTGTCCACAGCAGATGAAGAGCGCATCCCTGTAGTTGCATTCAGAGAGTTCCAGTGGGTGAGGCCCAGATGAGCTTTGTGACATGGAATTCCCTTGCTGGATCTGAGCAATATTTTTGTTTTGTTTCATTGCCATAATTTAATCATGAAAATATTCAAGGGCAGTTATTACAGCTGTTGTAAATCTTCTCCCACCCCCCACTACAAAAATCTGGAACGATGTCCCTGGATAGGATATACACATACTGGAAAATAAGCACTATTAATAGATATAGCTGAACCTGCACAATTGCTGCATTTGGACATAACACTAAACCATTGTTTCGTGCATGGGGGTGGGTGGGGACCTCTTTCAGCCCGAGGGCTAAATTCAATTTTGGAGAAGCTCTAGGAGGCTGCATTCCAGTGATGGGCAGGGCTGAAGGCAATAGGGCTGGGGCCAAAATTACAAAAAAAAAATACCAGCATATTGTAGCTTAAGGCTCTTACTGCCAGTAAGTAAGCCTTAGGAGAGGCATTTCAACCTTTATGATGGGTGGAAACGGCACAAAATCTGGGAAATCACCAGATGATTAGTGGTTGGGGGAAAGTGGGTGTGGCTAGGGGGTTTAGGACCCCAGGAGGGCCGGATTTGGTCTCCAGCCCTGAAGTTCCCCATTCCTGGTTTAGCACTATGGGAACAAGCCTTGGCTCATGCACAGGCTGGTGACTCCTATGTTGGTGGGGTCCTTAACCTTTACAGCAGGGCTCTCCAACCTTGGGTCCCCAGATGTTGCTGGCCTACAGCTCCCAGCATACACAGCCAGCAGGGTTAATGGCAAGGGATTCTGGGAGCTGTAGTCCAGCAACATCTGGGGACCCAAGGTTGGAGAGCTCTGCTTTACAGCTTTTATTCTGAGCTTTATGGGAGCTATCCGTGGTGCTCCATGGTGGTGAACCTATTTTGAGGGGTGTGGTTCAGCACCATGGATAGCTCCTATAAAGCTCAGCATGAAAGCTGCAATGGATAAGGAGCCCCACTGACAGAGGAGTCACCAGCTTCCCCTGCTCATGCACTAACCCCTCCCCTCCCCCCTCCCCTACCACAGCCACAAGGAGTTGATCAGAAGCATCCACTAACCATGGTTTGTCTTACGCCCAAACTGGGACAAAGTAACTGCAGTGCCCAATCTGGAGTTAACAACAAACTGCAGTTACTTGAAAATGAAAGCAAATGTGGCCAACTGGAAAGGGAGAAGATGGAGGGGAGAGCAGAGGAATGGGGAGCAGTCTCATGCTGGTAACACTAAACTACAGTTTAGCATTATGTTCAAATGAGGCCGGTGTTTTACACGCAGTAACAAGATCACCGGTGAATTCCTGAAAAGAGAGTGTTTGGTCCTAAATCCACTGTTATTCTTGATGGTCACATCTGGATCTTGAAAACCTTCTCTGCAAAAACAGAAGACAAAAAGAGTCGTGAAAATGATGAAGAGGGCTGTATGCATACTTACCAGCAATCAGTCGCTATTCTCCGGTATTTTATTTATTTAGATTGTTGTAGTGGAAATAGCATTTACGTTTGAGAGGGGTCTGGGCCTAAAGGAAGCAGCCAACCAAACGAAAGGAGTCACTGCTTTGGAATGCATGCATCTGTTTAAAACATCACCTTGCTTAAACATTTGGCTCATGTAGAAATAGGATTTAAATAAATGGCTGGTCTATGTTGTTGTTTCCACCACGGCCTGTCAAGTATTTAGTCAGAGTAAAACAAATACTCATTAGACCCCATCCTTGTTCTTGCTGCCCAGGCAAATTAATGTTTAGCATGGGGTGCTGCATGGACATAATGTCATGCCCCCGCCGCCACACACGTTCTGTTGCTCCAGCACTCCAAGTCACCATGGCACAGTAGGTATGCCAGCGCAGAGGGCTGGGTTGCCACCACTATACCAAAAATGAATGTACACAACAGGCGACCAACACGAAATGTGTCATTTATATTATTTAAATTCCTCATTTCCCCTGGAAGGGTCATGATGGGGTTTCCAGGGAGTCTCCCATCCAGGCATTTTTTGTAATTCGTTTTCCAAATACAGTAATACCTTGGATTGCAAGTAACTTTGTTTGAGAGCGTTTTGCAAGACAAGCAAATTTTTAAATATTTATTTATTTATTTATTTATTTATTTTTGACTTGATATACAAGCGACGTCTTGCAATACAAGTACGGCTTAAATTAAAAATCTCTGTGCAAATTTTTTTTGGGGGATTTCATTTTGATATAAGAGTGTTTTGGATTACAAGCACGTTTCCAGAACGAATTATGCTCTCAATCCAAGACATGACTGTATAATGCACTTTACCCTAACACACACATTTTTGTATGCATTTTTTTATTTGGGAACTCCATTGCAAAATTCAGAGGAACGTGAATCTCTAAGGGTAACTGAGTTTTGATCATGTATTGGTTCAAAACTGCAAAATTAGGTACATTCACCTTAAAATGAGAGCCAGTGTGGTGCAGTGGTGAGAGTGTTGGGCTGGGACTCGGGAGATCCGGGTTCTAGTCCCCGCTCGGCCATGAAGCTCACTGGGTGACTTTGGGCCAGTCACTGACTCTCAGCCTAACCTACCTCACAGGGTTGTTGTGAGGGTAAAATGGAGCGGGAGAGGATTATGGGAGCCACCTTGAATTCCTTGCAAGAGGGAAAAAGGCAGGATAGAAATATAATAAATATTTAGAAATAGAAATAAATATTAATAAATAATAATAATAATAAATAGATTGAAATAAATATAAATAGAGGCAATATGTACGGTATCCACAATCCAGGAAAATGCATCTCTGTTCACATTTGATGAACCTGGAAACATGGAAAGGGGAAGTACAAGTCCCTCATAGCTCTCTTCCCAAGGAAGGACCAAAATGCTGTAATATATACCAGTGGCATTTCCATCCCACTCAGCTTGGTGTATGGTGGCTAAGTGGACATCTCTGCAATGTGGCAGTGGTACACATTTTAAGTATGGCCACAATGAGTTCTGCATCGCGTTATTTATTAGTTACATTTATATCCCACCTTTTCCTCCAAGGAGCTCAAGGCAGCATACACAATCCTCCTCTTCTCCATTTTATCCTCACAACAACCCTGCGAGGTAGTAGGTTAGGCTGAGAGTCAGTGACTGGCCCAAAGTCACCCAGTGAGCTTCTTGACCTAGTGGGGACTAGAACCCAGATCATCCAAGTCCTAGTCCAACACTCTAACAACTACACCACACTGGCTCTCAATATAATGGCCAAAGGACTGTACCTAGCTTTGCATATTCTGTAGGTCTCGCTGTACATGCAGTTGGAGGAGTGCTTCCACAAGTTATACAATGAATAGCTTGATATTGTGATGTCCATCCCCTTAGTTCCTAATCTTTCCCATATACTGCCACCAACTCCCAGCCTCTTGACTCCTGGGTAGAAGTTGGTGTGGCTGTGGTTACATTTCAAGAGAAGATGGAGTGTTTCCCCCCACATTGTCACTTCTCCATTTTCTCTTCCTGTTGTCATCTTCGCTCTACATGATCCCGTTTATAAAGCACCTATCTCATAATGTGCATGCATCAAGATGCTTCCCGATTTCTGACACTTTATTTGTGGTCACCCCCAACTCCTTCCCTCCTCCAAGCCATCTAGTATGTGTAGAGACCTTAGGGTGGGCAGGAAGGGCATGGTATCTCATTTCATGCCAAGCTTTGCAGAAGGAAAGAGGTGAGCCACTTTGCACCTAGTGTTGGAGAAGCAAGAAGCAGTGGGAGGGGTTTCCATGGCTTCTTTCTTTCTCCAGAGCCTGGTGGGCAGTGAGCGAACATACCCTTGTCCGCCTCCCTCAAGCTTATTGCGTGTGCAGAGGACTCGGTTTTGAAGAAAGCAAAAGTGGCACAAGTTTTGCTTCTCCAAAACCCAGTGCAGAATGAGATATCAGCTCCTCCCCTCAATTCCCTGGCATGCCAGAGGACTCAGGGGAGAGGTCTCGTCTTGTGCTGCTGTCACAGAGAAAGGTCCCTCTCCATCAGAGTTCTCTGCAATTTGTGGAGAATTCAGAGGAGTGGATGGCCATTACAGGGACAGTTGCCAGAAAGGCAGGTGAGAGACCACCACTAGTAACCTGGCGACTGGATTTGTGGGCTCCCGCTACTTGCTCTCACTGATATGCTCCAACAGGGGGCGGGGTGCCACACCCCTTCCGTGTTTCACGGGTGATCATAATTGTTCTGGTTCTATACAGTGTGTGAGCCAGTCCAGTGTCGTGGTTGCAGCAGCCTTCCCCAACCTGGTGCCCTCCAGAAGTGTTGGGTTATAGTGTCAGTCTAGGAGCAGGGTCAGATCCCCCTTAGCCATGAAGCTTGCTGGCTGTTGTTGGGGCAGTCACCATTTCTCAGCCTAGCCTGCCTCACAGGGCTATTATGAGGATAAAGTGGAGTGAATGATGTACGCTGACTTGAGTTCCTCTCAGGAAGCGCAGGATAAAAATGTGATTTATGAATATTGTTATAAAAATTGAATGGGCTTATGTGCTAGGGAGGTATGCATGCCAATTATATTTTGTTTATATAAAAAGGGTGATTCATACCATTGTTCTTGTGAGGAATGAAAATGTCAATACAAACGCTCTCAATAACGTTGGTTTTCATGTTGGTTTGCTTTGTTTCTGCAAGTTAATCTTCACTGTATCTAAAAGTGAGCCATTAAAACCTCGTGAGAATCTTGCTCCACTCACATGCTGTAATCTGAAGTGGTCCTCCGTAAAGGGTTGCTCAAAGATTTTGTTCTGTCTGCATTTTTAAGCAAATGAACCTGATTTGCATGTCCTGGACCTGGACTAATACGCTCATTGGAATGCAGTTATCCTTCGGTTTTTTCACTTTTCCGAATTTTGCAATACAGTTCTTTCCTTTATACGTGTAACATAATGCACATTAAAATGTGTCTTTTATGATCAAATGCATACAAAGATACATATCTTAGAATCAAATGCATATTTTGTGGGAAAAAATGTTCAAAAATAATGTGAATTTTCATGAGTTGTTTTTAAAAAAAAAATAATAATAATCACAGATAGTTGTGGTAGCAGGATGGAACAGACTTATGAATGAACACATGTGAAACTGACACGGCCCGGAAGCAGATTCATCTATCCATCCGTAGCCTTGTGTAGCAACCACTATAGCAGAGAAGGCCTTAAAGGGCATCAAAGCTAATGTAACTATGCATGCACGTTTCTGTTTCGCTCACAGGATATGTCTTGTTTTGCCTCTGTAGATAATGGGCTCTCAAGGTAACCTATCAATGAAAGTAGATGAAGAAACTGCAACAAAGATTCGGGACCTCGCCAGTAACTATCGTAACAACATGGAGAGTGTGATGGGACATCTCTTGGACAAGGTGTATAACATCAATCCTGAAATCCACGCAAATTATGCATATACTATTTAAATCCTTTCATGGAAATGTTCCAGGAGGAACAATAACAGCCCTACTATTAGGCAGAGTGAGGTAGCTTGATTCAGGTGGCAGATTTGGGGGTACTATTAAATGGGAGCATATTGTCAATTATTATATATTTTTAATCACCAGAAAGGATTGGGCAGGAGCCATTTGGATTTTCTGCCTCCGACACCAAAACTGTCACGAGCTGTCTTTGAGCAGAAGGCATTATTTTCCCAAATTGGTTGTTTCTCTGTGTTTCACTATGTGGTATAATCGCAAAGCCAAAAGCACGTAGATGCTCATAAGATTTGTGATGTGACCAGCTCCTGTAAGGTTTCACACAATCATTTGGCGACATAGATTCCCACCACCACGAGTTTTCTTTTTTTCTTTTTTGGTAGCAAACAATGTATCACTTAAATATGGGCAAATGCAGAATAAGGAATTGTTTGACACTGGCAGCTTTTTAGTGGGTGTCTTCTGCTTCTTTACTTATGTTCTATACTTCTTTAAAACTGTTCTGTCCATATGACTTGGCCCATTGCAAGAAATCTGTTTGTCACAATATGTGGAGTGTTTAAAATAACCAAGTATGTAATAAATAATATGGATATATTATTGGACCTAAAATTAAAGCACTTGTCTCTAGTGTGGTACATATGAAAAGTCAACAATTACACACACTTGGGTAGCTTTATAAACCAGACATAATTATACCAAACGATATAGGAATAAGGGATTCTTATTTCTGATTTAAGAGTTGCTCAGAATACTTCCCGCTCTCTTTTATAGTACTAAAATGGGGGTCTGTTAGAACCCAATATTGGTAGGCTCCAAACAGTTTAGAGGAGACTCGGGTTCAAATCCCATGCTCAGCTTTGATGTTTACTGGGTGAGCTTGGGCCAGTCACTACCACAACCTAACCTACTTCACAGGCTTGTTATGAAGTTAAATTAAGGTGGGTGGAGAATAATTATGAACTGGAGGCAATACCACAGCAAAGTCAGTGGCCTGGAGTTTAAACTGGAGCCTATATAAACCCAGGCTGCCTGCCATTGTATACACAACCCTGCTGAAAGGCTTTTCAGGGGGTAAGGGTGGTTGCTGGGGGGAGGAGGGGAGAGGAAACTTTCCATCAATGAACATCCTTACAGTGCAATCCTGTACATGTCTACTCCGAAATAAACACCACTGGATTCAATGGGACTCACTCCCAGGTAAGTGTGTATAGCATTGTACCCTAAGATAACTTAACTTAGGATCCAAGCCAATGAAACTAAACCATGGGACATATTTGAGAACTAATACATTTTTAGTAAAGAAAAAGAAAGAAAGAAAGAAAAGAAAAACAACTACTTTTATTGTAAACTTGCAGCTAAGACCTTGTATAACATTTTGTAGAACAACTAGTGTTGTTTGGTTTTTTTAGGTGTTTAATAAATAATTATGATGGTGATTAATTTAGCAGTATGATTTCTATGCACATATGCTATGGAAGTCTGTCTAGATCCATGAATATCAAGTGGGTTTTTTTTAATTATCCAGTTTCTTATAGGTTTACTTATAAACAAGTAAGTGTCATTTTTATAACATTTTCAGCAACACACTCACCTCCCCCCAAGTTTCCCAACGCTCGCAGCTCAACTTGAAGCATTCCAGTGATGTCAGTAAACAATCAATTTTTAAATGTAATCTTAATATCAAGTTGAACATCTGGGTGCAATTTCTGGTGTCTGGTTTTGTACTTCTGCTGTTTCTTTGAAAGGAGGCTTCTATGATAATGACTTTTAATCACCAGAATTAAATTATTGCTATGGAATAAAGCTGGCTTTGCCATCCTGCCCTAATATGTCCACCCACAGGTTTTACCAGATTTATTCTTTTGCATTTGTTTAAAAATGGCCTAGCATTGAAGGAGCCGAACAACAATATAAAACAGGCCCTTCCTACAATCTTACAATCTTAAGATTGTTCCATTAGGGAGAAAAGGAAGAGGAAAAGAGGACCAATCAGGAACCAGATTCAAGGCAGGGTAGTGCCACACATGTAACACTAAGAGAATAATATTTTGTACCTGTGTGGCCTACTCTTGTAGCTCAGCGAGAAAGATGATTTCCTACTAGAGAAGACAGTGGCCCTAGGGTGGCCACTTAGGCATCTGACCATAGTGGGGAAGACTGTAAACAGTTGTCTGGTGTGCCTGCTCAGTCAGCTGTTGTCCAGATGCTAATGGAAGTTGCTAAGTTCCTGGGCAACTTCAAGGCCCTGCATCCCCCCCCCCTTATGGTTCTTTATCTTTAATCGGGCTTTGGACTGGACACTTCATATAGTGGACACCTTCAAATAGAGGACTATCCTCTATAAAGTAGGACATACGGGAACCCTAGCTCTGGTCCGGTTTATGAAAACAGATAGATGCTTTATTTGTCCGCTACTGATCACATAATGCCAGGCCTCTCTCTTTGTAATTCTTCTCACAGGCCTCTCCTCAAATAACTACACACACACACACAGACACACACACACACACACCTTCAGACTTCCAGAACTCTCTGGCCTGGTGTCCATATGTCCTACTTTACAGAGGAGGACGACCCTCTGTTGGGCTGCCAAATCCAAGTCTGGCTTAAAGAGAAAGAACATTGGAATGGAAAAGAGCCATAAGGTATCTGAATTGTTGTGAATTGCCCAGAGAGGTTCAGCTATTGGGCGGTACAGAAATGTAATTAATAAATAAATAAATAAATAAATAAATAAATAAATAAATGAGAGAGATAAATAAAGGAGGGAAATAAATAAAGAGGGGCCTTGAATTTACCTGTCAACAGCACCTGGATAGCAAACCGAGCAGGCACACAGCCCACCTGGTCACAGTCTTCCCTACTGTAGTGGGATGTATTGGCTGGGTTCACACAGCATAACATCCCACACTCAAGGCTGAGTATAGGTTGAGTGTGGGTTGTCGTTGAACCATGGGTGGTTGTTGAACCATGGGTTGTGTTGTGTGAACCCAGCTACCCAACAACAATCCACAGTTCAACAACAACCCACACTCAACCCATACTCCATCTTGAGTGTGGGTTGTTATGTTGTGTGAACCCAATCAGTGTCTTTCTATTTAAATTATATTAATTATTTCTAAATTTGCAGACCTGCATATTAATTAGGATATGCAAATTTGTGCAAATCTGTGTCCTCTTTTTTTGGTAATGCAAAGCAACCACCCTACTCTCCACACATACCCCTACCGGTTGGGGCCGCCTTTAAAGATGCATAAGGCGTACATTGAGTTTATGTTACTGGCTTACTTTATGATAAGAATGATTCACATAGGGATCGCTATTATTTTTATACTATTCTTTTTTCAAAATCAGAATGGGTTGGTCCCAAGGCATAAGACATTAAGGTACAAGTCACCATGGATAAAATATCCCTATACAAAGGGAGGGACTAACATGCATGTGTGAAGTTGTAGCCCTTCTACAAGGACTCTGGACCAGACTGAGACTGTTGCACATCAGTTCAGTGAACATATTTCCTTGCAATGTAGGGGACCTGTGTGGCTGTCAGAGAAAAACGGGAAGGGTGGGGAGCATTTTGGCTGCAGCTCAAGCTTAAGTCAAAAGAAGTCGAATGGCATGGCCACCATGGTAGGCAGAATAGCGAACCAGATTCAGGTGCACAAAGGAAAAGGACTCCTGGATGAAAGGAGTTATAGGGTTGTAAGGTGCATGTGACTTAGAGTAAAAAAAAAGGGCAGGAAAAAAATAGCCAGAAGGAAGGAGAGTTTGAGAGACTTCCTGAGGGGAATGACAACACAAGAGCAGCCTGGCTGGATCAGAACAAAGGCCCATCAAGTCCACCATCCTGTTTCCAACATCAGCCAGATGCTCCTGGAAAGCCCATGAGAAGGGCACGAGCAGGCCTCTACTGTGACACTCCAGCAACTGGTATTCAGTGGAAACTGCCTCAGGGCCTAGTGGTGCTGCTGAGACTGTAAACCACAGAGAAAGAGAGAGAGAGAGAGAGAAAGCGCCAAGAGGCCAGAATAAGGAAAAGTGGGAAGCATTTCCCCACAGTATGCCTAGCGTGTGCTTTCACTTGCAGAGAAGCCCACCGCTCACTTCATGGTTAAACTTTATTCCATCTATCCTACGCACAGGACTGCAGCATTTCCGTGATCAGTGCAAAAATACAAACTGTTCCAACCTGCTTCGAAGCAGCAAAGCGACCTGTAAGATCAAAAGGAGTATCCACATGCACAGGTTCTGTAAATCACCAGGTGTGGTGTGTGTGTCCTCTCATATGTAATAAAGAAACATGCACGCTCCTGTTTCATATATACACAGCCAAACAAACTGAGAGAGATTCATAGCACGTAAGCACACCACACCCAGCCACATTTCAACATCACTTTAGTTCTTCTGTGCCTCTGCATAAAAGCAATGGGTAGTATTTTCCCATTTCCTGCCGTTCACATGGTAGCCTGCCCTTATTTACAGTCCACTGTTCCTTGTCCTATAACAAGCAAAGAACACCTCAAACTGCTGCGTTGCAACAGCGACGATCATTCACCATAAAGGCATGACTATGGCAAAGTGCTTGGAATACATTACCTGGAACCGGGAGCATCATGAAAAACAAATCCAAGGTGTGGGCTGCATAATGGAATGTTGTGCTCACTCGCTGTTTCAAGCCTGTGATCCCTCAGGAACACCATCCACTTGTACTGACCACGACAACCATGGGCCAAGACTGGTGGCCTGACCCACAGCATGTTTCTGACAAACAGGGGTGCAGAACGATATTGTGGCGTGGGTCCTAATTGCCCCCACTGGGCCCTTGGCAGGCTGGATGATGTCAGTGGTGTGGCCACACCCACTGACCCCCATCACCACCCACCCCACGCCCATTTTAGCCATTCTCCGTGCTGGGCGAGGCACAGAGTTCCATGCTTTTCCCAGCATGGAGAAAGGAATCTGGATGGGATGGAGAGAGGAGCGGCCGTCCCCATGGGGTGCTGCACGAAGCGACGAGGCCAGCGCCCGCATCCCCAATGACTGTTATCTCTGATCTGAGAACAGAGGAAACAGCAGGGATTCCCCTGTGTGCTGCTCCCCCTCCCAGTTTATTTATTTGTACTGTTTGTACCCCTGAATATTAAGAAAAATCCCTAAGCGGTTTATTTATTTATTTATTATATTTATGCCTTTTTTCCTTCAAGGAACCCAAGGCTGCTTACATAATCCTCCTCCTCCTCCTCTCCATTTTATCCTCACAACAACCCTGTGAGGTAGGTGAGGCTAAAAGACCAGAAAAATTGGGTGCCCACGGGTACCATGTTGGGGACCCCTTCACAGGCCTTATTGGAGGTGCCTGCTGCAGGCACCATGGCACCCGTGGGTGCTGCGTTGGGGACCGCTGCACGAGAGGAACTTAGATTCCTGCACTCGATTTTTCTCTCACTAATGGCCAAATGAGGTATGACATTTGTCAAAATATATAGCCGGTGTGGGCAGGGAGGGCAAGGTGGATTGGGACCGCGGTGTGGGGAGAGGTGGCATTAACTCTTTGCCCCTCCTGCAGTGCTTTTGTCCCTGGGTGATCAGAGCCCCACCACCCACCCTCTCATTCCTGCTATTTGCAATGGGAGGGAAGCATGTCTTTTCCACTGTCAGTGCATCCCGTCTTTGACTTTTTCAGTAAACTTTCCACCACAATCCAAAGAACTTTCCTGGGTCGACTCGTCACATATACCAATCAGAGTATATGTGAAGGCAAATATTTTTGGCCCAATACGGATCACTTTATGCATCTGCCCGGCTGAGGAATGTTCAACCTGTTCTGGAGGAGTTTGTACTCCCCACTAAGGGATCAGCTTCGCTCTTTGGGGGCACTCTTGGATCCAGCATTGTCACTGCAGGTGCAGGTGACCTTGGTGGCTCAGGGTGCCTTTTTATCAGTTTAGGCTGATATACCAGCTGTGATCCTACCTGGACAGATATAGCCTTGCTACAGTTATTCAGGCTCTGTGCTGGTAACCTCCCATTTGGATCGCTGAATGGTGGGGCTGCCTTTGGAAACGGTCCAGAAAGTTCCATTAGTACAAAATCAGGCAGGAAGACGGTTAACTGAGACTGACCAATATGACCATATTACAACAGTGTGTTGCCATCTGCACTGACTGCCAGTCTGTTTCCAGGCCCAATTCAGTGCTTGTTTTAACCTTTGAAGCGCCAAACATCTGCCTTCTCACAGAGAAGGCACAGTCCTCCTTCCCTTCTTCTTTTCCGGCACAGCTGTAGAGAGGAACATGGAAGCTTTCATTTTTGTTTTTGCTTAACCATGACTTGTCATATCATCGAAACCAACAAACCGTGGTTAATGTTAACTACGCTTCATTTGAAACAATGTGGCCAGCACTTAACAAAATCTCTCCTGCCAACTGCAATGCTACTTTTGCATTTCCAAATATGTCAAACTTGATACTTTCACAGAACTATTAGAACATATCAGTCCTTTATCTTCTAAATTTAAGCTGCTAGCCAGAGCTAGGAACTCCATCAAAGAAAGGGGGAGAAATACGCAGCCCTGCTCTGTATGATTCTTTCCTACGTTCACTCTGATTTTTTATTGCATTAAGCCTCTCAACATTCAGGCTGATGGTTTTAAATGGTTAGACATAGGACACAATGCTATACATGTTTAGATAGGAAAAATGTTCTATAACTCCCAGCATGGCCTAGCTAGCCCTCAGGGATGGGGACTCGGACTCCAGGACTCGACTCGTGAGTCGGACTGAGTCCCCCCTGTGACTCGAGTCAGACTCGAGTCCCAATATTTTTAATGGGACTCGAGACTCGACTCGGGACTCGAGACCAAGGACTCGTGTTCCAAAATCGTGTTCCTCAAATGCAACATGGATAAGTTTTAGGAAGCACAGCAAGTTTATTTTTTAAAATCATTTTCCTAAAATGCAACCTTTCAGACATTTTGGGTTTGGCTGCCTCTGCCTGCCTGTTTGGGGTTCCCTGCCTCCTCTGCCTGCCTAGTCTCTTCTTAACCAGTTCCACAGTTTGAATTGTCCAAGAAAAAGGCCTCTGCCTGCCTGTTTTGGGGTTCCCTGCCTCCTCTGCCTGCCTGGTTATTTTGGGTTTGTCTGCCTGGTCTGTTCTTGCCAAAATCAGTTGCAGAGTTTTGAAATAAAAAGGCACACTTGTGCCTAGAATTTATTTAAGCCACACATCTGAAATAGCCTTATTTTGTTGGGAAAAAACCCATTGATTTTAATAGGGACTCGTGGAGTCAGCTTTGGGAGTGACTCGTGACTCATGAGTCACCATTTTGGACCAAGGACTCGGACTCGGACTTGAGACTCGGGTCCAAAGACTCGTGACTCGACTCGTGACTCGAAACCAAGGACTCTTCAACATCCCTGCTAGCCCTTAGATCCATTTGCTGTAATACTTCCCTATGATTTGCAGGGAAACTAAGCCCATCCCCTTTGTTTTTAGGCTGGAATCCCTGCTGGCTCTGATTAGCAAATATAAGATAATTGGTCCCACCCCGCCCCTGGAAAAATGCTCTTCCAGAGAGTGACTGGCCTGCTTCCTACATTTCCACACTTTTCTGAATTGGAGTCTTAGCACCACAAACTTCAAAGCCTGTCTGGGTCCATGTTGTCAGCTCACCCACCACTCACCAGAGCAGGGAGGAGGAGTCGCCCTGGTGTCCTTGGCAAGCGCTTTCGTAGATAGCTGGCCAGGTGCCAACAATGGCTCAATTAAGAGGCCAACATTATTTGCATGATTATTGCACTGACAGCATGATGGCATAGCTATGTCTCTGTGGCACTCCTGTACGTTGCTGTCTTGCCAGAAGAAGATGATCTTTTCAATAGTAACATTCCAAAGCCCATATCCATATAATACCTTTCTTAGGCTAACCAAAGGATCACCTCAAAAATCTGCAGGCGTTTGAGCTTTCCAGATCTCTCCATCAGGCAAGATGGCATAAAGAATAAGTCAGGGGGGGGAGGGGATAGGCTTGATGGTTATTATGTCAGTGTCTGCGTGTTCAGACTTCACCATCCAGTCAGATTTTTTTCTTAGCAGGAGTGGTGACAAGAACAGCTTTCCTGCCTGAGAATTCCTCCTGGTCCCAAAATTGGCTGGTGGTTATCAGCCCCTTTATATATCCCCCTGATGAAGTACACCATGCTTGAAACACATTGGGATGAGAGTTGTGGTTAATAAAATGGCTTCTTCCACCCACTAAATGATTCTCTTTGCCTTTGGTGTTGTGGTGCCACCCTTGTCAGTGTGACAAGCATAAAAATGGGTCTACTTTAGCTTCATGGTGATTTTTCAAAGATATATATGGGTTGGATCCAGGATCTGCCTTCCACAGGAAGAAAGAACTTCTGCCAGAAGGAGGGCTCTGCTCATGGAACTTCCCTCCATGGATTTTTGGGGATCCTATGCACACACACCACAGCTCCCCCCATTCAGCAGGGGCTCCTGACTCTGTGGGGCTGGAGGTGCTGCAATGGGGAGGAGAGACTGAGGAGGATATCAACTTCCACCAGCACAATTGATTCAGCATAAATCTGGATCTAACTCTTGGTGTCAATTTGGAACTTGGCAGAAGAATACAGTAATACCTTGGATTGCAAGTAACTTGGTTTGAGAGCGTTTTGCAAGACAAGCAGATTTTTAAATATTTATTTAATTATTTTTTTTACTTGATATACAAGCGGCATCTTGCAATACAAGTACTGTAGTACGGCTTAAATTAAAAATCTCTGTACACATTTTTTGGGGGGGATTTCGTTTTGATATAAGAGTGTTTTGGATTACAAGCATGTTTCCAGAACGAATTATGCTCTCAATCCAAGGCATGACTGTAGTTAAAAGTTTCTGCAATGGGTAGAAATGAGTTAGAATTCATTTAACTTATTTTTTTAAATAAGAATTTACCAAAAGTTTCACATTTCATTACAAATGGGATGAAAAAATTTTGAGATTAAAACTTGAAATTAGCATATTATGTGAAGTTGATTACTTAAGTTCTTCTGTTTCCTTGGCTTCTTCTCCTTCACAGCAGCTTGCTTTGATTTCATAGCTCTTGGTGGCATTTGCCATCTGTGTCATTGTTATTTATTTATTTATTTATTTAATTTATTTAATTTATTTATAAATCTAGGAATCACCTTTTGGCCCAAATAAGCCCCCCTAAGACAACTTACAGGTAAAACTTCGGACGATTTAAAAACGCTAACAATATATATATATATATATATATATATATTAAAAAGTTTAAAACAATTTGAAAACTTTAAAAACAATTTAACACTTTAAAAAATAATTTTAAAACTTTAAAACAGTGCCAACGGCACAAATTGAGAACAGGGCCGGATCCACACCTAAGGTTTATTGCAGTACGGTATCGCTGCTGTGACTTGCGGGGCACACGACACACACTCATTTTTCAGTGCCGGTCGCGCTAGTCCTGCGTAATCATTCTTCGTCTCTTCTGGAATTTCCTGGAGTACTTTTATCACGTTTTGTTGTTGTTGTTGTTGTTATTGTGGTTCACTGTCACAGTACGCAGCTAGTGTGTGCTAAACTGGCGCTGCCATTGCCCGTCCGAGGTGTGGCCATGAAAGTGTCCTCACTGGAGTTAGCCCATTTTTTTTCGAGGGGTGGGGGAAATGCGGCGTTTTGTGTGTCTCCCAAACTGGTAGGGAAGAGAGGTATCCACCATTTCTTGTTGGCCAGCAGGTTTGACTTCTTCCTCAGAAGCTTATTATTTATTTTTTTAAAAAAATGGGTAACTGTTCCTGCGCACCTGTGCACTTCTGAGCAGAAGAAATTTCAAACTGCTGGAGGGGTGGGGAACGTTCCGCATTTGTCTCCCCAACCTGCATCGAGGGTCCGGCAAAGCAGCTCTCCTGCCTCTCTCCCACTCCCCTCATGGCTTCTCTCTCTGCCGGCTTCACGCCAATCCTGTGGGATACGGCGGCGGCAGCAGCACATTCCTGCTCCTTCTTTTTTCCTTGTTTTAACAGCTGCTTTCACCCAAAATGCAGTTAGCCAAAAGGCATTTCCACTCAGAAGTAAAGCACATTCTCTTCCGTGGCCTTGCTCCCAGGTAGATCACATTGATTTCAGTGAAGCTTGTACTTAGGAAACTTAGCACGGGGGGAAGACTGCTTTGAGAAATTGCTTTTGGGTGGAGTGGAAAGGGCATGCTGATCCTGCTGGCTTCGCTGCATGGGAGGATGGCGGAGGACAGAACGGTCTCTTCCCTTCTCCTTCTGTTTTGTGAGGAGGCATGGGGGTAGGAGAAGCCTTTTCTTTTTTAAAAACAAACAAACAATCTCACTCCTTCGCATCGCTGCTTAACCAAAACAAAACAAAAAACCCCTTTCTCTAAAAGGGCCCCCATCCAAGGAAAAAGGTGTAAAATTAGTCAAAAGGCATGTCTGCTCAGAAGTAAATCACGTTCTCTCCAATGCCCTTACTCCCAAGTGAATAACCCTGATTTAACAGGAGCCTTGTGCTCGGGAAACTCGGAACGGGAGGAACGCTGCTTTGGGAAATTGCATTTGGGTGAAGGGGAGGGGCGCGCTGATGCTGCTGGCTTCACCCCGACCCTGAGGGAGGGAGGTGGCAGAAGCAGCATCCTTCTCCTTCTTTTTTGTGAGGGGCAGGAAGAGCTTTCTCCTTTCTCTTTTTAAAGATCGCACCTGCGCAGAGATGACAAAGCAAAAAAAAAAAAAAAACCCACCTGTTCAAGGCTATGCCCAGTTCTACTGCTACAAATTAAGGTGTGGGGTGACAAACCAGGATGAGTGCAGTAAATGTCACGAGAGTGTGCCCTGTGAGTAGTGACTGCGGAAGGTGATTACAGCAGTACCGTTCGGCTACCTTGACGATACACAGTGTAATGTAGATCCACCCCAGGAGAGAATATTAAAAATAGAGTGAGGCGCTAAGAGATTTAGAATACAATCATATGCGGGTTTAGACAGAAAAAAGTCCTACAACTCCCAGCATTCCCCAGACAGGCATGGCTGAGTATTTCATGCTGGCTGGGAAATGCTGGGAGTTGTAGGACATTTTTCTCTCCAAACATGCATAGGATTGCACCCTGAAAATATTTAAAAGCTGTATGGAGCAAAAATAAAAGTCTTAGCAGCCAGCCTAAAACTGAACAGCTTATGAGTAGCTTCCCTCACCATTGTCTTTTCCTTTCTGGTATAGAGCATTTGCAACTCTTATATAGGAGGCAATTAATTTCATTGAGAAATGTGTAGCGTACTCTACTTCATCCATCCCTCTATTCTCATACTTTCATTTCTCATGCACACACACAAACTGCACAACCTTTGGATGCAGCGGGGTGCTTTTCTTAAACGGCTCCTTCCCCTAGACAAGGCAGAGTGAAATACTACAATTCAACACTAGATGGCGCTGTGGACTTAACAAAGTCCATGGAAAACTCAAGCTGTGTCAATTTAACCAAAAGACAAAGCAAGAGTATTTCAAAAATTATACACTGATCTGACGTGTTTTGACATGAATCAATTATGTATCTCTATAGTGCCAACTTTCTCCCCTCCCCTAAATAAATGCCCTGTAAAAAAATGTCCAATATGGGTTAGTTTTAGCAGTGAGGTCCATCATAGCTGCTATAACTAAAAGGTATGTGACTGACTCTGTTCCGGATGGCCTGTGGAGTTTTCTTACCTTTAGTGCTGTGTTTTAAGTTCTCCTCCCCTTTTCTCTTGGTTAGACCTGTTCGAGAGGATTTCCATTCCACAAAGTGGAATAACAGAGGAAAACAAAAGTAAAGATGCAGACCGAAGAAAGGTTGAACCATGGATGGAATATGCTTTCTCATTATATAGCATCCTGATACCCTTTGGGTGTAATTCTATGGACTGCTAGCTGTGGAATGCTGGGAGTTGTAGGACTTTTTTCTTTCTAAACATGCATAGAATTGCTCCTTTACTTGCTTGTCACTTGGGGTGACCAAGAGAACTGATAAAAGCAACTTCTCTTGACCAATGCAGCCCACCTCAGGCAGCAGATTTCAGGGTACTGTTAAAGGGCATGCTGATAGTTTTGCCACCTTGTGGGGACTGGGAGTCATTTGAATTTTCTATCTCAGGCATCAAAGGGCTGTGTCTGCTCTTGGTTGTTTCCCCTGTGACCTCTGCTCTGGACCTCGTTCAAAGCCAATGAGGGAGCCCATGTGTGGGTATATCCCTGCAGATTCAAGGGCATTTAAAGATACTGAAACAAGAAGGCCTGGTTCTCACGGAGGTGGTAAACCTGTCTCTTGGCAGTTCTACTTCAGACTGCAGGTGAGGGCCTACATGACTGAAAGCTTATTCATATCAAAACCAACAACAACAACAATCAGAACAAACACAACCCCTCATGTAGAAAACTAGCATATCAAGGATAGGACAGAAATCTTCTTTCTGAAGTATAGTTTTCTATGTGCAGGATTATTATATATATATAACTAGGTTGAGTTGCCCACTCTTATGCATACTTCTCAGAGGTAAGCCCTACTACGTTCAATGGGGCTTACTACTCCCACAGAAGTGTGGATTACAGCCTTAGTCTCAAGCTGGAAGGAGTATCATGCCAACAGGGCCCATATTTGGAAAGGGAACTGAATCATGAAGCATATTTGGGGAACAACCCTGTGGCTGCTGAGATAATCTGGCAACTGAACTTTGGAAATATGTGCGGAGCACACACACACATACACACTGTATTTATATCTGGCCACTTCACACTGCTGCCAAGGTGAAGGGCCTCGTTCCTCACAGCTCTGTTCCGTTTTATGCCTGAGGAGGGTTTTGAGACCTGAGCAATCACAACCCACTCTCACTACGATCCTCAAGATTTCCGGTTCAAGGTCAGGAGTCCCTGATTCCAGGGACAACATGAAGCATTTATTGATTTGATCTGATTTGATGTGAACTCTACCTTTCTACCAAGAAAAATGGCACTCAGGACAGCATTCAACCTCTGTGATATTGAATGCAGCCTATAAAACATTGGGGCTATCTCTTGGAGTTCATACATCATACATATACTAAAATTCCAACTACACATTATTGGGGGGGGGGGTTGTTTACTTTCTCATTGTTATAGTTATTTCCCATCGTTATATCCTTACTTCTTGTCACTTAGGGTGACCAAGAGAGGCTGGATCAGCTGATAAAAGCAACGTCTCTTGACCAAGGCTGGCCCTACCATTAGGCACGGTGATGCAGCCCACCTCAGGCAGCATATTTCGGGGTACCATTAGAGGGCATCAAAATGTCAATTGTGATTATATTTTTACGACCCTGAGTGGAGCCACTCCAATTTTCTGCCTCAGTCACCAAAGTGTCCAATGGCATGTCAGCTCTTGATTGGCTGTGAGTTGGGACTGGGAGTGGAGGAAGGGTGGGTGGAGAGAGGCAGGCTAATACTCAATCTTCTGTCCAAGCGCTTACAGATGATGGGCAAATTCAAGGCCCCTCCGCTCCACTCCCTGCTTGCAGTTTTTTTACTTTAAACCAGAAATTGACAGGACAGCACTTCAAATAGAGGATGCCTCCATAGATGCATCCTCTGACAACCCCTTTGAAAAGAGGACAGTCCTCTGTAAAGCTGGAAGGACACATGGGCCACCCTACTCCAAACTGCTTTTTTACCTATGGAGGGGAAGATATGGGGTCCCTCCATGCCTTTCTCGCCATGGGGGAAAAACAACTTGGGGAGTGTGATTTTGGGCTGAAAAACCTATGGAGGAGAAAGGGTTTGGCAGTCTGTCTAGGCCCATCCTCTCTTTCTCCCAGGCTGATTTGGGATTGTGCAGTATTGATTTTTGTGTGTTTTTTATGCAGAGGGGGAGGGGAAACCCTGAAAACTCATCGTCTTGCACAGTTTGGCTGTCAGACCCGAGTTTATGAGCCCATTCGATTTCCTCAGTTCTGTCCACTGAAGGGGTTTCCTCCTCACTTCACAAAACACCTTGGAGAAGTGTTCTCCAGCCTTGGGTCCCCAGATGTTTTTGGCCTACAACTCCCAGCATGCTCCAGCCAGCTACACTGGCTGGGGCATGCTGGGAGTTGTAGGCCAAAAACATCTGGGGACCCAAGGCTGGAGAACACTGCCTTAGAGCAACCTTCCCCCAACCTTGTGCCTTCCAGATGTGCTGGACTACAACTCCCATCATCCCCAGCCAACATGCTCACTAGCTGGGGTGATGGGGGTTGTAGCCTGACACATCTGGTTGAGGAAGGCTATGCAACCCCACGCGTGTCTGCTCAGAAGTCAGCCCCACTGAGTTCAGTGGGACTGACGTGTGCGTCGGAAAGCAGCTGTAGTGATCCTCCGCGTGGTACCACTGCACTCCGTAACTGAGAAAGCATAAGAAGAATGTATTTATCCATGTGGAGCAGACCCAGTTATGCAAAAGATCACTTATCAGCAAGTACTCTTTGAGAGACTGTGTGATCTTCCAGTTAAAAAGATTCACTAAATCAATGACGGTTCCAGGGAGGCCTGTGTTCCTTCTGTTTTCCCGGAGGGCCCATTCAATTCAATGGATGACTCACTCTTACCTGGGCACCCAGGGGGCAGACTAAATTGTGCTGCCTATCTCTCTGCCCTCGGCTTCCCTTCCTGGGGTGGGGGGTGGGGACGGACACCACACACATCACCCATTGATGCCAAGTGCAAAGAGAAGGCACATTTCTTGCCTGCATGCCAAACAGATGAGCTCGCCCACCATCAGACTGTGCTGTCTTAAAAGATGTAAGCTTCGCACTTTTCCATGCGCGCTGTAGGTGTGCTACTCCCTTCTGTCCATCTGTTTCTCGGAGGCTTCCTGCCCCGCTTCTCCGTGCCTAGAAATCTTCCTCAAGCCTTCATCAGAGCCTCGTATCTCAGCACTGACATTTATAGGTTAACTGGATCCCTTTGCATCCCAGGATTTTTGTGACATCACATAATTGTAATAACTAGCACTGTTATGTTACATCATTATAGCGTTAACCCTATAGACATCTACATGCATTTAATTTCCTCTTGATAGAGGGTGGTGGTGTGGGGGGTTTTAATAGTTGAAAGCCATACAATATGCCAACTCAGAGTGTTAATTTCTTCCATTTGTATCAGAGGCTTCTTTGAATTTTCAGTCATTACCCCAAGGAAACAAACTGATTATAAGCTTGATGTCTGTGTGATTGCGAAAGACAGAGAAGGTTGTGAAAGGAAGGGACTCAATGTGACTTACATCTGAGTAGACATTCATAGGATTGCACTGTTAGGAGGAATGGGAGTAGCTCAGTTACGTTGTCTATATGAACTGTTCCTTCAACTTTCCATGTTCCTATTTCTGAGGGGGAAAGGCAATCCATTCCTTTTCCCCCCCATGGTAGATGAAGCCCAGGGTGGTTTCAGTTGCAGGCCAAAACACTGCAGTAGGGAGGAAAAGATTCACAGTACAGTCCCAAAACTTGTTCTTGTATATATTTAACATTACATTGAAAGAAAGAAAGAAAGAAAGAAAGATGTATTTAAAAACATTTGGTATGGTTACCTTTTTCTATAGTGCAGAATTGGCCTCCACAGTCACTTACGGACCCATCGCTAGTGTCTACACAATTTTATACAATTTCCTCTTTATATAATTTTCTTTTTGTAATTTTATCCTGGAAGACAATCTTACTTGGTCACAAGTGATCGCCTACTACTAATTATGACATGTTATCAACCCAGGTTGGAAAGTCACTTTTTCCCCCAGTTTTGAAACCAAGTAAGATTCCCCCCCCCCCCTGCCTTTGGTATCACTTCTTTTTCCTTTCATTCATTTATTAAACTTATATACTGCCCTATGGCTAAATAGGCCCTCAGGGAGCCTCACAGCAATAGAGACAATACATTATCTAAAAAAACAACCCAATACATAATTTCAATTTTTTAAAAAATTAACTACAATAGCACCATAAAAATATATACAGATAACCAGATGTACACATTTATGTACAAGTACAAGTTACATGCAAGGACCTCAAGTTCCACCCCCCAAAAAACCCTAACGTTTTCTCCAGCCATTCTAAACGTCACATAGTAGTTTTTCTGGTCAGCCTCTCTAGGAAGGGAGTTCCACAAATGCCCTGCTTTGACACCTCACTGTCCCTTCCCCCCCCCCGTTTTCTTTTTTACCTCTGAGGTTCAAGAGTTTAGAACAAGGCATCTTCTAATGACCTTGAGGGGTCATAGGGGAGAGAAAGCAGTCCTTAAAATACATAATTTGCACATGGATCCAGTTGACTAAAGAGTCAGTCAGTCAGTACAGAGAATCAATTCAGTGAAGGCAGATGTCACGTTTTAAGCATGGGATAGGGTCGTTGGGACGCACATTGTCTGCATCCTGAACCCTTTGGGGCTAAACCAGGGCTGCACAACCTCACGCCCCGGGATCAAATCTGGCCGACCAAAGTTGCCCAGAAGGCCACACCCTTTTTCCCAGGCCCCCACACCCACTACGATGAGATGCATTGTATGCCTGTTTAAATTACAGTAATCATTTCCAAATTTGCATCTATACATAAAAATCAGAACAAATGTTATGCGAGTCAATGTCCTCTTCTGTCCTCTTCTTTGGTGACACATTTCCTCTTTCCTGACAGTGTGCAAGGGGCCAGCCTAGTGGTGGCAGGCCGAATGTGCGAGGGCAAATGAACACATGCGGGGCCTACTGCAACGGTGGTGCTCCCTCCCTTCACGGGAAGGGTTTGGTGCGTTTGTTTTCTGGGCTATGAATGCGTGGTCAACCCACTTCCGACACATTTAGTTACGATATTACATACGGCTTCTACATGGATTGACCAGATGTATAAGCCTAGTTCTCACCGAGATGGTAAACCTGTGTCTCTGGAGCATTTTAGGGGTAAAGTATTCACCAAAATACTTTATTTCTGTTGAGCTCCATATTCCTGCATGCATAATCTGTCGAGGGCCACATGTTGGCAGGTGGTTGGGGCCAAAGCCCGCGGTGCGTTGGGGTAGTGTCAAGAGTGGGTGGGTCACCCCTTTTCTCTTTCTTCTACACCCTTCTCTTCTCCCTCTCCCTCTTCCTTCCACCTAGCAGGCTGCCGGGGAAGAGACAGACCCCTGTTGACAGAGGTCTGAACTAACTGCATGCGGAAGGCTTTTGAAATTAGGCTGAATGTTGATGTTTGAGAGTATGCAGAGTTGGGAGATTTATAATCCTGTCTGTGTGCTAGCAGACGCCTGAAATTCCACACACAGATCTTCCAGATCTCACCTCCCCCCGCGCAGCGTGCAGCGTGTTGTGCCAGTTTGACCAGCCCAGTCTGCCTTGTTGTCAGACTGCCTCCAGCTTCCCCGTTGCAGATTAATCCATGGAGTCAGGAAACACTCTGTAACACCACAGGTCTAATGCTACCTGTTTATTCACATAGCAAGTAAAGTTCTACAGAGTATACACATTTCCTAGTTACAGTCCATGTGCAGAGTATAAATGCATAGCAAGCATTACATCCAGTGGAGTAAGTTGAGCTTCACTCCACCTCAGCAAAGACGTTACATTGTTGCAGTAACAAAGTCTAGCAAGAAGAACAAGAAGAAGAGAGAAAGCAGTCCAGCTTCTCTCTAAGATGGCTTCAGACAGAAAACAAGTTAGCACGTCATCAGAACATACAAACCATGTGACCAGCTCATATTGTCCTCACAGTCTAGTTTCCCATGCGAAAACACGAGATCCCAGAAAGACACAACAAACCTGTTTACAGCCATTCTGTCCCTTCCATGTGTAAACAATGTGCTGCAGCCGGTGAAGTGATACATATCACAACATCCCCCCACAAGCTGAGTACATCTTGTTTCACATTTGCTCAATGAGGCCTAGCGCCGTCATTAGCTTCCTGTGTCTTACTACAGGCAATGGTTTTGTGAGAAGATCTGCCACCATGTCCCCTGTTGCACACTATTTGAGTGTTACCCACCCTTTCTGCACACAGTCCTTTACATGAGAGTAATGAACATCAATGTGCTTGGTTCTTGGCCTACATTTTTCAGTTTGTTTCATGCTTATGCAAGCTTGGTTGTCTTCAAAAATTGTAACAGGCCTGTCTACTGGTAATTGCAAATCAGTAAACAATTGTTTAAACCATTCAATCTCATTGCATGCTTGAGATAAACTGATGAATTCAGATTCTGCACTAGATACAGCCACACAAGATTGTTTTCGTGTATACCAGTCAATTAGACTTTCATTATACATGCTCACAGTCCCACTTGTGGACTTTCTATCTGTTGCAGCTCCCCAATCAGCATCAGTGTACACACAAAAACCTCCCTCTGTGTGTGATGACAATTTTTGTTTGCAATTCATGGAACCATTTAAATATCTTAACACACGTTTCACAGCTAGCCAATCATACATAGAAGGATTTTGCGTTTTCCTGCTAAGTATGTTCACAGCATTGCTGATGTCTGGCCTACTCACATTTGCCAAATATAGCAGGCTTCCAATAACACTCTGATATTTTCCAATATCCTCAAATTCAGTGTTATCTGTCTGTTTTTGATATTCAAGAGTCATTGGAGTCATTGGAGTGGTAACTGGGTTACAATTCTCCAATCCATGAATCTCTAGCAATTTCTGAATTTCCCCACTTTGCTCAACCAAGAAAGAACCTTCCTCATCCTGGGATAATTGCATTCCAAGATAGTGTTTCACCGAACCTAGATCTTTCAGTTCAAAGTTCTCGCTTCAAAAAACATACCAAAAATGCATATTTTAGGATAAAATACATTTAGAAATGCATACTTTGAGAGAAAATATGTTTAAAATGTGTATTTTGTGAGGAAATACATTCAAAAATACATATTTAAGTATTAACTTCTGTGCAGTTTTTTTTTTAAAATTGCAGATTGATATGGAACAGATTTATGAATGAACACATGTGAAACTGAAATGGACCAGAAATAGACTGATCTATCCATTCCTAAATTACACCTAGGCCAGAGATACTCAGTGGAAAACACAGCTGCCTCTGGTTACTCTCTCAGCTACTGTTAGCATTGACTTTTAAGCTGTTTATGTCTGCTGTTTAAGATATCATTGTATTCTCTGATTCTTTCATTGTTGTATTCTGTGTTTGTTTTAAGATTTGTTTAAGCAATGATTTTTTAAATAAAATAAACTGGAGCTTAACCCCAAAAAAAGATGCTACGTTGGCATAGACTGCCATGAAGAGGTGATAGAAGCAAGCAGGCAGCAAGCTCAGTTATTTTACTTTATATTCAGTCATCATCGTCAGTTTATTTATATACCACATTTTCCACAAACACATTGTGCCGAGTTTGGTTCACAAAAAATAGACAATTTAAATGCACTAATAACACAATAGCCATAATACATAAGAAAAATAAAACCATTAGCATATAATGTATGTAATCCGTCATCTGTTATGGGAGTCATTTCTCTCTCCACATATTTTCAGGGACTGGGTTCTACATGGCCAGACAGGTTTTTCCTGATGTACTTGCAACAATATGTAGATGAAAGTTAGTTAAGACAATATACATTCATTTTATTTTATCAAGAGCCTGTGTGGTATGGCTGATTGAAAGTTTGCCTTTGGTCTAGAAAGACATGGGTTCAAAATCGCTTCTGAGCTGCAAAACTTAGGACCAAGCTAGATCTGGAGAGGCAGTGTGGTGCAGTGGTGAGACTAAGACTCAGGAGACAGGGCATTTTTAAAGTAAGATTTCTGTGTC
Source organism: Shinisaurus crocodilurus (assembly GCA_021292165.1). NCBI lineage: Eukaryota > Metazoa > Chordata > Lepidosauria > Squamata > Shinisauridae > Shinisaurus > Shinisaurus crocodilurus. The sequence goes on along the minus strand of CM037877.1, from coordinate 150,417,173 downwards.
CAAATGGACACCCAGCCCTAGCTTTTGGACACAAATGGGCACATAAAATTTAATCAATAAACCAAGAACACTTGTGTAAATGCATTTGCAAGGCTGTATTCGCTCCATTTCTTTGTTTTGTTTTAGTCTGGACCACTTTCGCCTCCATCCAAATGTCAGGGCTTGTACATGGTAGAGAGGCTTCCACGTGCGAGCCATTCAAATGAAAAAATGGACACCCAGTGACAATTCCTTAAATAATGCCCTGCCAGGAGACCTAGGTTCTTGTCCCTCATTGGCCATGAAGCTCACTGGGCGACCTTGATTCAGTCACAATCTGTCAGCCTAAACTACCTCACAGGGTTGTTGTAGGGATTGGGCCCACTCTTCCTACAGAGAAGGATCTGGGAACAGATTCTGAGGAAGATGGGGAGGAGGAGGAGATGGAGGGGTGGGAACCTGCAGCTGTGGGCCCAAAGGCCAGCGGACTTAGAGATAAGCTCAACAACAGTCAGGGAGGATCAATCGGTGTCAAATTCGGTGGGAAAGCAATTTGAGCTCTCTGATTGGAAGGAGGGTGAATCAAGTGTCACTAACCCCTGGGTCAGATGTCATCTAAGGAGGGTGGACCAGCTGAGGAATGTCAGGTGCTCCAAGAGATTGGCCCTTAAGAATAAGGAACCGCCTTAGGAGTGTGGGTGTGAGTAATTTGAGTCTGGAAGGGAGGAAACTAGGAGAGGTTTGCAGTTTGGAACCAACTTCTCAACAGTAGGGCAATCTTCCTTAATGGCTGGTATTCTACCTAAGTTTGTTTCTTTTGTGATTGACTCTGCAATCCACTTCTTTTGTACTTCTAAGCCAGTTTGCTAGGCTGGCTCTGTCCTAATAGAAGCCATTGTTTGGATCTTCTTGGAAGGAGGAGGGGAAGTAGGGTCAGGACAGTTGTTGTGAGAATAAAAAGGGGAGCCAGAGACAAAACCACATCTGTCACCTTGATCTGATTGGAGGAAAAGCAGGATATAAATGAAATAATAATGATTTTTATAATAATAATAATAATAATAATAATAATAATAATAATAATAATAATATAATAATAATACATTATGTGTAGCTGCGCTCAGCATTTCCCATCCCTCACTCTATTTCACTGGCCACCATTTGCAGCAGACAAGGAGAAGAAGACTTTGAGTGTGGTGTTGTCACCTCACGCACCATACCAAAGAGGTGAACGGAGAAGATGTGGGACTCTTCCTCTTGGCACAAGTCATGTGATGTCTCCCTCATAAGGCACTGTCTCTCAGTCTAAGCAATCTCAAAAGGATTTGCTGTCAGTTTATTAAGTCCACCTCTTGCACCTCGGAGGGGAAGTGGGATAAAGATTGGAACAAATCGACATGGTTACTTCAGGATGTGGGGAACAACTTGAACAAGCGAGAAGTTCTCCTTCTACCACCTATTTAAATGCTTTTCCTCGTCTCTCATGAGACATAGGAAACACAATACCAAAAGAATGCACAGCTCCAGCGGGGGGGGGGGGACCCACTCCGCACCCATCCCATCCAGACAAATGTCAATAAAAGGGCAGAAACGGCCATGCAACGCATATAAGTTACACTTGCCAGGAATGTGGGTCAGAAAAAGAGAACCAGAACTTCCCAAAGCAGAGATACGTCAGTGCACATGGTAGAGAGGTACCATGCTCAGAACACAGGCACTAAATAGTGCTAGGGAAGTGCAAAGAGCACTGTGCAAACACACCAGATTGCGACTAGGGAGTTGTGGTCATAGCCGGCATCAAGGGTAGGCATAGTTGGGCACCCCCCAAGGGCCTACACCCCAGTACAAACCCACTGACAAGAGCCCCGTGAACTCTCTCCTCCTCCTCAGCATCACAACCTGCTTCTTCACCTACCTCTCGCTCTGGTCTGGACAATGGTGGTGGCGAGGGGGAGGAGCAGGAGGAGCCACTGACTACTCGCTCATTGATTCTCTGCCTGTGTGGCTCACGCTGGCTCAGCTTGTCTGAGCGTGGAAAGCTAAGCATGGTCAGGCCTGGTTATTACTTGGATGGGAGACCCCTCCTCTAGTTTCCTGCACTGAGCAGGGGGTTGGACTCGATGGCCTTGTAGGTCCCTTCCAACTCTATGATCTATGACAGTGATGGCAAACCTCTTTGAGCCCGAGTGCCCAAACTGCAACACAAAACCTACTTATTTATTTCAAAGTGCCAACACTGCAATTAAACCTGAATACTGGGGGTTTAGTTTAGTAAAAACAACTCATACAGTTGTCTGAACTAATTAACATCTTTTGTCTTAAAAGAAAAACACAATAACAGGGCTTTCAATGATACAAACAGTTTTTTATTGAAAAAAAATCAACTCAAATTTTTTAAATAGTACTACATTGTACACATAGCCTGAAGGTAATTTAGATACACTTTTTAAATAATTAGGCGCATGTATTTTTGGATAAGGGATTCTCAACTTGTAATATGATTATATGCCAGACTGAAATTGTATGGGGCAAGCTTTACTCTGGGTCCTTTCCCTGCTTCTACAGGTGTCGGATTAGTAAAAGTAAAAGTCAACCTGTACTAGGATGAGCAAGATAAACAAGAAAACTAAACGTGCTTAACACATTTTAAACAACCTTTATTCTTGGGACTACAAACACTGCATTAGGTAAAAGTTTGCATTGGGCATGCAATTTTTCAGGCTGTAGAAAGTTTATAGTTCTTATTTATGCTAAAAATGATTAGTGGTTTATAATTCATGTATAAATAAATGTAAATAAACAGGGGAGGAAGGGAAGGAATCTGGAGGGGAAAGGAGAAGACTTCAAGTGTTTGGGGGAAAGAGGGGGGAGATTGTGATGAAGCCAGGGAGAATGTGGGGAAAGGAGAAGAAGGTGCTGGCTAGGAGGGAATGAAGCAGCTGGGGGGCAAGAATGAGGCGGCTGGATGGGAACGCGCGCGGCAGGGATGTAATACGAGCCTTACCTGGGCTCGATATTCTCCTCCGATTGTTCCTGCAGCGGCCCGATCTCACTCTTCTGAGCGGCGCGGAGCGTTCTCCGTGCCGCTCAAGCTGCTGCTGCTGCCGCTGCCCATCGCTCTTCTGAGCAGCGCGGAGCATTCTCCGCGCCGCTCAAGCTGCTGCTGCTGCTCCCACCGCTGCCTGTCACTCTTCTGAGCGGCGCGGAGCATTCTCTGCGCTGCTGAAGCCGCCGCCTCCGCCTCTGGACCCGCCGTCGCCGCCTGTTGCGTTATGTCCTGCGCGCTGGATCCCCGCGCTCTGTTTTTGGCGGGGGGGGAACCAGGACAACAGGGCTTAAACAGCCCTGTTGCCCTGGTTCCCCCCCCCGCCGCCAAAAACAGAGCGCGGGGATCCAGCGCGCAGGACATGATGCGACGGGCGGCGGATCCGGCACGCAGAACATGACGCGACGGGCGGCGGCAGGTCCAGTGCGGCCGGCGCGGAGGCAGTAGGTAGGCCCGTCAGCCCCGCCCGCCGCATCACGGCCTGAGCCCTGGCGTGCAGCATGACGCTGCCTCACGCCGCCGCTGGGGAGTGTTGGCACCAGGCGGTGACTCTCCTGGTGACCTATGGCTCGCGTGTCAGCAGAGTGGTCCACACGTGCCACCTGTGGCACACGTGCCATAGGTTCGCCATCACTGATCTATGAAATCTATAAGTTAGCAGGCAGGAGCAACGATGCAAAAGAGGATGAGGAACAATGGTGACAATGGTGGTGAGAAAGCGGACTCGCTGAAGGAGGGGCTGCACTGAGGGTATCTTGCCCAAGGGCTCACAAACTTCTGGAGCCGGTACTGGTTGTGGTGTTGCACAAGTGCCATGGAATGGAATGCAGTTGTGTAGGTGTCTTTCAGTTGTTCTACACTTCCACCATTTGGGCTACAATCCCAAGGATTACTATAAGGAAGGAAGGCCCAATGGACTCAGTGTATCTTATGTGTGCATGAATATGCTTGTGATTTTACTGCTTCAGTGGGCCGGTCATGTTGTTCGAATGCCTGACTGCCGTCTCCCAAAGCAGTTACTTTACTCCCAACTCAAGGATGGAAAGCGGAATATCGGTGGTCAATATAAGAGGTTTAAAGATGTTCATAAGGCTAATCTAAAAAAATGCAATATAAACATCGAAAACTGGGAAGCTCTGGCCCATGAACGATCTAACTGGAGGTTGGCCTTTCACAAAGGTTCCATGGACTTTGAAGAAGCCCGAGTGCAAGGTGAAAGGGAGAAACGTGCTAAGCGAAAAGCACGTCAAATGAATCCTTTACAGGACCATCTTCTATCTGGTAACCTGTGTCCTCACTGTGGGAAGCTGTGTGGATCCAGAATTGGCCTCCACAGTCACTTACGGACCCATCGCTAGAGTCTACACAATCTTCTTTAGAATTTCTTCCTTTTATCCCGGAAGACAATCTTACTCGGTCACGAGTGATCGCCTGAATGTTTGTTTGTTTCACATTGTCCCTGTGTTGTGGTGGTGCTATTGGCTAAGTATAGGATACAGACTAGCTTGTTCCACTGCCAGCAGAGGCATACTGGGGACCATCTTAGCTGCAATTCTAAGTACGTTTTCATGGAAGACAGGCTAAAATCCTATGGCATGTACTTTTGAGGAAACGTGCACATGACTTTTAGACCTATTGAACCTCTGATACCAATCAGTTCTGCAGACAGCAATCTGGGGACCATATTTCTGCTACACACCCTGACACCCACACCCCTTTACAATTAAGTTGGTGCCACCTAGTAGTCTTGCTTGATAGGTATGGAATAAATGTAAGCAGGGATGGCTGAGTCCCTGACAAAGAAATAATGGACATTTATCAAACCACAGAAGAGATACAGCAAGTGTGGAACATAGTGTCCCTCACAACTTTTGGAACCAGATTTCTATGGCGCTGTGGGCAAAACTGCACCGCACCTCGATTAACATTTGCTAAGGCTGCTGAGGGGCAGATACATTTGCTTTGCTAGTGGGGTAACTGGGTCTCCTACTTTACAGAGGACAGCACTCTATCTGGAGGGAGGCCAGAAGGCGGTCCTTTATTTGAAAACGTCCTCTGTTTGAAGGGCTGTCCATTCTAAGTCCAATTTAAAAATAAAGAACCATCAGAAGGGAGAGCAGGGGCCTTGGAGTTGCCTACAAACTATTAGCACCCGGACAGCAGACTGAGCAGGTGAGCAGGTCACCTGGTCACAGTCTGCTATTTAAATTATAGTAATTATTTCTAAATTTGCATCTTCTTCTTCTCATTCCTCTCCTACCGGAGGTTGGACATCATCATGGCTAAACAGTCTTTAGATACATACAGCCACTCTAAACAATGATGTTGTTGTATTGCCTCCAAACCATTGTTTAAGGTTTTTCAGCCAAGACATTCTTCCTCTTCCTACACTTCTTTTCCCATTTATTTTCCCTTGTATAATCAGCTGCAACAGTCTATATTTTTCATTTCTCATTATATGACCAAAATATTCTAGTTTTATGCATTTTATGTGTTTTATAACTTCTTGATCTTTATACGTTCTCTTTAATACTTCTTTGTTGGTCACCCACTCAGTCCACAAAATTCATAACATCCTGCGACAAATCCACATTTCAAATGCTTCTATCTTTTGTATGGTAGTCTGTGTTGAAGTCCACTATTCCATGCCATAAAATAGAACTGAAAATACATAACACCATACAATACACATTCTCAGGGCTAATTTTAAGTTTTTGTTACATATTACATTTTTCATCTTAAAAAAGCTAGTCCGGGCCACCTCTATTCTAACTTTTATTGCATTATTAGGATCCCACAAATTTGCACCAATGGGCATAAATTAGCATATGCAAATATTATGCAAGTTGGGAGCTCTTTTGTCCTTTCTGGAGAGGTGATGCATTTCCTCTTTTTGGGTGATGCGTTACATGCCTGCCCTATGTGTTAGCCAAGTCTGGCCCATATACTGCCAGTTGCCAATTCCTGGACTTCAGTTCTTCCTGTGATGACAATGCCAGAATGTCCCGTCCCCCCCCCCCTGCCGCCCCTTGACAAAGCCTTCAGATGTGTTGGGCTCCATCGAACCCAGCTGCTGTGTAATCATGTGATGTGTTGCCGTTTTGCACCAGGTAAAAAAAAAACCCACCGGGGTTTCACCAGGTGCGTTAAAAGAAGATGATGTGTGTAACGTATCATCAGATGCTTACAGCGAGATGATGTTCAACAAGAGCAGGGCAAATTTGTTGTTCCGTTCGGAGAGAAGTCACAGGCCAGGCATCCTTATTAGAACTCCATTTTCACTTTTGGTGCAGTTCATATAATAAGCCGGACTCCCTGGATGATGAGGCTCTCCTTTACTCCAACGAAGGGAAAGCCTTTCTAGGGAAACTGCCCTTGCTCTGCTTCACCCGGCAGCATGCAGGTTCACAGTGAAAGAAGCAATTCTCACAAAGAAGAAGCTGTGAAATGCATTTTTAAAAAGTGTTTTATTGCCATTTCTATTTTGGAGCCCCATGTTGGCAGTGGCCGTCTTTCTGCAACACAAGGTCCCACGTACCACTGGCAGTGTGACAGCTCAAGGGGAGGGGGGACACAGGACTGCAAATTGGTTTTTGAGATTTCCTTAAGAGTATCAAAGATCACTTCCATATATTTAAAGATACAATGGTGCAGTTATAGAATATCAAGAACCCCGCCTGTTGATTTCCAGTTCCACAGTAACCTTGCAAGGTAAGCAGCAACCTATTTTGCAATGTGCGACGTTGTTGCCAGGGAAGCTTGTCAGGTTTATTTACACAATGGTGGCTCTTTCCTTCTCAGATTTAATTTTCCTGTATGAATTAGGTCACCCGGGACTGCCTTTTGATTCCTGGTACTTGTGCTCTAGAGAAAGTCAAGTGGTTTGGGGTGGGGGAACACAGGAGATGAGAGCAGAGCAGGGTCATCTATGAATTGTGGGGAGAGGGAGGTGGTGGGTGGGTTGAAGCTCCTTTCACTATTTTGGGCCCTAACTGGAGGATGCTTCAATGAGGACTGCTACCAGTAATGAGGACTGCTACCCTCCATGCCAGGATTAAGCCAGCAGATGAAAGGCGCTTCAGTCCTCTGCAGCAAGAGAGACTACCAAGGACCCAAACACTCTTATAGGAATCACCAAAAAAAGAGAGGAAATGCATCACCAGAACAGAGGATAAAAACAGACACTGATTTGCATGTGCATGTGCCAGTGTGTATGCATAGATGCAAATTTAGAAATGATTACAATTTAAATAGAAATACAGTACATCTCTCACCACAGCGTGGGAGATTGTGAGAGCCCAGGTGACTTGTGTGCCTGTCTGTTCAGTCTGCTGTTAAGCATGCCCTCCAACATTTCACAGATGAAAATAGGGACACACACATGTGCATTTGTAAGAGGTATGGTTGAGCAACATGAAGGTGTGATCGAGAGGGCGTGGCCAGGCAACATGAGGGCGTGGCCAAGGGTATGGTCAGGCAACCAAAGGGCATGGTCAAGTACAAAAGTTATTAGAGGAAACACACAAAATCTTACCGTATATAAGGGGAAGTTTCTTGCATTTCCTTCTGACACTGTAACCTCACCTGGTTAGAGGCAAAGAGTCGTCAGCTCTGTTAGGAAATAAAATCTTTGGCAATATAAAGATAGGAATCATGTGATATATTCCCTCATTCACCTCTCTGTCGGTCCAGTCTTTCACCCAGCTAATTCCTTTCCCACAGCAACATGCAGCAGAGGCAGGAGGTAGAGCATGTGCGTGCACACACGCACGCACGCATGCACGCACGCATGCACACACACACACACACACACACTCGCCTGGCCCTCCCAGCTTAGCAAAAAAAAACAAAAGAGAAGAGAATCTCAGGTGCCTACTGAAATATTTATTGCCCAACACATTTCGGCATATACCTATGCTGGTCTTGGACCGTAATAAAGATTTGATTTGATTTGATTTGATTTCGGCATATACCTTCGTCAGGGGCAAAAATTATTTCAAGTGCTGCTCGAAACAAAACGCTTCAGCTATCTCATGCCGTCAAATAAAGGATGGTCCTCTGGCAGCCTTTCAAACAGAGCGAGGACTGTAAAAGAGGATACATGGGCACCCTACCTCATCAGACTAGACACTGGCCTGTCCTTTCACTCAGATCCAGCTGTCTCTCCCCCCGGATGCTGTTCCTTCTCTTTTGCTCTCCACTAGTCCAGCTCCAAACAGGGTTCCTAGAAATGGGGACAGAGACAGTTCCACGGGGTCCCCCATCTTCCACCCAAATAAGTGTAAGAAGCGTAAAAGGCCTTGTAATAGAGCAGGGCTCTGCAACCTTGGGTCCCCAGATGTTGCTGGCCTACAGCTCCCAGCATACACAGCCAGCATGGCTAATGGCAAGGGATTCTGGGAGCTGTAGTCCAGCAACATCTGGGGACCCAAGGTTGGAAAGCCCTGAAATAGAGCTTATTTAAGGCAGAAGGCAGCATAGATAGCATGAGATAGTCTAGATCGGGATAGGAGGGATAGCTAAGACAATCAAAGATTGGTGCTATAGTTCTGATCAAAGTTTGGTTCTGTGGGCCTCGTTTGAGCCAGAGTAAATTTCGGAAAACGTTTGTTCAGGTAGCAAAGTCATTTCGACTTTGAAAAAGAGAATTTTAGGAGAAACGTTTGTGTTTGGTGCACCTTTTCTGGATGTGTTGCCAACCACCAGGTACATAGAGAAAGGATGCTTAGGGAGAAGTTCAGGACTTCTCAAATTTCTTTGGAATTAACAAAGATGTCGGCAATGATGTCAGTAGATGGGAGGCACTTGAATTTAGAGTAAGGGGCTTAGCAGGAGCTAGACCACCTTATGATAACCAATAAACAAGCTAAAACATAATAGTAACCAAGTATGGAAACAGGCATGGAAATTGGCATAGTACGAAGATATAAAACAGAGCCTCACCCCAGCTGCCAGGTTCTGCCTTCATTCCAGATTCCTAGGGTCTTTTCCAAACCCGTAGAAAGTGTCTTTGAAGTAAGACAGATCCTTTACCAGTGAATATAGTAAGCTACTTCTTTTTTCTGTTTCTGTATTAAGTGTGAAAAGTGTGTGCGCATGTTACTTTATTCTAATAAAAGCATTTTATTCTATCATAAACTGTTGTCTGTGTGAGTCAAAGTCAGTGCAACTCAGCATCAAGGCAGCTGCCTCTCCCACTTTGCCTGCACCAAATTTTAGTAGACAGGAAATGGGAAATTGTCATAATAGGAGGTTTAAGGTAAAATCATTAGGAAATTCTAATTTCCCAACGTAAGGACTGCGAGCTTCTCACCCTCAGAAAGGCTGCTGTGTCAAAGGAAGGTTTGTGCTGGCAGATTGGTCAAGAAAGGCAGGAGACACGCTCAGGGGGAGACCTGCTCAAAAACAATAGCTAGAGAAGGAGAGTTGCCATCTTCCTCCCAACCAAAAGACTTCAACTTCCTCACCTTAAGAGCCTGACAGGGTTGGGGGCCTGCAAGGTGACAAGTTAGAGCCATTGGAAAAGTCAGAAAAGAGGGTGAAAACCCAACTGATAGTTGATCAGAAGTGGTTGTTCTGGCTCAATGGTGGTGTCATAGTCCTCCTGTCGGCCAATAGGGGGGATTTTCAGTCCAGGATTGCAGTTTTCAGCAAACATTAAAGTACATTTTTAGGAAAGCTATACCAGTTAGAGTGATGATTCTTTCTTCTCTTTTTTTATAGCTGTTGACTGAGCCCATACAGTTGACAACACACTGAATTCTGACATTTAGGAGAAATCCCCATTCAGCCCTGCCCCCGAAGCTCCAACCACGGGTTCAGCAGAATTACCCACCCAAAGAGAAGGCCATCTGTGATGCTGATCTGGGCTTTTTTTCTTTCCAGTTAGGAAACATACCCAGATCAGTGACCAATGCAGAAATTGTGTGTGTGTGTGTGTGTGTGTGTGAGTGTGTGTGTGTGTGTGTGTGTGAGAGAGAGAGAGAGAGAGAGAGAGAAAGAGAGACGGTAACAAGCTCCTCTGAGGGAGGGTCCAATAGGCTACACTAAAAAAAATAAAATTGGGGGGGGTATAAGAATGATGAAGTACCGGTATACCTCCCATTGTAACTTGGAAAAAGTAACACTCAGCATTTTCTGAGACACTGGCTTAATGTCTGTTCACTTGGCTACATCGGTCCCCCTAAGCTTAGCCCTAAGGTGAGATCCATGCCTGTCCTCCACACTCAATGGAGTAGGGAATTGGTAGGGAAAGGAGGGAAGCATTTTGCTCTTTATCTCTGCACCTTATCTGAAGACAGCAGTGAACTCCTAATATTCGGTGGATGGCCATACATTGACCATCAGGATGGAATAGTAGGAGGTCATGGCCATCTTCAGGTAAGTGCGGAGATAAAGAGTAAAATGCTTCCCTCCTTTCCCCACCAATTCCTTGCTCCATCCAGTGGGGAGAACAGGGTGTCCATGTGTCTTACTTTACAGAAGACAGTCCTCTATTTGAAGGGCTGTCAGAGGACAGTCTTCTATTTTGAAGGCATCCTCCTCGAGTCCAGTTTAAATAAAAAGCACCCCAAGAAGAGAGAGCAAGGGCTTTGAAACTGCTCATCAACCATGTTAGCACCTGGAGAGCAGACAGGCACACAGGTCACCTGGTCACAGTCTTCTCCGCTACAGTGAGATGTACTGTAATTCTGTTTAAATTATAGTAATTATTGCCAAATTTACATCTCTCTCTCACCCTCTCTCTCTCTCTATACACACATACACACACACACGGCCCTCATTTTTTTGTGATGCGCAAGTGGTCATCCTATCAATAGAGCCCCTGCCCTACCATTAGGCAGAGTGAAGCCGCAGATTCTGGAGTCAAAGAGCATATAACTAACTAAGTGCCTGAGTGAGGACAGAACTCTGTGTACAACTCAGCCTCCCTGGCATCCTCTAGGAAACCTGCTGTCCTCAGGTGCAGGGGATGATGTCCCATTTCAGAGTTGAGTAAGACTCAGCTGCCAGTTCAGTCAGCTTCTCTACATGAAACGCGGGGGAGGCGGGGTACCATGTTGTCCTCATCTCTGGCAGCAAAATGTTGACCAAGCCGAGATCAACGTTGTTACTTGCTGCTAAACATCTCATGCCTGACCCCACTACTGCGCACAGACTTACTTCTGTAGACTGATTAGCTGACAGGTTGGAGCTGGTTGGAGGATATGTTTATCTTTTTAAGGTGCCCACAACAATCTATCGTCACCCCACCCAGCCATGCAAGACAGCAGAAAGTGCTCTAATGTGAAAGAAGCGGCAAACAGAATGCCCAACAATCACCATGGTAACAGAAGTGCATGCCAGGGAAGAGGACCATGTGGAAGAAAGCAGTGCGTTATGCCAGAAATACATCTCCATAACAACAGTGGAGATTTAAAAAAAACAAAACAAAACACTCCAGGAATGCAATGGCCCATTGAGGAAATTGGGACACCCGGGTGGGAGGCGACTTGTCAGTTTGGGTTTTATAAACTAAAATGTGATGCATAATTGGTTACACATCATAGCTTATTACTACTGTTTATGTGGCACACCAATAATTTTGCAGACAAAGAAGCTGCAAGAGGGCAGAACATCTAAATATGTTAAGACCAAAAAAAAAAAGACCAAATAGGGCAGTAAATAAAAGAAAGAAAACTTGACCTTAACAAACTATAAAATTAAGTTACGTACTGTATAAAACTTAATCCACTTATTTAGTGTACAACTGAGTCAAAGCTAAACAAGTTCCACCAGTACTAATGCAATGGGAGAGAGTTACGCATGTGGACTCTGAATCGAAGGGCCAAGCTAGGTGAGAGGATAAATGCTTTTTCACATTTAACACGTTTTAAAAATGTAAATAGCAGCCAGAAGGGGGAGGGGCTGATAATTATTTGAATTGCAGCAGGCAATAGAGAGAATTTAACTCCTCCCCCCCCCCCCCCACCATGGTCCTGAGGAAAATTTCCCCTCTGCACTACAATTTGCATTGGGCAGAAATCTCTAATTGGTGCCATGGGCAATCTTGTTAATAACTGTCACCACCAGCAGATGCTATTTGCATGATAAAAGGCATGGCCATTAAATGCAAAGGCCTATTTAGGGTCCAATCCTATGGGTTATGCCCTCCTTCGATGGAAACTTCCATGCATCCAATGCCCTGCTGAGCTGCTACCAGAAGGGTGAGAGGAGGGACAGAAGTGATTTTTGCCTCTCCATCCTCCATGTTTGTTGAGAGCCTTCCTTCTGCCCCTGAAACCTAAAATGGTTAGGAATTGTTGGGATTACAGGGTGACATCCACACTGAGACTTAAAACCGAAATACAATTTTGAGAACACCTTTATTTAGACTGAATACAGTCCACTTCAATCCATTCACACCTTCCACATTCACTCAGATGTGGAAAGCAACAGACAGTCTGATGGCCAGCCAGCTTGTACACTCAGAAGCAGATGTGCTACAAGCTGCTGCTTCTTTGGTGTTCCAATCTTCCTCAGAGTTTGGGGTATCTTAAGGTGCAATCCTATGCATGTTTAGACAGAAAGAAGTCCTACAACTCTCAGCATTCCCTAGGGAATGTTGGGAGTTGTAGGACATTTTTCTCTCTAAACATGCATAGGTCAGTCAGTCAGTCAGTCAGGCGATCACTCGTGTGACCGAGTAAGATTGTCTTCCAGGATTTAAAAAAAAAAAAATTACAAAAAGGAGATTTTAAAAGGAGGAAAATTCTAAAGAAAATTGTGTAGACTCTAGCGATGGGTCCGTAAGTGACTGTGGAGGCCAATTCTAGATCCACACAGCTTCCCACAGTGAGGACACAGGTTGCCAGATGGAAGATGGTACTGTAAAGGATTCGTTTGACGTGCTTTTCGCTTAGCATGTTTCTCACTTTCACCTTGCACTCGGGCTTCTTCAAAGTCCATAGAACCTTTGTGAAAGGCCAACCTCCAGTTAGATCGTTCATGGGCCAGAGCTTCCCAGTTTTCGATGTTTATATTGCATTTTTTTAGATTAGCCTTAAGAACATCTTTAAACCTCTTATATTGACCACCGATATTCCACTTTCCATCCTTGAGTTGGGAATAAAGTAACTGCTTTGGGAGACGGCAGTCAGGCATTCGAACAACATGACCGGTCCACTGAAGTTGGCGTTGAAGGATCATTTTTTCAATGCCAGTAGTCTTTGCTTCTTCCAGTACACTGACATTTGTTCGCCTATCTTCCCAAGTAATTCGCAGGATTTTACGGAGGCAACGTTGATGAAATCTTTCAAGGAGTTGGAGGTGACGTTTATAGATAGTCCATGTTTCGCAGGCATACAATAAAGTTGGCAATACAATGGCGTCATAAACCAGTGTTTTGGTCTTCTTACAAATATCCCGATCCTCGAACACTCTATGTTTCATTCGAGAAAACGCGGCACTTGCGGAGCTCAGACGATGCTGGATTTCACTGTCGATGTTAGCTGTAACAGAAAGATAGCTGCCAAGATAGAGAAAATGATCGACATTTTCCAGCATTGTCCTGCCAAGCTGGATAGATGGCATCACCAAAGGGTTAGCTTGCACTTGCTGATGAAGCACTTTGGTTTTCTTGATGTTAAGTGAGAGACCAAGTTTTCCGTATGCTTCTGCAAAAGCATTTAGGATAGTTTGGATATCATCCTCTGAATGTGTGGAGACCACATTATCATCAGCATACTGAAGTTCCATAACGGAGGTTGTAATTACCTTACTTTTTGCTTTCAGCCTGCTGAGATTAAAAAGCTTTCCATCTGTTCGATATATAATTTCCACACCAGTGGGAAGTTTCCCCTCAACAAGATGTAAAATCATGGCGATGAAAATAGCAAATAATGTTGGGGCGATACCACATCCCTGTTTAACACCTGATCCCACTTTAAATGGAACACCATGAGAGCCGTTGTTGTCCAAGACCGTAGCCGTCATGTTGTCATGGAGAAGTCGCAAGATATTCACAAATTTATTGGGGCATCCAATTTTCATAAGGATAGTCCAGAGAGCTGTTCGGTCTACAGTATCAAAGGCCTTAGCAAGATCAATAAATGCCATATAAAGGGGTTGATTTTGCTCCCGGCATATTTCTTGGAGTTGACGTGCAGTAAAAATCATGTCTACTGTCCCTCTAGAGGGGCGGAAACCATATTGAGTTTCAGGGAGGATCTCTTCTGAAATAGATAGAAGACGGTTTGCGAGAATCCTGGCAAATATTTTACCTGCAGTAGCTAAGAGAGAAATGCCCCGATAGTTTCCACAGTCTGTTCTATCACCCTTCTTAAAGAGGGTGATAATTATGGCATCCCTGAAGTCTTCTGGGATCTCTTCTCTTATCCAGATTTTTTCGATGAGTTTATGAAGATGTTGTACAAGTTCGGGGGGGGCTTCTTTAAAGATTTCAGCAGGAATCCCATCTGGTCCACTAGCTTTGTTATTCTTCATTTGATTAATGGCTTTTTTTACTTCATCCAAAGTGGGGAGTATTGCAAGTTCCTCTCTAATTTGTTTTTGCGGGATTTGCGCAAGAATCTCATTATCCACCTTAGATTTACGATTTAAAAGGTCATAATAATGCTCTTTCCAACGCAGTGCAATAGACTCTTTGTCTTTGAAGAGTTTGGTGCCATCTTTTGATTGTAAAGGGTTTGTACCATAGGTTTTTGGTCCATAAATGGCCCTTGTGGCCTTAAAAAAGCCCTGTGCATCATGAGATTCTGCAAGTTGTTGAATTTCATCAGCTTTCTTTTTCCACCAAGCGTTCTTAAGTTCTCTTGTTCTTCTTTGGACCTCAGCCTTTGCACTAGCGTAGATTTTTTTCTTGGCAGCGCCGTTAATATCATTTTTCCATATTTGGAAGGCTTTCCTTTTTTGGTCAATTATATATTTAATCTCATTATCATTTTCATCAAACCAATCCTGATGTTTCTTAGTTTCATATCCAATAGTTTGTTCACAAGCTGCAGTAATGGAGGTTTTCACTTAGACCAATGGTCCTCAATGTTGTCAGGGGGTTCCGTAGGTAGATGTTCCTTAAGAAGTGATTGAAGTCGAGTTTGCTTAATAGGATCTTGAAGGGCGTGGATGTTCATTTTACGCCTTGGTTTCCTTCCTTGAAGCCTACGTTGGGGAGCAATCTTGATAACCATAGTGGACCGGATTAGTCAGTGGTCTGTCCAGCAGTCGTCAGCACTCACCATGGCCCTAGTAAGAAGTACATCGCGGCGATCTCTAACACGGTCAATTACATAATCCAGAAGATGCCAGTGCTTTGACCGTGAGTGCTGCCATGATGTTTTAAACTTATTCTTTTGTCGAAAGAGCATGTTTGTAATAGTGAGATTATGCTCTGCACATATAGACAAAAGTAAGATTCCGTTCGGGTTGCTATTACCAACTCCGTCTTTTCCAATAGTTTCTGGCCATAAATCAAATTCATGCCCAACTCTTGCGTTAAAATCGCCCAGGAGGATAATTTTATCCTCCTTAGGTATCTCTGACAGGAGAGTGTCCAACTTGGTATAAAAATTTTCCTTGATGTCTTCATCAGCATCTAATATTGGCGCATAAGCGCTCAAGATAGTTACCTGCTGGTTATTGGCGAGCTTTAATCGAAGAGTTATCAGGCGTTCGTTAATGGCTGTAGGAACTTCTGATAAAGAGTTCACTAGCTCATTTTTTATGGCAAAGCCTACTCCATGTATTCGTTGGTCCTGCTCAGGTAGTCCTTTCCAGAAGAAGGTATAGCCTCCTTTTTCTTCCTTCAACTGTCCCTCTCCTGCCCTTCGAGTTTCTTGAAGTGCTGCTATGTCAATTTTAAACCATCTCAGCTCCTTTGCAATAATAGCAGTCCTACGTTCAGGGCGTTCACTATCTATGTTATCCAGCAGTGTCCGTATATTCCATGTTCCAAAATTCAAATGTATTTTTCAACCGCTAAAATGGTGACCCCCCTGGATGCGGTAATCCAGTCAGGGGAGAAAGAGGTAGACTATGTTTAGGGCACCTTTTCTAGCCCCCTCCCCATACGGGGTGAGCAGAGTGGATCCTAAATAGGGCTGCTCAGTCATGGATACAGCTGCTGAGCTGCTCGACTACCTCGTTCCTTGAACGACTGAGTCTGCATCCACCGCCCATGTGCTGGTCCAGCTTCCAGATTCACAGTCCTGCCCCCGTCACCATTCGCCAGTCGCCATGGGACTTTTTTGGTTGGTTGGTTGGTTGGTTGGGTTGGGTTGGGTTGGAAGATGCCTGTGTGTGAAGCTGTTTTCTGTGGGGAGATCGGTGCACAACAAATCACCACACAAACTTGACAGAGGACGGCAATGATCCAATGGCACGGTTACCCTGACGATTGGAAAACCATTCTCTGCTGCAGCCTTCATCCGCCTTCACAGCCGTTGTAATTTAGGTTTAAATTATCTTCCGCCTGTTCTGCCATTGAGGACTTTTTGTTTTGGATCGTTCTTTGTCTGGTTCCTCTCCCCGGACCTTACCGCCATGGGTGACCCTACCGGGAGTATATAGCTCCCGACGGCATTGCTCACAGGGTTCATCGGAACACGCAAGCCCACTCACCACTTCAAGGTGACGATCCGGCGAGAGGGATGCATAGGATTGCACCCTTAAATACTCTTTGTGTGCTGTTGACTATATGTTCTGGTTGTACATTAATTGGGCTCATCTAAAGGACATCGCCTTTCCTTCAGAGGTCTTGACT
The DNA here is from genome assembly GCA_021292165.1 of Shinisaurus crocodilurus. Classification (NCBI taxonomy): domain Eukaryota; kingdom Metazoa; phylum Chordata; class Lepidosauria; order Squamata; family Shinisauridae; genus Shinisaurus; species Shinisaurus crocodilurus. The sequence continues at coordinate 150,400,389 of CM037877.1, read as the reverse complement.
GCCACTCTGCCTGATAGCAATCATACAACCTTTGCCTCAGGTTCCAGGCTTATCTTGGAAGTTTCTTTGTCCTTTGTTTTTCTCTTCCAAACTCTACTGATCAACCACATCTTGCTGTTCGCATTCTCTTCTCAGCTTTGTCATGTACACACACCTTGTTTTTCCCAATTCTTTGCCCATTCTTTTCCCTGGTAACTTTTCCTTCATTCAGACCTCAGCAACCCATTCACCCAGAAAGGGGGCCATTCTAAGATTTTATGTGACAAAATGGCACCCCCAGACACAGCTCACATGGGACATTCATGGTTTATAGAGATGTGTGTTCAGAAAGACCGGGCCTCTTTTTCTTCTTCCTGCGTCAGATAGTTGTTTGTGTGGGAGGACAATTTTAATTACACAGCTACAATGTTTGCACAATGTGATGAAACGAAACACACAGATTCATGCGGGACGTACGTAGCCCCTGCCTTCACAAGCATTTCCTTTCCCTCAAGGAAACATTGGCAAGTGGCTTTCCCAGAAGAGCTCAGATTCATGAAGAGAAAAATGTGCCAGGTGTTATTCGACAGAATTTGGCAACAAGCTGATAAGCGAGAAGCACAGAAAAAACGAGGAATGTTGAGGACATACTTGGACAGGGGCAGCAGGGGAACACTTAATTCAGGCTTGTGGTCTTGGGAAAGGGGAGGGCTAAATAATAGATCATGTCTGAAGATGTTTGTTACATCTATATCCAAGGACCCCAAGGTGGAATACATAATCTCCTCTCCATTTTATCCTCACATCAGCCCTGTGAGGTAGGTTACGCTGAGTCAGTGACTGGCCTAAAGTCACTCAGTGAGCTTCGTGGCCCAGTGGGGACTAGAACCCAAATCTCCTGAGTCCCAGTCCAACACTCTCGCCACTACGCCACACTGGCTCCAATGACATGGCATGGTAGCAGCAACAGAGCTCTGGATGCCACCGTCTTCCTTCCCGGAGTATCTCTGGAATTATACTACCATGGACACACTGGCATTATTCCCAGAGGCATTTTGGGAGGGATGGATGGTGGTGACCAGACCTCCAATGATGTTGCCATACATCATTGGATGGTATGTAAGTTTAAAATGGGGAGGAAAGGTCTCTCTCTCTCTCTCTCTCTCTCTCTCTCACACACACACACACACACACACACACTTAAATCCCCTTCTCCAAAACTATTTCAGGAGTTGAAATTCACTGGAGCCAGTCAGCTTCAGTTAGACAGGAGGTCACCATAGGTCAGACCAGGGACTAAGCCAGAGGTGTGGACCAGTTAGGGGAGCTATTTTATTTATTTATTTATTTATTTATTATATTTATACCCCGCCTTTTTTCCTGTAAGGAACCCAAGGCGGCTTACATAATCCTCCTCCTCCTCCTCCTCCTCCTCTCCATTTTACCATCACAACAACCCTGTGAGGTAGGTTAGGCTGAGAGTCAGTGACTGGCCCAAAGTCACCCAGTGAGTTTCATGGCCGAGTGGGGATTTGAACCCGGATCTCCTGAGTCCCAGTCCAACACTCGGCCACTACACCACACTGGCTCTCACTGGCTATCTAACAGGGACTGGAAAGTGAGAGAACTAGCAATTGCCAGGAGGCAGGGCCGGTGCTACCATTAGGCCAACTAGGCAGCTGCCTAGGGTGCAGGGCTAAAGAGGGCGCCAGAAACGCCTTGAAAAAAAATACAGCGCTCTCAAGTGGGAAGCCCCCCCCCCGCTAAATATCTGATTTTGCCTAGGGCACCAAACTGCCTTGCACCGGTCCTGCCAGGAGGCCTAAACCAACATAGGAGTTGTGCAGCAGATTCCAAAGCTTGGCCACTGTAATGGCTCTTGGGCATGTTTAACGTGGTGTGTGAGCTCACCTGCTCAACTCCCACCCCTAGGCCTTGCTCTCCAAGTAATATACTTCTGACTCCAAAGCTTCCACAACAGTGTTCTTTATTGATATCTGCATGAGAGGAGACTAACTCCTGAGGAGCCACACACCTGACTGCCTGGCTCCAAACCCTACACAAAGAGAATAGAGAAGAGGCCCTGCCCAAGCTTCGAGAAAGGAAAGAGAAACTAACAGCTGCATGCTACTTACATGTAACACAGCCACTCAAGCTAGGTGAGGAGTTTCCTCACAGAACGGTTGCACCAGCAACCAGCAGACAGAGACTGATCTGGAGTATGTGTTACAGATTTCTTTCTCCTACTGCGTATGGCTGGTTAGGGGAGGCCTTGAGCTTCCAAGTTGGCACTGGCCCATCATCAACTCTGCTCCTGCAGTCCTGGGGGTGATGGTAGAGGGGTGTGGGTTCTGTCGGGATGTTGGATCCTTGGATAGCACACCTCCTGCAGCAAGGTGTCATTTGGGGGAACAGCCTGAAGGTGTCCCTCAGGGGCTGTTAATTCTCTGTGGTCCCTGTCTGAACTAGGGACCTGTTCCTCCTCTTTGGAGGAATTTTCAGCAGGTTTGGGGTCCAGGCCCAGATAGATCCAGACACAATCAAACGTAGGGATAGAACAGAACAAGGAGCAATCAGAGTAACAACCTGCCAACCTGGACTCTCCTCTAAAACAGAGAAAGAGAGAGTGTGTCCTTTTACAGGAAAATCTTGGATCTGTCGTTTGAGAGACAAAGAAATGTGTGTGTGCCCTTTATGTGACGTGTTCTCTCAAGAACTACAATTCACATGGTTATTTAGTTCCTGCAGGCATTTCCTGTGCCTGGGCATGAGGGGTCAACATAGTTTGTCATATGACTGGCAGCAGAAGGGTGGCATAAGCTTCACAGTAATCAGGAACACTGAGATTCTAAGGAGAGTTGGAGACTATGTTTCTGATGGGGTTTACAGGCCCAAGAACATGTGTGAGTAAACGAGTTAGACCTCTGGACTCCAGAATGCACAGATGAACTGATTGTGAATCCCAAAGTCAGGAAACATATCTGGTGTTTGTCATTTCTGTGTATTTAATTAATATTAATACATGCCATACTGCCATGTCTGGCTATAAATTAGGCAGCCAGAAACATATAAGCTTAAACCAAGAACACCAATTGATCCTCATTTTTTCCCCAAAAGAGACAAGGCCTTTTGTGAGGGAAAGGCGATCTATGTTACAAATGTATAGTGGGCCCAGTAAAGGGCACCTGCTTGGGTACTGGAAGGAGAAACAACTCATCATCTTCATGGATTTCACTTAATTTCATTAATTATATTTCTATTCCAGCCCAACAGCCGCAAGTTCTCTGGGTGGTTTATGAAGATTAAATCTCATAGGATCTTGGAATTGTGGTAGATCACAAACTGAATATGAGCCAGCAATGCAATCTGGCTGCAAAGAAGGCAAATGCTATTTTGGGCTGCATTAATAGAAGTATAGCTTCCAAATCGTGTGAAGTGATCATTCCCCTTTACTCTGCACTGGTTAGGCCTCATCTTGAGTACTGCATCCAGTTCTGGGCACCACACTTTCAGAAGGACGTAGACAAACTGGAGAGGGTTCAGAGGAGGGCAACAAGGATGATCAAGGGACTGGAAACAAGGCCCTATGAGGAGAGACTGAAAGAACTGGGCATGTTTTGTTGTGATATGTATCACATTAACAGCTGTGGCACACTGTTTACACATGGAAGGAACAGAATGGCGGTAAACAAGTGTGTTGTGTCTTTCTACTTTCCCGTGTTCTTTCTCATGGGAAAGCTAGATCCTGGGATCATTATGAGCTAGTCACATGGTTTGTATGTTCTGATGACGTGTTAACTTGTTGTCTGTCTGGAGCCATTTTAGAGAGAAGCTGAACTGTTTCCTCCTCCTCCTCCTCCTCCTCCTCCTCCTCCTCCTTCTTCTTCTTCTTCTTCTTCTTCTTGGTGATGCTTGCTGGACTTGTTACTGCTACTATGTAACGTCTTTGCTGCAGTGGAGTGAGCACAACTCTACTCCACTGGAATTAATGCTTGCTATGCATTCTGCACATGGACTGTAACTAGGAAATGTATACTCTGTAGAACTTTACTTGCTAAGTGAATAAGCAGGTGGAAATAGACCTGTGGTCTTACAGAATGTTTACTTGCTACTTGCTACTTGGATTAGTCTGCAAACGCGGGGAAGCTAGAAGCTGGAGTCGGATTACAGGCAAGCTGGCTGGCAGCTTCAAACCGACACGCTGCACGCTGCGCAGAGGGGGGTGAGATCTGGAAGATCTGTGTGTGGAATAATGGGCCTCTATGCACAGACAGGATTTTAAATCTCCCATCCAGCACACGCGGGGCTCTGCTGTCACTCACGCGCCTTCATGTTTAGCCTTCAGAAGAGGAGACTGAGGGGAGATATGATAGCACTCTTCCAGTACTTAAAGGGTTGTCACACAGAGGAGGGCCAGGATCTCTTCTCGGTCATCCCAATTTGCAGGACACGGAATAATGGACTCAAGTTACAGGAACCCAGATTCCACCTAAACATCAGGAAAAATGTCCTGACTATCAGAGCAATAAGACAATGGAACCAACTACCTAGGGAGGTGGTGAGCTCTCCCACTCTGGAGGCATTCAAGGTGCGGCTGGATAGCCATCTGTCGGGGATGCTTTGACCTGGATTCCTGCATTGAGCAGGGGGTTGGACTCGATGGCCTTGTAGGCCCCTTCCAACTCTACTTTTCTATGATTCTATGATTCTATAAAATGGCAGAAAAATGACTGGATATCTCCCTACTGCTGTCGTAGTGACCATGGGGTATAGATAGATGTAGACACAGGCATGGGCATCATTGAAGAAGGTTAGATAAGGTCTGTCGATACTCCCTCTCCCAACATCCTGCTTTCAGGCCACACAAGATTATTCACTTGTAGCCCACATATTTCTGACCTAGTTTTCTCCCCTTGCCTTTCTTTGGGTTCATCCCACGGCACTGTTGTAACATTTAACACATGGACAGGGTCAGTCACCACCACCTTGGTGGCTTCTTAGCAGATACGGTGCTGTATACATGTTTATAATTAATACGTAAATGAACAAATCACATAAGTCTTTCTGGCAGAACTGGTATGGCAATTGCACGGGGGGAACGCATATATGATCGCCTATGGATGGTGATGCAATTCTCCCCACCCAAATTTCTCCTCAGATTTTACAGTTCCAAAATTACCTGATCTTATTTCAAGAGCAGCACCAATGGCTTAATGATCCACCGGTCTTCCATTTTTAAATATCTGGATAATACGCTGATAACAGCACATGGCCAATTTGCAGGTTTTCAGTTAGCATACCACCACCCCGCGTGCTGCCCTTTTACAGGTTACCAATTCCAGTGCATACCAGGGATGGGGACTCGGACTCGGGGACTCGACTCGTGAGTCGGACTGAGTCCCCCCTCTGACTCGACTCGGACTCGAGTCCCAATATTTTTAATGGGACTCGAGACTCGACTCGGGACTCGAGACCAAGGACTCGTCAACATCCCTGCTTGATGCCACCTGCAGGTGCTGCCTGGACCCAGTTGCAGTAACAATCCAAGTTTATTTTTTTAAATCATTTTCCTAATGCAACCTTTCAGACATTTTGGGTTTGGCTGCCTCTGCCTGCCTGTTTGGGGTTCCCAGCCTCCTCTGCCTGCCTGGTCTCTTCTTAACCAGTTCCACAGTTTGAATTGTCCAAGACAAAGGCCTCTGCCTACCTGCTTTGGGGTTCCCCGCCTCCTCTGCCTGCCTGGTTATTTTGGGTTTGTCTGCCTGGTCTGTTCTTGTCAAAATCAGTTGCAGAGTTTTGAGATAAAAAGGCACACTTGTGCCTAGAATTTATTTAAGCCACACATCTGAAGTAGCCTTATTTTGTTGGGGAAGAACCCCATTGATTTTTAATAGGGACTCGTGGAGTCAGCTTTGGGAGTGACTCGTGACTCGTGACTCGTGGAGTCAGCTTTGGGAGTGACTCGTGACTCGTGACTCGTGAGTCACCATTTTGGACCAAGGACTTGGACTCGGACTCGAGACTCGGGTCCAAAGACTCGTGACTCGACTCGTGACTCGAGACCAAGGACTCTTCAACATCCCTGGTGCATACGTGCATTAATGAAATCACAGCACAAAAAGGAATTATGCAATCCTATGAAGATTCCTTTTTGTATTGCATTCTGATCCATGGTGCACACTGGAAACCTTTAAGGGAAAAAATGGATGGAAAAATTACAATAAACTGTGCATGAGTCAATTCCAAAATTAATTTTAGAAATTCTCCAAGTTTAATTGGGCAATGTGAGGCAGAATCAATCCATGGAACAGAATGAGATAAAACACTCATCACTAACCCAGCTGTGTGCCCATGAGGTTGTATAACATCACCATGAGATGAGTCCACAAAACAGCTACCACAATGCTGCACTAATGGCAAGGGGCACCTAGGTTGCTGTTGTTAAAAACAAGTGGACCTCCGTATTGTGACAAAAGCAAAAACATCTTTGCTTTTAAAAGCTTTGACTGTTTCACCTGTGCTGACAATGTTGCTATGGTTATTTTGAGCTATGAAAAAGTAACCACATGCTCTGGCTTCTGCAATTCATCTTGAACACATAGACCCTTAGTTAGAAACCTTGCTCTGCTCAAGTTGCACCGAGCACTTCTCTAACTCTGTGTATGTGTCTCTCTGTGTGTAATACAGTCATGCAACACACAACAAAGAACACAGCAAATTGTCCACAAAAGGGGGGCAGAACCCCTTTTGAAAACACCCCAAACTTTACATGCTCCTCTTGCTCAGTGACATACTGGGCGCATTCGCACATCCAATGTGCCGCTTGGGCACTTCGAAAGGACTGTATAGGGATGTGAAAGCTGGCTGTCCAGCCGGCTTTCATGATCCCGGGCGGGGGGGGGGGGGAGTTAAAGGGACAAAAAAGCCACAGCAAGCAAAATGGCTCACAATCGCAGCAGGGAACATCCAGACAGTGCCAGTAGCCCACAAATGCCACTTGGGCTTTTTGCCGCTCTTGCCAAGTGTGTTGCTGGCCAGCTCCTGATACCCATGATGGGGTCGGTCACCTGGGTTCAGACGACACAGCAACCCATTGTGGGTACAACCCCTAGAACAAGCTAAGGGTTTTCAGAGTGGCTTGTTGCCCTCAAACAAGCCACCCTGCATGAATTGATCCAGGTTTGCATGACACGACAACAACCCACCATGGCTTGTCACCCATGATGGGTTGCCATGTCATGCGAGCCCAGTCAATGTATGCACAAGCTCTGCACTTCTATATGTTTTGTTTTCTCAATAAAGTATCTTCCATCCAATCCACCAAAGACAAAGCATATTCCATGAGTCTGATGTCAGTTGAACAGGAAATAAAACAACCCCCCTAAGCTGTTTTTCATTTATCATAACTCCCTAATCCCTGCACCTATACTTCCAAAATGTTGAGGTTACTTACCTGGGAGCACCTCTACCATGTATACCATCTTCATATAATAAATTCTTCCCAGAAAACTATGGGGGGGAAGGAGCAAATCCCTTTTCTCCCAAACTTTGAAGACCCCCCCTTCCACAGCCCTCCCCCTCCCTCATCGTTACACTGATCTTTCTGATATTCGACAGCCCTTATTTCCTCAGAAGGGGCAACTATGCCTTCAAATTTCTGGAAAAAATCTATTTTAAAAAAATTATAACCTTTACAAAAGTTTTTTAAGTTCCCTTTAAAAAGACAATTTTAAAGGCCATTTGAAAAAATAAAAATTAAAAAATAAATCCACCCAAACCCATTTGTCTATAATTTGGTGGGCTTTATCCACTCAGGAAGGACTATTATGCCGGAAAATTTCATCCAACTCTGACAAAAAGTAAAATGCCATAGTCATTTGTTCATCCTATGTAAGTCAATGACATATGAAGTATCAGATTTTCCAAAGTGGGGTTCTGACTGAGACCTGAGTCAAAGGCAAGCAGATGTCCTCTGAAGAAGCAGCCTGAGCTGAACAGAGCTCTCCAAAGTGCCAGAGTGTGAACCCAACCCAAACTTGTTGGTGGTGCTTACCCTTAATAAATTCACTGGCATTGGCAGCAAGGAAAAAGCCTGCACCGCATTGGAGGAGAAGCTGCTCTACAACCCCTAACAATCCGGGACAAAGGAATGTGAGACCAACTAAACATGGGCACATGCATGCCCAGTGCTCTAATGCGGCGGGGGGGGGCGCTAGGGGAGGAATTGCTGTTCCATTTTTTCAGGCTTCAGTCTGGCATAACCATTCTATTATTTCCCCCTCATGTCAAGTACCGCTCATTGTACCAAAATAACATTGCCATAACTCAGGCATTTAATAACAGACAGACAGACAGTAATACAACCCGAAAGGTAGTGGGGGTTTGTTATTAATTAGTTTACAGCAAATGAGACAGAGAGAGGTATTTAATGGTCAAATTCATATGGTTTCAGAAACAAGGGTGTTGAACCACTTTCAGCTCGAGGGCTTCAATTGCAGAGACGGGCCACATTCCAGTGGTGGGCGAGGTCAACAGCCAAAGGAGGCAGGGCCAAAATACGGTACCAAAAATACCAGCTTAATACTCTTACTGCCAGTAACTAAGCCTTAGAAGAGGCATTTCAACCTTTTAGAAGGGGTGGGGCGGGGAATGGCACAAAAGCTGGAAGACCACTAAATGATTGGAGGGTGGGAGGGAGTGGGAACCACTTGGTGATGGAGGAAGGGGGAGTGGCAATCTAAGGAACCCTGGAGGGATCTCAGGAGGGCCAGATTTGGTACCTGGGCCTGAGGTTCTGCACCCCCGAAGTTATACTTTCACCCTAATCCACTTGTTGTCACATGGTCCTGGATGCCTAGTAGGAGCAGGATGTCCATTTCCTGGGACTATTCAATGTGTAGCTGAAGCCATTTGGACAGACTGTGTGACCATTTGAAGTGAATAGTCATCTGCTGGCTTGTTTTCCCCCCTCATTGCCTGAAGACCATTCTTTCTCGTGGCCAGCAACAAGGCAAATAGTTGTTTCCAGGCCTGGATTGGCTGCATGCTTCTGTTACTGAATGCCCTTAACCTTTGCAAAACTCAAACCCCAAATTGATAAATAAATGGTCTTTATTGAAAACTAAATAAAGTCTAAAACTGAGGCTGGATCAAGCAAGGAGAAGCTTTTTGTTTTGTTCTTTTTAGATGAAGGTGGTTTTTTTGATAATGATGTTGAGTTCTTTGTGGAGGGAACTAGCAAGTGGGTGATGTTGAGGGTAATGCTGAAAAACCAGAGGGAGCTTAATAACCACCTTGTGGGTACAGACATAAAACCCAAGAAATGAAAGAGACACATAAGATGCACCAGATATGTGGGATGAATTGCCAATATTCCTGCCAGATTGCTCTATTCTGATAGTACCACGGCAGTGATCTGTGTGAAACTGCTCATTAACATGGCCAGATCATCAAATGTATATGCAACGCCTCCCCTCTGATATAAAAACACTCATCCCTGAGCCTTACTCACTCTTAACTGTAGGAAGGTGTGCTATGATTTACCCACATGGTGTCCGCCTATTTTGTACAGTGTAGGTAGGAAGAAAACTTACTTACGGTGCTGTACGTGGTTTAGAAGTTTCGCAAACAGCACTTGGCAAGAACGCAAACATTTAGCTCAGATCTCATTAACTGAGGGTGATGTCTTTTTTTAATGGATTGTTTGCATTTTGCATGTGTATCGCCATTCCTGTCTTGTTATTGGAATTTTGCTGGCTTGTTTATGCGTTCAGGAAATCCGAAATTCCTCTGGGAAGCAGAGACCCTGTAAAGCTCCGACTGTATCACTGCGTGACAATCTGGGCATTTCATCGGGTAAGCGTAGAAGAAAACCTTGTCCGTTCTCTTCCTTCCTTCCTTTCTTCAGAGGAGTCTTGTTGCCACACTTTCTCAAAGATATGGGTATCCAGCACACCTTATCCCTTGTCCTTAGGAACAGCAGATGACTGGTGGGTTAGTCTGTTACTAGGTGGACTTCTTCGCACTGTAGCCCCTGGCTCTGTTCCTGTTGGAAGACAGATTCCTAGTCAGCCAGTAAAGCTGGCTCAGTAACTCATACAGGAGCCAAATTAACAGGCGCTAGCATGCCCAACTTAGGACCCCTGGCCCTAGGTAGTGAAGTGTCACTGGAAGGTTTCTGGGAAGGAAAAATAGAACCGTGAGGTTTTGGGAAGGGGGTGCCATCCCATTTAGTCCTGGAAGGAAGAAGTAACTGGTTAACACCACTCTGAGAATGCCTCCCAGTGTGAGTGGAGGCACAGCATGCTAGATTGCCCCAGGAGAGAGACTGGGTGGAGGAAACTTTAATGTGAGGCAGTTTGCTAAACCAGTTTGTTAATGTATTTATTTTTTTTAAAGGAACTCCCACGTAGGGTGGATTTGACTTAAATTACAATTTAAATCACTACTCAGAAGACTCGATTTAATCGTGTGATTTTCCCTGCACACACACAAAAAGTGCTTTCTTCTTAATACATGTTTTACACAACTCAGAGTTTCATAGATTTCATAGAGTTGGAAGGAGCCTACAAGGCCATCGAGTCCAACCCGCTGCTCAGTGCAGGAAACTAGAGGAGGGGGTCTCCCATCCAAGTAATAACCAGGCCTGACCCTGCTTAGCTTTCCACGCTCAGACAAGCTGAGCCAGCGTGAGCCACATTGGTAGTTCCCAGTATCTTGTGGTAACCACAACTGTGGGTAACCAGCCATGGTACGATATGCATAGATTCATAGATCATAGAGTTGGAAGGGGCCTACAAGGACATCGAGTCCAACCCCCTGCTCAGTGCAGGAAACTAGAGGAGGGGTCTCCCATCCAAGTAATAACCAGGCCTGACCCTGCTTAGCTTTCCACGCTCAGACAAGCTGAGCCAGCGTGAGCCACAGGCCTCTTTAGAGTTGCCGAAGCTCCTGCCCCCTCCCCCCATTCCCTCCCCTTGAGGTTTCCCCCTCTGGTCTTCATACCATCCTGTCTATAAAGAGTAAAGGTTTTCTGTATAGAAAAATTCATTAAGCAAAAATTGGATAAATAAATAGTAACATTTAAAAAAATCATTAAATACAGTAATGCTTTGGATTGCAAGTAACTTGGTTTGAGAGCGTTTTGCAAGACAAGCAAATTTTTAAATATTTATTTATATATATATATATTACTTGATATACAAGCGACGTCTTGCAATACAAGTACTGTAGTACGGCTTAAATTAAAAATCTCTGTACAATTTTTTGGGGGGGGGGGATTTCGTTTTGATATAAGAGTGTTTTGGGTTACAAGCACGTTTCCGGAACGAATTATGCTCTCAATCCAAGGCATGACTGTAAATAAAATGAAAGGGTTGTGTCATGTACATCTCTGAAATTAATTCTTCTTCTTCTTTTTCCAAACCTTTTATGCACGTGTAAGCTTCTCTTTCAGTTGTGCTGCAGTGAACTGAAAGCCTACATAAGTTGATACTGATAAGTTCATATGCTGACTTCTGATCTACCACTGCCTTCTTCTTTCACTGTAAAGGGGAAGATTTTCGAGAAATTAGGAATCTGCAGCCAAATTCAGTTTGTTAGGTTTCTGTTGAATTCAGTGCCGGTAGGGGAGGATTCAAAGCTCTTCATCAGAGATTCGACATTTGAACATGTGCCGGTCAGAATTTATCAGCCCAAAAGTCCATCTACAGGGCTAAGAAGAGGACTGCTCTACCTACACGGAGGATGTGGGCTGTTTGGAAGCAAAAGTAAGATATTTCATATCATTTTAACATCTCCTTTTAAAGGAATACAGGGAATGTGAAAGGGAAGAAACAGTTCCCAGAATTAAGAATGTCCATAGCTATGAACGAAAATAGGCACTCCAGCCCTGGGTTAGTGATGAGTGTTTTATCTCATGTCTGTCTGCTACTGGAACAGAAATCACTAGTGGAATGGATTTCCCTCTCCCATGCAGCCCCCTGTGTTCCCCCAGGGTTGGGGGCCCTCTGGAGCAGATTTGGGGTGCACCTCAGGAGCTACAGAGGGGAGGGGAGGATGGGGAAAGTCCCATTGTGCAAGAGGAAGTCCCGTTGTGCAAGCAGAAGTCCCATTGTAAAAGCAGAGTTCCACTTGTGCGACAGTTGGATCCAACCCCATGTGCCCAAACAGTTTGAGTCAAAGAAGCTGAAACTAATCCACAGAGACTGGAATACCTGAATAAGCCACCAGCTGGGGAGCAGGTACAGGTGGGCTCTGAATCCCAAACCCAAGTTTGATACCTGATTTGTACAAATAGACTCAGATGTTTTTGACTACAACTTCCATAATCCCTGATCATTGACCTTGCTGACTGGGGCTTATGGACATTGTAGTCCAAAACCTAGAGGGCACCAGGTTGCCTACTCTTGGGCCAGTTTATGAATTTTGAGTCTTTCCCAGTGACGCTGGACACTGAAAGGTATATGGAGACTCTCAGCTCTGCCTTGTGGACAGCATGGCTCCTTCCAACTCTATGATCTACGAAATCTATGAAATAATGAAACTTTAACCCCAGTTCATTTTACATCAGGATTGTGGAAGGGACCAAAACAAGGCCTTCTTGTCTCTGTGATATGTGACATGACCGTTCCGGACAATTTTTTTTCAATGACCAACAACTGAAAGATACATTGATTCGAACGACACACCACGGCTCATTGTGGTTATTTAACCCATGATAAGCCGCAGTGCCTGTGGGCGCCAACTTGCATACGCAACCCCCTTCCTCATGGCTTGTCGTGCAAACCCGGTGAGTGTGGATTGTGCAAGGCTTAAGCAACCCTCACATAACCCTAAAACAGACCATGGGTTATGCGAAGGTTGTTTAACCTTCATATATTTCATTTCATTTCATTTATTTCATTTATTTACCGCCCCATAGCCGAAGCTCTCTGGGCGGTTCACAACCCTCTATACATAAAAGCAACATTAAAACATACAAAACAGTTTAAAAAATTAAAAACCAAATTTAAAAACACAGTTTAAAATAACAATACAAAAAGCCAATAAAACTGAGCCTACAGGTGACAATCCCCTCCGTGCTATTCCAAGCTCCTAACTAAATGCCTTGGCATAGAGGGAAGTCTTAACCTGGCGCCAAAAAGATAGTAAGGTTGGCGCCAGGCGGGTCTCAGTGGGGAGCTGATTCCATAACTGGGGGGCTACCACCGAGAAGGCCCTCCTCCTCGTTGCCACCAACCGAGCCTCCCTTGGAGGTGGCAATCGGAGGAGGGCCCCAGATGTTGAGCGTAGTGTCCGGGTAGATAACGGTTGGGAGAGACGTTCCGTCAGGTATTGTGGTCCTAAGCCGTGTAGGGCTTTATAGGTTAAAACCAGCACCTTGAATTCGGCTCGGAAGCATATTGGCAGCCAGTGCAAGCGGGCCAGAACTGGTGTAATATGCTCGGATATATTGCAAATATATATTGAATTGGATAAATAAATAGTAACATTTAAAAAATCATTAAATACAGTAATACCTTGGATTGCAAGTAACTTGGTTTGAGAGCGTTTTGCAAGACAAGCAAATTTTTAAATATTTATTTAATATTTTTTTTACTTGATATATAAGCGACGTCTTGCAATACAAGTACTGTAGTACGGCTTAAATTAAAAATCTCTGTACAATTTGGGGGGGGGGATTTCATTTTGATATAAGAGTGTTTTGGGTTACAAGCATGTTTCCGGAACGAATTATGCTCTCAATCCAAGGCATGACTGTAAATAAAATGAAAGGGTTGTGTCATGTACATCTCTGAAATTCATTCTTCTTCTTCAATATGAAGGTTGTTTAACCTTCATATATTGCAAATATATATTGAATATTTTGCAATATATATTCAGCAAATATATTGTTTAACCTTCGCATAACCCGTTGAAGCCTATGGATAGCAGTATATCTTGCTTTATATAAAATATATAGGGGTATACATTGCATATGTATCTATCGTAATTGATCTATTAAAATCTCCTGTAAGAAACTGTAATACTTTATCTCATTTTATTTTAATTTTTTATGGTTTATTTTGTTTTTGTTTTGATTTATTGAAACTCACAATAAAAAATTAATGAAAAACAAAACAAAACCCCTTGCATAACCCACGCTCACCAGGTTTGCACAACATGACAACTCCCAAACATCTTCAAAATGGGTTGTATCTTCAAAATGGCAACTGCACATGCCCCACACATGCACCATGGGTTAAACCCACTGGGAAATGTTGACAATTGCTGTTATGTGATTGTTGGCATTTTCTGGGCTATGTCCAAAAATTAGAGAAATGTGTATCTATCCAGGGATTCAAAAACAAACAAACAAATAAATAATCTGGTGTGGCCAGTATTCCCCTGTGAATGTTGCACTCAGAAAATTTGGGACATTCATTGTAACATATCTCACTGAAATCTGACTCACTTTCCTCTACCGACCAAAATCAATTCTGTCCACCATTAAATAATAACAACAACAACAACAACAACAGGTAAAATAGCCCCTGTCTTCTTTCTGAAACTCAACAATAATAATATCAATTAAGCTATTTCTGGTGAGGAGCAACTTGGCTTTTAAGACAGTTTTGAGCAATTCAGATTCTTTTTCTAGGAACCTATGAACGGATATGCCGTTATCTTGCTCGTGAAAGTGATTCAGTGGTTGTGTTTGTCGAGTAAGTGATTCTATTGATGTGCTTTATCTGCCGTTTTTATGCATTTTATATTCTGTACTATACTTTATATATTACTGCTGTTAGGCACCTTGAGCATCATTTGATGGAAAGATGGGATATAAATACAACAAATTAATCATAAATAGGTGGCGTCGAGAGCACATAATGCAGGCCACATGCTGAAGCTAAGCAGGTATGAGCCGGGTCAGCGTTTGGATGGGTGACTGCCTGGGCTGCCCACATCTGTTCTCCTGCACTGAGCAGCGGGTTGGACTCGATGGCCTTGTAGGCCCCTTCCAACTCTACTATTCTATGATTCTAGGAAATAAGGCTGCAATCCTAGGGCATCCCATGGGCCATAGGATGTTTCAGAACTCCCCTTCTAGGGTGGAGAGAGGTCTGACCTTGGAGAGGGAGATCCGAACTTGCAAGCCCCCTCCCAGCCACCCTGCAAACTTCTGGAGCTCTTACATCTGCAACATAGGGGCTCTGATGCAGGTAGAGACAAAAAGGGCATGTTAGGGGTGGAACAGAGGAAAGTTTGCCATGTCTCTGATATTCTCCCGGAATTGGGAAAATATATGTATCAGCCCTGGAGCTAATGTATGTAATTTCCTTTCCATTGCAACCGATAGGAGGGAAATCATAAAAGTAAAGAAAACAAAAAGGGGAAGAAAAAATAACACCCCTCATCTCTCCCTTTCTCCTTCCTGGGATGAGCCCAGCAGGGTTCTGGATAAGGCAGTTCCTCCACCTTCAGATCTCCCGTACCCCATCCTACCCACCAGTAGGATTGCTCTGTAAATGTACTTCAGATTCCTTCTCTAAATATTCTTTTTGCCAAATGCCTCCCTCCACTTCAAAAAGAACTGTGTCTCCAAAGCCATGCAATGGAGCATCCCAAGCTGACATTGATTGACCTGGGTATTGCTAAAGCCAGTTATTGTAAGTGTGAAGGATCAGCAACCGGATCCTTTGCGTGAGTTCGGCAACTTTAGGGTTAACCGGCACAGCGCTAAGGCTCGTATCGGCTCTCGATTACAAGAGGAAAAGCCACCAGTCTTTGTATGCCCAAATAAGGCTTTTATTTGTTTATACAGCAATCAAGTCGGAACTACCAGTCTTCTAAGAATACGTTTACAGTCAACAAAACCTTAGTTGACTCGCGTCTTACCCAATGAGCGGGCTCCGCGGCTAGCAGGTTACACTCGGGTCACTCTACTTACATCAAAGACAATACTCTAGTCAGTTTCAGCCCAGCTCTCGATCGGCGCTTCCTAGCGGAGAACGGAGTGCCTGGGCGGCTGTTGCTTAGGAGGATCTGGCCCCGTGGTTCCCAACAACCCGAACCGGGACGGGAGAGGGGTTTTCTACCCTGGATTCCCCGCTCTCCCCCCGCCCCCTAGGTCAGGTGGGGGCTCATGCCTGCCCCTTCGTGCAGATAGGCTTATTCCTGCCCGGGAAGAAGGTGACGTAGGGCGACCTTTGCAGCTCTTCGAGGCTGCCCTTTGTGCTGATGGTCCTTGATGGCCCTTCCTGGACGGTTGTGGATCTCTGCCGAGGTCCTCCTTTGTTGGGGCTGATGGCTTGTCTGGCTACTCCCTGGTGACCTCATCCCTCCTCCCCTGGCCCCCTCCTTTGGGGAAAGATGTGTGTGCGTGTGTGTACTGATTTTTGGGCTTTCTCCACACCCTCCCATTTGGGGAAAGATGGCATTGGGGTCCACCACCCCAATCCCTATCTAACTGTCTCCTACTGAGAAAGCCCGGGACAACCCATCTGCCACGATGTTGTCCTTCCCCTTGATGTGTTCTACTAAAAAATCAAAATCTTGCAGGGCTAAACTCCACCGTAAGAGCTTCTGGTTGGACCCCTTCACCCTATCCAGCCAGCACAAGGGGGAATGGTCGGTCTGCAGTCGGAACCGGCGGCCCCACAGATAGGGGCGAAGCTTGGTCACTGCCCACACTATTGCTAGGCACTCTTTCTCGACAGTGGCCAAGTTCCGCTCCCGAGGCAGAAGTTTTTTACTTAAAAAGGCAACCGGGCACAGCCCCTGCTCTGGTCGTTCCTGCAGCAAGACGGCTCCCATCCCCGCTTCCGAGGCATCCGTCTGCAGAACAAAAGGGGCTTCAAAGTCTGGGGCTTGCAGCACAGGGGCTGCCATCAAGCAGGCTTTCAGTCCCTCAAACGCTGCCTGGCAAGCGGCTGACCATTGGACCTTAACGGGTTGCCGCTTCTTGCACAAGTCAGTCAGGGGGGCGGCTAGCTGGCTAAAATGGGGCACAAATTTACGATAATAGCCAGCCAGCCCTAAAAAAGCTTGGACCTGCTTCTTCGTCTGGGGTTGGGGCCAGGTGCGCACTGATTCTATCTTGGCTTCTAGGGGCTTGACACTACCTCCCCCTACCTTGTGTCCCAGATACTCCACCTCCCCCCTCCCAACCTGGCATTTCTTTGCCTTTACCGTCAACCCAGCACCCTGAATCCTTTGAAACACCTGGCGGACATGTTGCAAATGCTGCTCCCAGGTGGAACTGAAAATGGCGATGTCGTCTAGGTACGCGCAGGCGAACTCCCCCAGCCCATTTAACATTCCGTTTACCAACCTCTGGAAGGTAGCCGGACCATTGCGGACCCCAAACGGAAGGGTGGTGAATTGGAACAACCCCAGGTGGGTCACGAAAGCAGATTTCAAGGCAGCGTCCGCATCGAGCGGAACCTGCCAATACCCCTTTGTCAGATCCAGGGTGGTGATGTACTTGGCCCCCCCCAGCCTCTCCAGCAGCACATCCATGTTGGGAATGGGGTAGGGGTCCGGGACGGTCACCTTGTTTATTTTCCGGTAGTCTACGCAGAACCGGACACCCCCATCCTTTTTGGCTACTAATACGATCGGGGAGGACCAGGGGCTCGAGCTGGGCACAATGACTCCCAAGTCCAGCATGGCTTGTACCTCCTCGGCCACGACTTGGGCATGAGGCCCCACCGCCCGGTAGGGTAGGGACTGTATGGGGGGGCTATCCCCTGTGTCAATGGTGTGTTGTGTGAGTGTGGTGCATCCCGGTCGGTCTGAGAACATGGGCTGAAATTCTTCCAAGACCTGGGTGATCTGCTGCCGCTGCTGTTCGGACAGGGAGGGGGACAGTTTGATCTCCTCCATTCCTCCCCCTTCCCCCCACTCGGCCAACAACCCCCCATCAGGGTCTCCCGGTTCCACACACTCTTGTACTCCCCCCACCTTCGTCCCGCGTTCTACATACAGTTTCAGCATATTTACATGGAAAACCTTCTGCCTCCCCGGCTGCCCCGGGAAAGCCACTTGGTAGTTTACCTCCCCCGACCTTCCAATGACGGTCCCTGGGCCCTCCCACTTTAAGCACAGTTTGTCCGTCTTTTGGGGGCGCAGTACCAACACCTGGTCCCCCACTTCGAAAGTCCGTGGCACAGCCGTCCGGTTGTACCACGCGCTCTGCCGCTGCTGGGCTGTTTCGAGATGCTGCTGCGCCGTCTCCCTCACCTCTCGAAGGACAGTCTGGAGGTGTTGCATGAACGTATGCACCGGCACGGAGGCTTTTGCGGCAACCCCCTCCCATTCCGCCCGCAACAGAGCCAAAGGTCCCCGGAGCTCCCTCCCAAACATCAGTTCATTGGGGGAGAATCCTAGGCTTTCTTGGGGGGAGTCCCGGTAGGCAAATAACAAGTAGGGGAGGGCTTGATCCCAAGTCCCAGGGTGCTTCGCCGCATATGCCCTGATCATCTTTTCCAGAGTCTGGTTGAAACGCTCCACCAACCCATTGGTCTCGTGGTGGTATGGCACCGAAGTCAGGTGCTCCACCCCCCCCAGTTCCCACAATTTTTTAAACAGTTTGGACACGAAGCCCGTGCCGCAGTCCGAAACCACCGTGTGGGGCATTCCTAGGCGGGCGAAAAGAGAGAGGAGAGTCTTAGCCAGGCTGGTGGCGGAAATGGAGGCTAAAGCAAAAGCCTCTGCATAACGGGTGGCAAAGTCAACCACAGTCAATATAAACTTCTTCCCCGTCTTGGTGGGGGGATTCAAGGGTCCCACGATATCCATCCCTATTCTTTCAAAGGGGATGCCCACAATGGGTAGGGGTTGCAGGGGGGCTTTAGGATGGTCCCGGTTATGCCCCACCCGCTGGCAGACATCGCAGGACCGGCAATATTCTTGCACCTCATTTGCCACCATGGGCCAGTAGAACCCCTCTGTCACCCTAACCAGAGTCCGTTTCTGTCCCAAGTGCCCTCCCCACGCCACATCGTGGGCCAGTTGTAGTACAGCCTGGCGGTACCTCGCAGGCACAACTAATTGTCGCTTCTTTGGTTTTGGACCCGGTCCCGTCCTTGGGCAGAATTCTCTGTAGAGGGCTCCCGCCTCCCACACAAAACGTTCGGACTGGTCCCCTACCCCGGGCCCTTGACTGGCCCGCTCCCGACATCCCTGGAGGGATGGGTCGCTCTGCTGCTCTTCTTGGAACGCCTTCTGAGTCCCAAAATCACGGGCCATTGGCGCGAACCCCCCGGGGTCTTCGTCCTCCCCCACAACTGGGGGGAGCGGCGGGGGACGGCTGGCTGCCGCTGCCGGGGCCGCTTTACCGCGACCGGGAGGCGGGCCCGGGGACCTGGGAGGCTGCGGGTCAGGGTCTTGGTTGGCCCGACGCCGGGTCACCACCCCCACCTTGACCTGGGCAGCCCGGAACGCAACGTCGTTCCCAATGATGATTCCCCATTCTTGCTGGCCATGCACTATAACGTCCATCTCCCCTTCCCACCCCCTGTACTTGACCCAGACCCGGGCGAGGGGAACGGCTATGTTGGGAGAGTTATAGGGCTTTATGGCACAGGTGCGCCCCTTTAGCAACTGTCTCTTCTTTACCTTACTTCGAGGTAAAGCAGTGATGTCCGCCCCAGTGTCCCTATACCCCACCTGGGAAACATTGTTTACAGAGATGGACTCACAGAATTTGTCCTGGCTCCACCGCAGCTGCTCCGGGGAGGCAATGCGCATCAATGATGCCTGCGAGATGGCCCCCAGCGAATGCTGTCCTCCGCTCCTCAGGGACCGCGCCGCATCTTCACCGTCTCCCTCGAGGGACGAGCTGGACTGCTGATCCTCCTCGTGCTCCTCCGGTTCGCGGGACTCCGGCGCAAGCATCCTCCCCACCTTGCCCGGCGATGTCTTGGCGTGGCGGTTCTTTGCGATCAGTTTGGGGCAGCTCCTCTTGAGGTGCCCCGGTTCTTTACAATAGAAACATCCACTGGTGCCGGGGTTGTCTTTGGGCTTGCCTAGGGCTCCCTCCCGAGGTTTGGGGTTGCCCTTCTCCACACTTCCCTTGGTCCCGCCATGACTGAGGTTACCCCCCTTGGGTCCTTTGGGCTGCCGATACAGTCCCATTTGGTCGGCCAACTTGCCCATTTCCCTACAGTTTGGGGGGTCCCGATCCCGCACCGCCGTAGCTAGGTCCTCAGGGATAGTGGCACAGAATTGTTCCTGGATCAGGAGCTCCCGCACCTCCGCCAAGGAGGTCCTCCCGGTGGCCCCGATCCATGCGTCCCACACCTGCCCCAGGTGCGCCATCCAGGAGGCATACGTGTCCCCTGGGTTAGGCCGCCCGTAACGAAATTTACGGCGACAATGCTCAGCGGTGAGGGCAAACCTCTCTCTCACCGCTTCTTTGAACGCTCCATAGTCCAAGGGAGCGGTTTGGGTGTGGATGCCCAGAAGATCAGCCAGTTCCCCGCTGACTTGCGTCCTCAGGGCAGACATCCTTAAGTTGTCCGGCACCTTCTGCTCTACGCAGGCAGCCTCGAACAGGGTGAAAAAGATCAGTACATCCTGTCCCGACTGGTAGGTGGGAAATTGCTTCCTGTCCCATTTGGGGGTTGTGGTGCCCCCACCCTGGGATGCAGGGGTTCCCCCTTGTCCGGTGCCCCTGGTCAGCCTGGCCAACTCCAGCTGCATCTGTAGCATCTCTTGTTGATGCTGCATCAACTCCCTGGCTTGTTGCCAATTGAGTTGGGGAAAGAGGGCATCCAACCCTCCTCCCCCCATGGCTCCGCCAGCAACCCTTCTGCCGAGGTCTTCCTCCGCCTCTGGGTCCCTTAACTCGTTTCTCCTGCCGCTACTGGTAAGGCTGGGGCTACCCCACTGCTTGGGTTCCTGCCCTCCTAACAATGGTGAGGGGGCTTCACCCCCTTCTTGCCTTGCCGTCTTCGGCCGCACCACCCACTCCATTGTGGAGGTCTGGGTTGGGGTTTCTGGGCTGCTCACTAGCTCCACCTGCTCTTGGCTCAGACTATTCATTTTTCCTTGCTCTGAGCGCTCCCCAGCAATCTACTAGCCTGCCCGAAGTCCTGTTAGTTCCGACTGTCAAATGTGGTTTCCAATTGTCCCGTCGCCTGCCACCATGTGAAGGATCAGCAACCGGATCCTTTGCGTGAGTTCGGCAACTTTAGGGTTAACCGGCACAGCGCTAAGGCTCGTATCGGCTCTCGATTACAAGAGGAAAAGCCACCAGTCTTTGTATGCCCAAATAAGGCTTTTATTTGTTTATACAGCAATCAAGTCGGAACTACCAGTCTTCTAAGAATACGTTTACAGTCAACAAAACCTTAGTTGACTCGCGTCTTACCCAATGAGCGGGCTCCGCGGCTAGCAGGTTACACTCGGGTCACTCTACTTACATCAAAGACAATACTCTAGTCAGTTTCAGCCCAGCTCTCGATCGGCGCTTCCTAGCGGAGAACGGAGTGCCTGGGCGGCTGTTGCTTAGGAGGATCTGGCCCCGTGGTTCCCAACAACCCGAACCGGGACGGGAGAGGGGTTTTCTACCCTGGATTCCCCGCTCTCCCCCCGCCCCCTAGGTCAGGTGGGGGCTCATGCCTGCCCCTTCGTGCAGATAGGCTTATTCCTGCCCGGGAAGAAGGTGACGTAGGGCGACCTTTGCAGCTCTTCGAGGCTGCCCTTTGTGCTGATGGTCCTTGATGGCCCTTCCTGGACGGTTGTGGATCTCTGCCGAGGTCCTCCTTTGTTGGGGCTGATGGCTTGTCTGGCTACTCCCTGGTGACCTCATCCCTCCTCCCCTGGCCCCCTCCTTTGGGGAAAGATGTGTGTGCGTGTGTGTACTGATTTTTGGGCTTTCTCCACAGTAAGATTCATGGAGGCTAAACCTAGCAATGGAGGCATTCCTCAATGCAGTTCATACATCAGCTATGTGCAAGACAATGTGTGTACTGCAGTTCCATGAAAGTGGGTGCAGAATTGCTGTTCCTGAGAGTGGTGGCTTTCATTTTTCTTTTATAAAGCAAGTTTCTCACCCATAAGATTGTTAAGATGCCTGATGGTCAATGAGAGGATGTGCTAAGAAGGATTTTCAGTAGGCACAAAATGGGGCTTCAGTACCCTATAAAGTTCCTTGTACCTTCTCATGATTAACAGTAGCAAAATAAATTCTACAAACTAGTTTAAAAGCCTAAAGAAAAATATATGCAATTTTTTTTAAAAAAATGAGTATTTGCTACATTTGCATGGTGCAGACCTGTTCTTGGTGCCAAACTAAGGACACTGGGGCATAAAATATTGCTATTATTATTATTATTATTATTATTATTATTATTATTATTAGTGCTTTTTTTCTGGAGAAGAGGGTACCGGAACTCTTGGATTACATTTCCTCGGGAGTAGATGGCGATTAAATTGTAATGCAATTAATAGAAGAAAAGGTGCTGGAACTCAGTTCCGGTGAGTTCCACCAGAAAAAAAGCCCTGATTATTATTATTATTGATTGGATCCAAACTTAGTCATACTTTGAGTAAATCCATTGGAAGCAATGGTACTTATGGTAGGCATGATTAACTTAAATCCCATTGATTTCATTGGGTCTACTCTAAGTATGACTAAGACTGTATCCAACCCAAAATGTGTATGTCACCTTTCAACAAAGCAACTTATTTTTTTGATCAATATATTAAAGATTTATAAATATTAGCTTAAAATAAAATAAAAAGACATAAAACAACAAGATGGGAGGCAAAATCTAAATCCAGATTCCAGTGCCCCACAGCTCAAAGGTCTAGCAAAGTAAGATTCTTTTTCATACCCTTCTGAGAGAGAGAGAGAGAGAGAGAGAGAGAGAGAGAGAGAGAGAGAGAGGCCTGTGACTCATGCTGGCTCAGCTTGTCTGAGCATGGAAAGCTAAGCAGGGTCAGGCCTGGTTATTACTTGGATGGGAGACCCCTCCTCTAGTTGGACTCGATGGCCTTGTTAGGCCCCTTCCAACTCTATGATCTATGAAATCTATTCATTCATTCAGCTCCTAATTTCCTACCATCATGGCAGTGGGTTTTTCCATCATGTTTTCCAGGCATCGATGCCCCCTGGTGGTAGAGAGATGATGCTATCCATTAGAAAGAGCGAAGGGGAGCACAACGGCTTAGCCAGGGAAAGTAAACTCACTCAGGCCTAGTTTTCAGATGGGTGCATAAACAATGTCACATGGGAATCCTCCACCCTTCTCCCTGATAATTTTGCCCTTTGGGTCTGCTGCTATAAAAATGGAAGATTAGTTTGCTCTTTATATTTTATATGGCTCCATAGCCCTGTCCTATTGGACAGGCAGGCACTGAAGGAAACAAACAGAGTAAGGGAGTAACAGGGGCCTTTGGGGGAATGAAACTCTTTTTAAAAAGCACCGAGGGGGGAGGCAGACGTGTTTCCTGCCATAGACAGGGCAATTGCTGCACCCAAGAAGCAGTGAAAGACCTAGACATTTGGGTATCAAATGGCATATCTTCTCTCACACCCCATTTCAATGATAAAAAAAATACAGGAACAAACAAAATAATTGACACGTTGCTGCCTTTCAATCTGTTGCCAGCGGCGGGACCGGCCCTACCATTAGGCAGAGTGAGGCAGTCACTTCAGGCAGCAGAAGCTGGGAGGCAGCAGCAAGGTGTTAGAGGAGAAAGCTGTGTGCTATGTGGCCTGCCACATACCCCCTAACCTAGCCTGCTGCCTTCAGTGCAGTGGAGGAATCGAAAAGCAATTCAGCTGCCAGTCCAGTTAGTGTTTGTATATGGAATGCAAGGGGGCACTATCTTGTTTTTTTTGCTTCAGGCAGCAAAATGCCTTGGGCCATCCCCGGCCAGAAGTGGACTGTCCCAACCTGCTTAATGGCCTGCTGAGCAGATTCCAACATTTTGACAACGCTCATGAACCAGTGCTTTGATTCTTGTTTCAGCTTTCGGTTAAGTCCTGAGCACCAGCATCCTGCCCAATTGTCAGATTGCTTCACCGCCACGATATACTTGATGCAGAATGCAAAGGACTATGGAGTGGATCCCAATCAGATTGTCCTTGGTGGTGAAAGTAGTGGAGGAACGCTTGCTGCTACTGTTTGCCGGGAACTGGTGAAACGGATACATCTCCCAAAAGTTCGAGCCCAGATCTTATTGTGCCCCTTCTTCCAGATACTGAACTTTTCACTGCCATCCCATCAGCAAAACCGTTTTGGTCCTGGCTTGTCCATCAAACGGATGATCAAACTTGCTCTAATGTTTATAAATGAGAAAGTTGAGAACATGGAAGACTTTTTGAATAATGCCCATGTTCCTGAGGAGATGACAGCGAAATTCAAGCAATGGGTTAGTGCAGAGCTCATCCCAGAAGAATTTAAAGCCAGAGGCTATAAACCCCCATTGCCTGTTCCATTTTTGAAAGAATTGTATGAAAAAGCCAGACTGGATGATGAAACACTGTTGTCGCCGCTTGTTGATGAGGATGCTATTGTTCAACAGCTCCCTGAGACATACCTTTTGACCTGCGAATATGACTCATTACGAGATGATGGACTGCTATATAAGAAACGACTAGAGGACAGTGCTGTGCCTGTGACCTGGAACCATCAGCAGGATGGTTTCCATGGACTTGTAATGTTTATTGATACTGGCGTGCTTGAATTTTCAGGTACAAAACCAGTCTTTGAAGACATAATTCACTTTATAAAAGGGTTATGAAGTGGGGAGAAGCTGAGAGTCTTGAATTCCTACTTTTGTATTTATTCATAGCTATGGTTGAAAGATGTTCAGCGGTTCTCTCATTTCCAGTGATGCCTTCACCATCCTTTGCAGGAAGCTTTTCTTTTATGCTGGGATCCAAAGGCCTTTGAGGTTGTTTCTGCACATGTCCTGGGATGGGTCCTTTGGGACTCCCCCTCCCTATAACCCCTGAATAGTCACACATTAAGGTGGAGGGTGTCACTTCTGCACAGCATCCAATGACGGCATCAGTTATTGCAGATGGAAATTGTTGTTGTTGTTGTTGTTGTTAATTCATATAGGGAATTATGCTCAAAATAGCTTACAAAAACAAGTATTTTAAAAAAAGAGTTGAAACAGCAAAAATACAGTTATGAAAACTACAATTAGAATTATAAGACAGCAGCATCCAACTAATACAAATGTGACAGTAGCAGATCCTTCAACATTAACAGCACATTCCCATACATGTCTACTCAAAATTAAGTCCCATTGAGTTCAATGGGAATTAGTCTAAGATAAGTGGGTATAGGATTGCAGCATGAAATGGATGAATACTAGGAAAGAGGTTGGCATTGAAATACATTTGCGGGAAACCTTTTCCAATGTGCTTGAAAAAATTAAAATTCATATTCTCCTAATCTGATTTCCCCACCTCAAATTATGGATGCTAATTCAAATATTTTAAGAATTAACTAGCTTAACCAGACATAAGGACTTTCACAAGTTGATTTCAATGAGAGAAAATTAAGTACACGGCTTCAAAGTACTTTATTTCGGCTGGATCATGCCCCAAAATGTAAAAGAACTGTCTGGGGTCCACCACTGTGAGTGGTGTGTGCACCAACATATGTGTGTGTGCGCATGCTCATGTGCTGATTTCCTCCCCCCTTGCTATAGTCCCCTCTGCCATATCACATGATGTTCTGGAGGATTCCCCAAACTTCAGGAGTAACTTTCCAAGGAGTGTGAAGAGTTGCAGTGAGAATGATCCTTGAAAAGCCCAGGTGTGCATTTAGAACCCTGCATGCGGCCTTCTGGATCCAGTACTGAAATTACCTTAGTTGCTTCCTAACTTTCTTGCTTTAACATTCACCATCAAGAGTGCATAATAATTTACTATTAGTATGATAGTGTTAAGTTTTTTTTAAAAAATTAAAAGGTGTTAGGTGGTATTATTATTATTATTATTATTATTATTATTATTATTATTATTATTATTATTCCAAATCAAATTTCGAAAGCAAAATTGGAAAGAAAAGGGGGGGAAAGGTTCGACATTAAAAAAAAAAAGTTGACTTTGAATTCTGAAATTCTGCCAAGTTTTGAATGGGTCCATGACTTCATTCTAGCTCTTTTATCTCAAGGAGCGCCTCCAGCAACATCAAGTAGGCCGCTCAACAAGGTCTGCCACAGACGGCCTTCTCCTTATCCCATCAGCCAGAGCAGCCAGGCTGGTGGGGACTAGGAAGAGGGCCTTCTCTGTGGCGGCCCCCACATTATGGAACTCCCTCCCTAGTGACCTTCGCCATGCCCCCTCCGTGATGAGCTTCCGCCGTGCATTAAAAACATGGCTGTTCAGGCGGGAATATGGGGTGGGTTAGGTTTTTAAAAGAACTTTTTATATTGTTTTAATTATTATTATATTTTGTTGTATTGTTTTATTGTATTTTAATTGTACATTGCCCAGGGTGGCCGGGTGGCCGGCCAGATGGGCGATTGATAAATATAAGAAATAAATAAATAAATACAAGATACCAGTCCCTTGCCCAGTGAGAGTTCACTGATGGCTCACTCCATTAGATCCTTTTGCATCTATTCCCTGCTGAGCTCTGCACTGGTGCTGTATGGCAGGGGTGGCAAATCTGTTGGCCCTCCAGATATTGTTGGACTACAACTCCTATCATACCTGACCACTGGCCATGCTGGCTTAGGCCAATGGGAGTTGGAGTGCAACAACATCTGGAGGACCACAGATCCCATACTCCTGTGGCACAGATTAGGGATAAGGGATGTGATGCTCAGTTTGGTAATCCCTGCAGACATCCAAGCAGCCTGAGCTGAGGCTCAGCTCTGCTGACTGATGGTGTTGGCCATAATCCTGCAAGATGCAAAGACAGCAGAAGGTGACTATAGACATAAGCCTTTCTTCTTTGCCCAGCTTCTTGTTTACTTTCTGAATGGAAGTGCTGGTCCGGCAGAGATAGAACTGCATAGGAATACAGCGACTTTCTCTAACCTGATGCCCTCCAGATGTGTTGCACTAGGCTGAGGAGGAATTATGGGAGGCATTATGCTAGCTAGGAGTTGTAGTCCAACACATCTGGAGGGCATCTGGAGGTTTGGGAAGGCTGGAATACACAGCATATCACAAAGATCGCAGCAAACTTTCCAAAACTAGGCTTAAATCTAGAAAGGGTATAAAAAATATTTTTTCTGATACAGTATCAATAGCTCTATTGAAACATTTTGAATACGGGCTGAAACAACTCATGGGGGTGGAAAATGGGATCCTTTTGCCTCCACATATTGATCAGCTCCAGGTATGCAGGACTTCGGTACCTATCCCGGGTACCAAATCAAGCAGAGGGAGCCTATATGCACATGGGCTCTATCTGATTGGTGTGTGGAGGCCGGGAGCATGGATGGCAAGCATGATCCACCTAGTGATTCTGCCCATGTTCAGAACATCTATTGTGAGAAATGTTCAAAAAGGGGGGGCAGCTGATGTTACTGGTAAAGTGGTACACAAAGAAATAGCTTTATCCAAGATACTTCGTTTAAACTGGTTTAGAGTTGATCCTCTGGGTGGAGGATCAGCTCTAAAGGAGGATCAGTCATTGTGAACAATGCAGCTATACAATTCACACTACCTTTTCATGTTTGCAAGAGGGCAACCCTTCCAATGTTAGCTCAGTGGCTGAGCATGTGCTTTGCATGCCGAAGGTTCCAAGTTCAATCTCCAGAATCTCCACATAGGTCTGGGAAAGACTCCTGCCTCAAACCCTGGAGAGCAGCTGCCAATCAGTGTTGACAATACTGGGCTAGGTGGACCAAGGGTCTGATTCAGTATAAGGCAGCTTCCTGTGTTCCAGTGTTAATGCCAATGTTGCAAGCTCAACCACCAACTTTTTGGATACAAAATGTGCAGCCTGGTCTTATGCATATCTGTGGGGACTTCTCCTCACAAAAGCACACAAGCAATCCCAGCCTTAATTGCAGCCTTTCCTTCATGTAAAAGCACCTGTCCCTTTTGTGCATAGAAATTAGTCACCTCCTTCTCCAAGAAAGCCACAGACTATAGTCCAACTTAAGCTACATGCTCCTTGATATTGCTCAGATCATTTTCTTAGTTTTTCCTTTGCAATAAACATACCAGCAACAGGTACTCATTGGAAGAAACGGGTTCTGTTAATCATAGTATTGTCAATGCTAAGCACATAGGACTTAGGTGTGCACTTAATATTTTTAAGTGTGAAATGAGCAAGAGAAACTGGTCTCACACAGGTACACTCACCAGAGACACTGCGTTTGCAGAAGATCCCAATTTAGTTTACTCCCAGGGGGAAATCAAGCTTTATTTTATTCATGTAACGTGAAAAACATCCCTGGATTTCTTTGAAGAGAGGAGCCAGACCTGATATCTGCATGGAAACCAGACTCCTGATCCCCAAAGCCTGCCTCCAAATTCCAGACATTTGTGGCTGTGATGTTATATGTTATTTGGGTTTAAATTTAAAGTGTATAGTGGTAAGTGTAATGTGTTTGTATATTAAGTATAAGTATGTATCTGGGTGAGTGAGAAAGGATGGGCGGGGAAAATGGTGTATTTGCATATGTTATATGATTGGCTGAGAGAGTGAGAGGGGGATGGAGCCTGTGTTATATAAACAGTGGGTGGTGCTATTCAGGCAGGTTTTGGGAGTATTGTAAGAGAGAGTGCAGGAGTGTGTGTGGAATGTGAAGTGCTGTTTGGGAGTCTGTGAAGGTGACTGGAGAGAGTTGAGCGATTATATTAGCATTGTTAAGAGATTAGCTAGTGGGTGCAGGGATTGATATTGGGAACAGTTGTTGAGGGAGGATTGGTACTAGGATAAGATAGTGCATTATTTAGGATTAACTGAAACTTACACATGAAACTTATTTCCAGAACTTGTTATATTTTAAAATAAACTTTTCTTTGTTATTTGAAACAGCCTGTGTGGGAACCTGTGCTTATTGTACTGGTCAAAGAGGTATTAGACATCCCAAAGTCAGTGTGAGAGGTGTAAGGGTAAGGGTTAAGTGGAAAAGAAACCCCCAACCTTACGTAAGTGCACCCAGAGATCCCAATAAGGAGGAGGGCACGCTTGAGGCACTATTGAGGGGTTGGGTGTAACAGTGGCCTACTTCAGATGATAATCAGAGACAATCTGCACACTCTCATCTCCATTGTTGTCAGGGAGTGACTCAAGGGCTTAAACCAGGGTCTGAGGCTGGGCCTAGCCTGCCCGCCTACTATGGACTGTGTGTGCTCAGGCCTCAGAGCTTCTTTCTGTAGAAGGAATCAGTAGTGCTAGTGCGTAGCATCACCCCGTGGGATTGGCAGGCAGTATGAAGCCTCTGGATTGCCCATGCCTGATAGAATTCTTCAGAGCCTGGCCTTCTGCCTTTGCCTGGCCAACCAAGCAGTATCTTTGCTTGCTACACTTCAGCCTCCAGGACTAAATTTGAGCCTGGGCCTGACAATATAGTAGCTGTGTGTCATACTTTTACAGAGAGAACAGACTTCTACCGAAGAGCTGTCCAGTCCAAGCCTGGTTTAAAGAGAAAGAACCATGAGTGGGAACACAGGGGGCTTGATGTCACCCACCATCAGTTAGCACCTGGACAGCAGACTGATTAGACACAGAGCCTCCCCCCACCCTCCCCTGCAAGCCAGGGAGCGATAAATAAATAATTTATTTAAATTATAGTAATGATTTCTTAAATTGCATCTATACATAGAAAAGCACACAGGCATTTTTAATGCAAATCTATGGCTCCTTTTGTCCTCTTTTGGGGGGAATGCTTTCCCTCTTTTCTGGCAATGCGGAACCCAACAACAACATGTTCTAGAACTCCTGACATTGGAAACAGGTTCTGCTACTGTGCCCTGATTAACCCTTTCTCAAAGTAAGCCCCCCTCACACAAGACAATTGTGCGCAGCTAGTCATCAAGGAGAGGGGCAAATTCTGGTAAACAACACTGACGTCCAAGTGACGGATTACAGCCCCAGTGGTGGTTTTATCTTCTCTCTTTTTCATCAACCACAGCCTGGTGACTGCAGAACTCCACTGAAAGGGCCAGACAGTGCTGTATCCAAAGTTCCTTCTGCTGCCTGTCTCCATAGTTCAATTACCACTGCTTTAACAGGGCCAATTAGCATTCCTCAAAGCTAGATTTCTTTGAATGACAGGTAACCATGGAGAGTCACAATCCAGCAAACGATTCTCCATTTTCTTTTTAATGAAGTATAAGATATATATATATATATATGTACACCTATCTGCTATTATATCAGTGTTGCCAAGCCAAAGCAATGTTAATGTTATATGAAAAGAAATTTAAATCATTTTTAAGAGAAAACAAAATCGAGTAATGCATAGAAGAGAAGATTATTGTCTGTACTGAGAGCATATTCTGTGTCTCCCCCCCCCCCTCTCCAGGCAATAATGTACAAAAAGCTAAATGGTAGCTGCTTCTCCACAGGGGAAGGGCGGTTGGCAAGTAGACAAAATGTAGGGCTTTATTCTTCTCACGTGACATGCCTGCGCCCCAATTTATTCCACTTTCTAATAAGGCCTTTTGTTAATGTTACCAAGGACTGCTGCACTAAAGCCGGAATTACCTAGAAAACCAATATGTTTTGCTAAGCATTTTGCCCATTCAGCTCACAATAAGAATCGCCTGGCATTCTTCCTTTGCTGCTACGTGATGAAATGAGCAAGAAGAATATATATATGCCAGGTCATCGGCAGCAGGAAAATGTTACTTAATTGTATTGTAGTAGAATGTGTGAATTAATAATGAAGATGACTGTTCCCCTGAGCATGTACAGAGGACTTTAGGGCAGGTTTCTAGGCAGGTGAGCACATGTTTCAAATTTGTTCTTTTTTTCCCTCTCTCCAGAAGAGACCGTCCTGCCTTATTGGCATCTGTCCCTATTTTGCCTTTTTAAAAGTTTGCTGCTATACACACAAAAATACCAGCGTTCCCCTTGTTCAGGTTTCTGCTATCCTCCCTGGGTTTCTCAGTGTTAAAACTCGGAGAAGGGGAGGACTGTGTCTTGACTCGAGTCTGCAGGAATGTAAATGCACCCGCGTGGACACAGAGGTGGCATGCTGCAAAGTGCAAACAGCCTCCCCTCAGATCAAGAGAGAGCTCTGCCGAAATTTCTCAGAAGACTTTTTCTGAGAAAATGTGTGAGGTTTTTCTTTTTCTCTGCCCACTAAAAAAAGAAGGCCACTTTGCAGAATTTTCTTCTAATATTCTGTGTGTGTGTGTGTGTGTGTGTGTGTGTGTGTGTTGGGCTGCCATTCCTCCACTCCCACAACACTCCAGAATGACACTAGGTCCAGGGCATTGTGGAGGTTGCAAAATGGTGGACTTGCTTCCGTATAGTTGTTGCTGCTGTTGTTGCTACTACCACTAACAGTGGCAACAATAACAACACCTTAGGAAAAAAGAATGAAGTTGTGCTGCTTCTGCTTACGGTGAGCCCACGCCTGAGAATTTCTCCTCCACCTTGAGAAATTCGATGAAATGGTTGCTGTGGCGTAACCCCACAATTCAGTTCCCTGGTGTATGTCTGCATTAGTATGTTTAGTGAGTGTAGAATGTTGAACTGAGTGGGTGTGGTTTGTGATGTCTTGGAAAGGGTGGGGGGGAGGAGTATATAAGGAGTGTTTGAGTAATGTTAGGTTAGTTGAGTGTTGGTTGTGTGTTGGAAGTTAGGGGGTTTATGAGAGTTAGTGTGTTATGGGAGCGTGTTTGGAGTGTGGGGAGCGTGTTTGGAGTTGGGAGTTGGGGAGTTAGGTTAGTTGGATTATTTGTGTCTTGTCTGTCAGGAGTTTTGAGAGAAATCAGTGCTTGTCTGAGGAGTGAAATTATTTAGAATTATAGGGACTTAGCTTAATTACAAAGTGTTTGGTGTAGGCAGGTTTAAAGTTATTTTCAGGAACTAAGATTTTGAGAATTAAAATAAACTTATTTTTATTTTGTTTGCTACCCAAATCCTATGTGTCAGCTTGGTGTTATTAACCTGCATTACCTTTAAATCTACACACACACACACACACACACACACACCTTTGTACCCACAGTATCATAAATTTAGGCTAGATCCTTAATAACCAGTATTAATCTTTTCCCTCATTAGTAGGGGAAAGTTTTCAAGTGTTGATGCTTGGCCTGAGAAGGGTTTATGCGCCTGGACCTAAAGTGTAAGGGACCATGTCGTCGCAGTTGCTCCAATAGCTTGACCCAACCATTCTCTGTCCACAGATAGGGTGGAGCATTTCAAGAGGCCACTTGCACACAGCAGAAGATCAGGCAGCAGCACTGGATGTGAGAACGTGGGTGTTACACGGGCTTAAGTATACCCCTATTTTCATCTGTGGAGAGAACACCAGAACGTCGTCTTTTCTGGAATTAATCAGAGCAGTAGGGTAAAAGATTTTTTTTCATCTTACTGGGATTGTGAGATTGTATCCATATATATTTCAGGCTTCTATGTTTCAGTCCTGTTCTTTCAGGATAGGGTGGATTTTTATTTTATTTATTTAAAAAACACCCTAAAGAAATAATAAAACTGATATGTTGTTAAAATATTACTAGCATCTTCCAGAAGCCTTCAAAGATACATAGTGGGATCTGTTGGTTCTAGGCCATCTTAGATGTTTCAGCATATAATAAAGCTCACCACCACCACCA
The DNA here is from genome assembly GCA_021292165.1 of Shinisaurus crocodilurus. Taxonomy (NCBI): domain Eukaryota; kingdom Metazoa; phylum Chordata; class Lepidosauria; order Squamata; family Shinisauridae; genus Shinisaurus; species Shinisaurus crocodilurus. Next base: position 150,367,694 of record CM037877.1, on the reverse strand, counting down.
CCACCACTTTAAAATGTTGCTCCTTAAATAGAATTTACCAAGCCTCTGAAGCAACCAGTGTATTTTTCTGTTACTTCTTCATTTTATACAATCTGACTCTCCAGAAGTTCTCCCAGCGATATGTCGTGGCATTTTGTTTAGGTTTTGACATTTCTTGCCACTGTTTGTACCATAAGAAGGACTGAGATACTGATAAGACTTGCTTGTGTGTGTGTGTGTGTGTGTGTGTGTTATGTCAGTTGAAAGACTTGCAATAATGCCATTCCGGTTGTATTCAACATAAGGCCTTAAATGGCCTTTCATTAATGATTTCTGCTCAAAGTTCTTCCCATAGATGCTGTTGCTATGCCCAATATTTATACACCGTGATTGGTTTTCTGCATGATTTGAACTTTGCTACTTATATTTCCCACTAGCAGTGAACTTGTAAGTCGAAATCATTGTGCATGATCAGAGGTCCAGCTCCCAGGGAAGCCTACACACATTGGGCATGTTTGAACGTCACGACATCCCACCATGTGAATAAACTACCAAGGGTGGGTTGGTTGTGAAACAACCCACAGTGTGCCCGACAGACCATCAGGCTCCCTGTGGGTTGCCCCCCACTCCTTCCCCCTCAGTCCTCCTACGCAAGTAGCCTTTTCCCCATCAGATGTCTACCCCTAACATGTGGACTGCACATTCTCAGGGGCGGAGCCAACAGCACAGCACAGCTGCCCCTTGATCATGTGCAGCCTCCTTCACAGTGCAGCCTCCTTCACACATAAAGAGGGGTAGACTTACAAACACATAGACCTGGTTTGCATGATCATCAGAGCCCACCATGGCTTATTTAAGCCATGATGAGCCAGGGGCTCCAGGTTGCCTATTCAAGCCCTGGCTGCGGACTGTCGTGTGATCCGAACCTGGGTAGCAGGGGTTGTCCAGGGCTTTAACGACCTTCAAGTAACCCATGGTCTATTGTAGGGTTATTTGAGTATTGTTTAACCCTCAGACAACCCCTGCCACCTGGGTTTGGACAATACAACAAACCATGGCAACTCCCCACCAGGGGTTGAATATTCAAAATGTCCACCCACCCACACCACAACCCACTTTGGCTTAAATAAGCCATGCTGGATTGTGATGTGGGCGGGTGGCCATTTTGAATAATTAAGCCACCATGGGCTGCGGTGATCGTGCGAACTGGCCCATAGAGACATACTATATATAATGTATCATTGCATGTATCTTCTTTTTCTAAAGTGAAGAGCCACGGGAGCACCCAATCAGGATCAAGTCTGCTGTGGATGGGGAAGGGGACTTCCCCCTACTGCAGTGTCATTGAAAATGTCCTCCCACCACACACACACACACACACACACACAAGCTGCCATTTGAATCAAGAGGGAGAGTTCCATTGGTGCCAATGGGTAGACAGAGACAGTTCTCATGTAATGACAATGCACCTGCCATAGGAGCCATGTCCAATTTTACTCAACAACCCATGATTGGCTCCTTCTTAGGTTGTTGAGCATGATGTCCAAACCCAGACAGATGATTAACCCATGGTTTGTTGTTGGGTTAACCACTGGGTTGTTTCCACTCTAAACAACCCAGCATGCTGGGTTCAGACGTCATATTCAACAACCTACAAACAGGCTGATCATAGGTTGTTGATTAAAATTGGAAGTGACAGATGTGTGGGAGGCAGCATACCTGTTCTCTGCCATTCGTGCACAGAAACCCATGAATTGTTGTAATGTGCGAACCAGGTCAACAAAAGGCTTTTTATTTTTACATTTAATTGTGAAAACATGGGACTAGAAATTTGTATTTATAACAGAGCAGGTGTGCAAAATGAGTAGCCTGCAAGTCGCAGGCACCTCCCACCAAGCCTTGTCTGGAAGCCCCCAGACTCTGCCTACGCCAAAAGAAAATGGTGGGAAAGGAAAAAATGCTGGAGGAACAGACTCTAGGAACAGACTCTGTGGCACCTGCCATAGGAGCCTCATTCCTAGAGTGTCCCTGGAGTATCCTAGGAAGCAGTGCTTCTATGGCAGTAATGTTGGACTGTGGGGGTTGCATTGCATCTTCAGGCTCAGATAAGGGGAGGGCACTATGTGTCTATGCTTGAATTATGCATGTTTCATTTACTAACAAAAGCATTTAAAAACAACACTGCATCTTGGAAAATGTATATTTCTGCATACTACCCCTTTCTCCTAAAAAAACAACAACCCAGAATCTAATTTTTAATTTTTGTCACACTGTCACAATTCTAGCAGGCAGGAAAGTGGCTTTTAAATACAGATGTTATATGTTCAGATTTATGCAGACTTATTAAGCAGAATAAAACAAACGTATACAACAAAGCTTTCTGCCAACAGAGAACCCCTAATGAAATGATGAATGACTTTGAAAGGCTTGCTTGTTATTAAGCTCACAAGGAACTGGTACATATATTATTAATTCATATTATGATAGTGCCTCTAGGATTCTAACTAGGGTAAGATCTAAAGCTTTGACAAAATATTTGAGATTCCCCATGGAATGCAAAATTAGAGAAAAGCTCAGAGCTTTTTTTGTTTTTTAACTTTTTAGGAGTTTAATAATTCTTGCCTACCTTGGAGGGTTGTTGTAAGCATTGTTGAAATAACAACGTGATTCAAATACTCTAAAGCAGCCTTCCCCAAGCTGGGTCCCTCCAGATGTTTTGGATTCCAACTGCTATCAGCCCCAGTCAGCATGGCCAGTGGTCAGGAATTATGGGGGTTGTAGGACAAAAGATCTGGAGGGACCCAGATTGGGAGAGGCTGCTCTAAAGAACTACACAAATGCTAAGTATTAAGCACCTGAGACTAAGCTGTGTGTAAGCCAAACTCATATGAAGACACTTTTTGCAGTGAGTGTCCAGCTCACAACCTTCTACCTGGTACCCTCCATACGTTTTGGATGACAACTCCCATCAGCCCCAACTAGCATGGCCAATAGTCAGAGTGATGGGAGTTGTCGTCCAAAACATCTGAAGGCGCCTTGTTGGAGAAGGCTGCTCTAAGACTGGCTACGGCTTTCCAACAGCTCAGAGAGACATCTGTCCTAGCCAGGACCGGTGCAGGGCAGTTTGGCGCCCTAGGCTAAATTATATTTAGCGCCCCCCTCTCGTGCCGTGGGAGGGGGGCTCCGGAAAGCAGCCCTGCTCTGCGACCTCCCGCCCCGCCCGCCGCCACCAGACACCCCCCCACACGCTGCCGCTGCCGCCGCCGCCCCCCACCTACCTTCCCACGCCTCCTCCGAAAAGGGACCCCCACGCTCTGTTTTTGGCCGGGGGAAACCAGAGCAACAGGGCTGTTTAAGCCCTGTTTCCCCGGTTCTTCCCGCCAAAACAGAGCGCGGGCGGGGCTCCGGAAACAGCGCGGAGAAGGTAGGTGTCGGGGGGGAGGCGGCGCGGAGGAGAGGCGAAGCGAGGCGAGGTGGGGGGGAGGCGGCGCGGGGGGGAGGCGGCGCAGAGGCGAAGCGAAGCGAGGCGAGGTGGGGGGAGGCGGTGCGGCGGGGAGGCGGCACAGAGGCGAAGCGAGGCGAGGTGGGGGGGAGGCGGCGCAGAGGCGAGGCGAGGCGAGGTGGGAGGCGGCGCGGAGGCGAGGCGAGGTGGGGGGGAGGCGCCCAGGCTCGGCCCCCAGGCTCGGCCCCCAGGCTCGGCCCCACCACTACTCCGGGCGCAATCCCCCGCACTGACCTAGCTTTCTCGGAGAGGCGGGCGGGCAGGGCAGGAGCGCGCCGGCAGCGAAGAGGAGCGCAGCGTTCTGCGCCCTCTTCCGCTACGCGCCCTAGGCAACAGCCTAGTTGGCCTAGCGGTAGCGCTGGCCCTTGTCCTAGCCCTGCTTCTTGCAACACTTTTAACAGAAGATTCCAGAGGTTGCATCCAGGACCTTCTGTATGTAAAGTGTACTCCACCACTGAGCTCCACCACTGAAAACAACAATGATGTGTGTCGGGGCTGCTTGGACATATAGGAAAACAATTAGGATCCAGAAGTAAAGGCAATGGTAGAGTGCATGCTTTGCTTTGCCTTCTCTTTTCCAGGAAACAAGGTCACCATTGAAATTTCAAACTGGAGAGAAAAGAATTGAAGGGTGATATTTTTATTACTGCCCAACAGGGATAGTTGAATACAAGTGATCCATCAACATCTTCAGGTAGGGCTGGAAAAGACAATTGTCTGAAACTCCGGAGAGTCGTTCCCAGTCAGCGTTGACAGCACTGGTCTGGATGGTTTGACTCTGTATAAGAAGTTATCCCACCGCTGCCACCAAGTGGAAGACCGCCAACCTGGTCTTTTGCGCGGGTTCAATACTAAGGGGGTAGCGAGTCTTGGGGGCGGGCCTTCTCTGAGGTCCCTTAGCGACTATCACTCTTAGCCTAGAACAAAGGGATAACTTATAGCCACAAAAGTATCTTTTATAAAACAAGTTTATTTACAAAATGACCGTCACAAACCCAGACACACGCCAGCAATACAGCTTATCAGTACAGCACAAAGTAGCAAGCAAGAAATCACAAGGACACCGTGATTTCAGGGCTCTCAGCTAGTTAGTTCAGCTCGGGCTCCAGCAGAGGCCCGGTCAACCGCATGCTGCTAGCTGGGTTCCCGGCGGAGGTCCGGTCTACCCAAGCGGCTAGCTGGGTTCCTGGCGGAGGTCTGGTCTACTCAAGCGGCTAGTGAGTGATTTCAGCTTGGTTGCCCGGGGGTCCGGTCAACCCAAGCGGCCAGTGATTTCAGCTTGGTTTCCTGGGGGTCCGGTCAACCCAAGCGGCCAGTGATTTCAGCTTGGTTTCTCGGGGGTCTGGTCAACCCAAGCGACCAGTGATTTCAGCTAGCTGGAGCACGCCGGGTGCTGCTACCCGGGGTTGCCGATCCCTTCGTTCCCTTACCCCAAGCATGGGGCAAGACTGCTGATCAGGTCCAACAACTCAGTTCTCTTGCGCAGGGTGTTTTATACCTTGGGTTTCAGGTAGCCCCTCCCTCTGCAATCAGGTGGGTGGCCAATCAGGTGGGTTGCCACCCTCCTCAGGTGGGCGGCCAATCAGGTGGGTTGCCACCCTCCTCAGGTGGGTGGCCAATCAGGTGGGTTGCCACCCTCCTCAGGTGGGCGGCCAATCAGGTGGGTTGCCACCCTCCTCAGGTGGGTGGGGTCCCCTTGAAGCCACCTGCTTAATGGTCCCATCCTGTGGTGTTGAATGGCCCTTTCTTATGGGTGCCGAAATGTCTGCTCTCGCAAGGTATTCAAGTCTTATGTAGATGGGGCTGATATACGAGAGCATTGACGAACCTGGGGATGCTTCCTGCCTTCCCCCCTGGGGTGATTCTATGCAGATGTTGTTTGTCCCTGTTGGTCTCTGTGGAGACTGGCTGTCTCTGCCCCCTGGGTCTCCTTCCCCCCTCCTTGGTGAGTGTGTGTGTGTCAGAAAGGGGTTTTAGGTTGGCTTTCTCCACAGAAAACAATTAGGATCCAGAAGTAAAGGCAATGGTAGAGTGCATGCTTTGCTTTGCCTTCTCTTTTCCAGGAAACAAGGTCACCATTGAAATTTCAAACTGGAGAGAAAAGAATTGAAGGGTGATATTTTTATTACTGCCCAACAGGGATAGTTGAATACAAGTGATCCATCAACATCTTCAGGTAGGGCTGGAAAAGACAATTGTCTGAAACTCCGGAGAGTCGTTCCCAGTCAGCGTTGACAGCACTGGTCTGGATGGTTTGACTCTGTATAAGAAGTTATCCCACTGCTGCCACCAAGTGGAAGACCGCCAACCTGGTCTTTTGCGCGGGTTCAATACTAAGGGGGTAGCGAGTCTTGGGGGCGGGCCTTCTCTGAGGTCCCTTAGCGACTATCACTCTTAGCCTAGAACAAAGGGATAACTTATAGCCACAAAAGTATCTTTTATAAAACAAGTTTATTTACAAAATGACCGTCACAAACCCAGACACACGCCAGCAATACAGCTTATCAGTACAGCACAAAGTAGCAAGCAAGAAATCACAAGGACACCGTGATTTCAGGGCTCTCAGCTAGTTAGTTCAGCTCGGGCTCCAGCAGAGGCCCGGTCAACCGCATGCTGCTAGCTGGGTTCCCGGCGGAGGTCCGGTCTACCCAAGCGGCTAGCTGGGTTCCTGGCGGAGGTCTGGTCTACTCAAGCGGCTAGTGAGTGATTTCAGCTTGGTTTCCTGGGGGTCCGGTCAACCCAAGCGGCCAGTGATTTCAGCTTGGTTTCCTGGGGGTCCGGTCAACCCAAGCAGCCAGTGATTTCAGCTTGGTTTCTCGGGGGTCTGGTCAACCCAAGCGACCAGTGATTTCAGCTAGCTGGAGCACGCCGGGTGCTGCTACCCGGGGTTGCCGATCCCTTCGTTCCCTTACCCCAAGCATGGGGCAAGACTGCTGATCAGGTCCAACAACTCAGTTCTCTTGCGCAGGGTGTTTTATACCTTGGGTTTCAGGTAGCCCCTCCCTCTGCAATCAGGTGGGTGGCCAATCAGGTGGGTTGCCACCCTCCTCAGGTGGGCGGCCAATCAGGTGGGTTGCCACCCTCCTCAGGTGGGTGGCCAATCAGGTGGGTTGCCACCCTCCTCAGGTGGGCGGCCAATCAGGTGGGTTGCCACCCTCCTCAGGTGGGTGGGGTCCCCTTGAAGCCACCTGCTTAATGGTCCCATCCTGTGGTGTTGAATGGCCCTTTCTTATGGGTGCCGAAATGTCTGCTCTCGCAAGGTATTCAAGTCTTATGTAGATGGGGCTGATATACGAGAGCATTGACGAACCTGGGGATGCTTCCTGCCTTCCCCCCTGGGGTGATTCTATGCAGATGTTGTTTGTCCCTGTTGGTCTCTGTGGAGACTGGCTGTCTCTGCCCCCTGGGTCTCCTTCCCCCCTCCTTGGTGAGTGTGTGTGTGTCAGAAAGGGGTTTTAGGTTGGCTTTCTCCACAGAAAACAATTAGGATCCAGAAGTAAAGGCAATGGTAGAGTGCATGCTTTGCTTTGCCTTCTCTTTTCCAGGAAACAAGGTCACCATTGAAATTTCAAACTGGAGAGAAAAGAATTGAAGGGTGATATTTTTATTACTGCCCAACAGGGATAGTTGAATACAAGTGATCCATCAACATCTTCAGGTAGGGCTGGAAAAGACAATTGTCTGAAACTCCGGAGAGTCGTTCCCAGTCAGCGTTGACAGCACTGGTCTGGATGGTTTGACTCTGTATAAGGCAGTTTCCTATGTACCATCAGGCTATCTTTTATTGAGGGAATGATCTTGTCAATTCACTACTGAACTGGTCTCCACTAAAGGAACTGCAGAGTCTGAACACATGGAGAGAGCTGTTTTGGGGGAAGTTGTTATTTACATTTTTTACTGAGGAGGGGGCATTCCCCTCAGCCTTTTCTCAATCAAGAAGGGTAAAGAGGTTGGTTACATATTATGTTAGCGAATGTTGACATTCACCCATGTAAATGCTGACAGATGAATTTTGTAAATGCCTGAAAACAGATAGATAATTCCCCACCTTTCGGAAATATACTTGAAGGATGACAAGCACAATTAGATGACTGTCAATACTCACCAGTGTGCTTCTGGAGTTTCATAGAGTTTGCCTGGAATTGTTAGCATCATCACATGGATGTCAACATTCACCAGATTTTGGATTTTTCAGTGTGACATGTATATTTAATGCTACCAATTTCTAGGAAAAAGTTCGACCAAGTTTTCATTTAGAAAAATCTATCCTTCTCAGAGCTTAGGCGAGGTTCTCTTTCACATTTGAAGCACAGCCCCAGTTTTTAGAGGATCTCATCTGGATCACAAAGCCATTCATGTACTGTGAAATACACAAAATCGTGCTTTGATTCTGTCCTGTCTTGTCCCTGTCTGGGTAAGTTTTCAGAAGCTGACAGAGCCTTTACAATTTAATTGGTGTTGACACCTTTTGAAGCAATGCCTTGAGGCACTAGGAGTCATTGTCTACTTGTTCCTGTTTGTCTCAGACTACCTTCAGTTGGCTACTTGGCAGCCTGTGATGCTGTGTTGGCCCCTGCACTTTTCATTCATGTACGTACTTGTACCGGGTCCTCTTACAAGAACCCTTGTTAAATGCCCAGCAGGCAGTACTGAATAGAGATTTTCATTATCTGGGATTTTTCAAGGCCTCTAGCAACAACAGAAAATGTACTGCAACATACAAAACATCCTAGTTGCAGTCTATGTTGAGGCAGCTAAAAATTTATGATAAGAGTACATCGTGTTAGTTACTGCTTAAGTACATGCAACCTGAGATATATTTTTTTGCACCAGGCACAATCTAATCTAATTAGGCTGCAAAGAGTTTCCTTCCTTATTACTATAACACCGTAACAAACTGCAGACTGGACTTCTACCATACCTGTTATAGGGAACAACTTTTTCTTCCGTTTTTGCTTTATATCCAGCCTCACTCACTATACCCTAGTGAATTTTGGTTGGTCCTAATGAAGGTAAAATAAACAAATACTGTTTGTCATGGCTGGGCTGTTAACTGTGAGCTGAGCTGATCCTAGGATATATAGTGCCCTGGGAAAGGAGCACCTTTGGCGCCCACTCTCCAATCAGCTTACAGTTTCTTCTATTATTATCTATAGTGATAGTCCTTTGTAGTATTTGCAGTTCTTCGCAATGTCTCAAAGTAAAGCCATGTTCTGCTGATTTTTATCTAGAACAACTGACACTGAACTGGAAATCGAAAAGGAACATACTTTAAAGCAAATTGTTGGAAGATCATTTTTAATGTTAGTACCCAAACAACATGTAGACCATTGAAAAAAATTGTTAAAAGACACCAGGGATGTTGAAGAGTCCTTGGTCTCGAGTCTTGAGTCGAGTCACGAGCCTTTGGACCTGAGTCTCGAGTCCGAGTCCGAGTCCTTGGTCCAAAATGGTGTCTCACGAGTCCCGAGTCCCGAGTCACTCCCAAAGCTGACTCCACGAGTCCCTATTAAAATCAATGGGGTTTCCCCCCAACAAAATAAGGCTACTTCAGATGTGTGGCTTAAATAAATTCTAGGCACAAGTGTGCCTTTTTATTTCAAAACTCTGCAACTGATTTTGGCAAGAACAGACTAGGCAGACAAACCCAAAATAACCAGGCAGGCAGAGGAGGCAGGGAACCCCAAAGCAGGCAGGCAGAGGCCTTTGTCTTGGACAATTCAAACTGTGGAACTGGTTAAGAAGAGACCAGGCAGGCAGAGGAGGCAGGAAACCCCAAACAGGCAGGCAGAGGCAGCCAAACCCAAAATGTCTGACCCTAACCCTAACCCCCCACAACAACACATCAAAATAAATCTCAACACATCGTTGGGGCTGCGCTCCTGGTAGCTGTCCATAGTGGCCGAGCAGCGACTACTGCCCAGTCGCAAATACCCCTTTCTTAGGGAAGGTTCTTGAGAGGGTCGTGGTGAAGCAACTGCAGGCACTCTTGGAGGATACTGATTATCTAGACCCATTCCAGTCTGGGTTTCGACCTGGTTATGGGACTGAATCAGCCTTGGTCACCCTGATGGATGACCTTTATCAGTAGAGGGACAGGGGGAGTTCAACTCTGTTAATTCTACTTGATCTCTCAGCGCCTTTCGCTGAGAGATCAATTGGCCATGGTATCCTCCTGCATCGACTTCGCAGGTTGGGCATTGGGGGCAATGTGTTGCAGTGGTTCCAGTTGTACCTGCAGGGTCAATTTCAGAAAGTAAGATTGGGTGACTATTCCTCGGACCCTTGGCAATTGCGCTATGGGGTTCCGCATCTTGTCCCCAATGTTGTTTAACATCTATATGAAGCCACTGGGAGCAGTCATTAGGGGATTTGGAGCCAAGTGCCATCAGTACGCTGATGACACACAGCTCTATATCCCTGTGACAACTGAATCAGGAGAGGCTGTGTGCAAGTCCTGGATCAGTGCCTGAACTCAGTGATGGGCTGGATGAGGGCCAATAAACTGTGGCTGAATCCTGGCAAGACGGAAGCCCAGTGATTCCTGAGTCCGGGAGATAGGCTCATTGCCTGTTCTGGATGGGGTTGTACTCCCTTTGAAAGATCAGGTTCATAGTCTGGGGGTACTCCTAGATTCATCATTGTCACCGGAGTCCCAAGTGACTGTGGTGGGTCAGAGTGCCTTTTAGCATCTTCGATTGGTTTGCCAGCTATGACCTCTCCTGGACAGGGATAGCTTGGCCACAGTGATACAGGCACTAGTAACCTCAAGTCTGGATTACTGCAATGCGCTCTCTGTGGGGCTGCCCTTAAGGCTGCTCCAGAAGCTGGAGCTAGTGCAGAATGCAGCAGCTCAGCTGCTGTCAGGAGTTGCCCCTTTTCAGCATGCAACTCCTTTGCTGAAGGAACTGCACTGGCTACCTATTCACTACCAGGTCAGGTTTAAGGTTCTGGTTCTTGTGTACAAAGTCTGAAACAACTTGGGACCAGGTTACCTGAGAAAGCACATCCTCCCATACCAACATACCCGGTCACTGAGGTCATCAGATGGCATGTTCCTAGAGGTTTCTCATGGACCTTTGGCTCGATTGGAGTCCACCAGGAGAAGAGCCTTCAGTGTGGTGGCTCCATTTCTGTGGAACTCCCTGCCTCTGGAGGTTAGGCAGGCTCTGACATTGTGCTGCTTTCAGCACCTGCTGAAGACCCCCTTGTTCCAGGAAGTCTTCTCTGCTCCAACCACCACTGTAATTGTTACTTTGTTTTCAATTGTGAAGGACCAGTTTGTCTTTTTACTGTTCACCGCTCTGGAATCTACTTGGAGTGGTATACAAATACTGTATAATAATAATAATAATAATAATAATAATAATAATAATAAGAATAATAATAATAATAATAATAATAATAATAGCAGCAGCAGCCCAGCTTTTCCATTCCTAAGGGTGGCCCAGCCTGTGGGAGGAAAGGGAGGTGAGCAAAACAGCTAACTTGGGGTGCAATCATAAGAACATAAGAAGAGCCATGCTGGATCAGACCAAGGTCTGTCTAATCCATCATTCTGTTCAGTGGCCAACCACCTGCCATGGGAAACCCACAAGCAGGACATGAGTACAACAGCACCCTTCCGCTCATGTTCCCCAGCAACTGGTGTACATAGGCAAACTGCCTCTGATACTGGAGGTAATGTATAGCCATCAGGACTAGTAGCCATTGATAGCCTTCTCCTCCATGAATTTGTCCAGTCCCCATTAAAGCCCTCCAAATTGGTGGCCATCATGACATCTTGTGGAAGTGAATTCCATAGTTGAACAATGCACTGTGTGTGAAGAAGTACTTCATTTTATCTGTCCTGACTCTCCCACCAATCAGCTTCATGGGATGACCCCTTTGGGTTCTAGTATTATGAGAGAGGATGGAAGAGACTCAGGATAACTTGTATCCTGGCATCTCCAGTCTCCTCCCCCTTCCCTTGTCCACCTGAGCACACCCTTTCCCCTTCCTCCAAGGTTGCTTTTCTGATCTTGGAGGCCAGCCGGTGCAGTTCTTTCTGCTCCAGCAGCAAAGGAGGGTGGGCAGATCTCCAACTCCCCCTTCCAAAGTCAGTGCACTGTCTCCGCCTCAGAAGGGGAAATCCTCACTATTGGAGCAGTAGAGTTTTGCTACATTTCTGGTTCCTATAGTAATTTGGTTTCTTTCCCCCTCAGTTTCCGTTTCCTGGGGTAACCTTTTGAACCCCCTGGCAAGTTCAGCAATCCAATATCTAAACAGAAAGCAACTGTTTTATAACTCAGAAGAAACACAAAGTGGCTGAACAGTTTCCTTCCTTCACACACTGTTTTACTGCCTCTCTTTTGATTTATAAATTTTAGAGGAAGTGCCACAGGACTCCATTGTTGTTTTATAAGGTGGCATTTTGAAGCAGAAATTTTAGCTAGAAACTAGTCTTGAGCCTGTGTTGTGTATTTATATAAGGTGCCACAGGCAATTTTGTGCTGCAGGTTAAACATCCTGTTCCTTCATAGGAACATAGAAAGAAGCTCAGATACCAGCTCAGACTAATTCTGTCCCTCTAGCCCAGAGTTGATTGCTCTGACTGGCGGCAGTGGCTCCCCAGCGTTCAGGCAGAGGTCTTTTCTAACATTGCTACCACGTTTAACTGGAGATGCCTGGGATTGAACCCGGGGCCTTCTGCATGCAGAGCTTGTGCTCTACCATGGAGCTGTGGGCCCTCCCCCCACCTCTTCTATTGGTTACATTACTGACCCATATAGCATCTTGCAGAATTCCCCTTTGGTGCCAAGAAAGCCATTCCCCTTCCTAAGGGCTTCCGTCGAAAATGGCCCAGACAATATTCTGAATGCACATGATGCAGTTCTATTCTTGTGCTGTAAGCTACCTGGATGGAAGGACCATCTGGGACTGGGAACCACTCTGAGCTCTTTAGACTGTGGGATGTGTAAGAAATAAATAATTTCCATTTGTAATTGGGTTTTTGTTTTTACAAAGATCAGATTTCTCTGGAAAAGCTGCTGTACATCACTCCCTGGTGCTTATCTTTTGGCAGAAACAATTCATGTTTATAAATAGTTATTATCGCCAAATAAGTATGATACACAGAGTCTTAAAAATGAATGGAATTGGGAATTAGATGGTCTTATGTTACCTAATCAATGGAACATTGTTTTTGCATCTGTGTCAGAAGGGTCTATGGATCTTAGGTTATGTCTTATTCAGCAAAAAGTTTTGTTTCGTGTTTATTGGACACCACAATGTCTTTTTTAATAAGGGTGTGTCTAAGTCAGCTAACTGTTGGAGGTGTAAAACTGTAAATGCTTCATTTACCCATAAGTTTTGGCAATGTTCAGTCATTGCTTCTTTTTGGGTAGAGGTCATAGTAGGGATAAATCTAGTATTAGAATGCTCTTTAATATTTACCGACGCACACGTTCTTTTAAATTATATACCTGCTGTATGGAATTTATCACAAGGACAACGCATGTGGATTCTGCACACCCTCTTGACAGCTAAAAGACTGATATTACAACACTGGGAAGATAAATGCTCACCTCCTATAACACAATGGATTGAGGACCTAATAATGCTTTCAACATTTGAGTGGGCAGTATTTAGACGCCACCTGCAGATGGATAAATACATGGATATTAGGTCTGCTTTTTCTGAAGTTTATGCATAACTGTCTTTACGGATAGTTGTATTACCAAATACATATTGACACTTATGGATATATACTTTGTACATATTAACTGTAAGTGTTTTATTTTAAATACTGTAAGAAAATTGTATCCCCCCCCCCCATTTTTATGGGTTTTGTTTTGTTTTGGTGTAATTCACATTTTAAAAACTAATTTAAAAAATGTTTTTAAATCTTTTGGCAGAGTGGATAAGTCTTTCCAGAAGTACCTCAAAGTCCAAATGAATCAAAATGGTTGGCATTAAGCTGGCACTCTTGTGCCTGACAATGGCAGACATCATATAGCAGGGCTAGGCAGCCTGGTGCCCTCCAGATGTTTTGGACTAGAACTCCCACAATCCCCTGTCATTGGCCATGCTGGCTGGGGCTGATGGGAACTGTAGTCCAAAATACCTGGAAGGCACTAGGTTGCCTCCCCTGGTCATAGTGAGTTTACTTAGGAATCCTTCATGTGTTGACAGGCCAGCTGTACCAAGAGCAATTTCTGGCTGAGACATGCTCAGTGTATCTCCTTCTGCTGTCTCGGCAAGGGAGAGATTCCCTTTCAGCCCACATGGTGGAAGCTGTGATTTGTGGGGCCCCTTCTAGCCCTATTATTCCAACATGCTAGAAGGGCCCCTTCTAGCCCTAGCAACATGCTGGCCAGTGCACAAGCAATTTGACTAGGCGTTTCCGGAGATGCCCACTGATGTTTGGGGAAATGAGATGGGCGGGAGGACAAGTTGACTGAAGACAAATCAATGCACTGAACAATTTTCATCAGAATGCCCAATCCAGAATTGAGCAAATGTGGATATGCCCCCAACAATGCTGGCTCAGCTTGTCTGAGCGTGGAAAGCTAAGCAGGGTCAGGCCTGGTTATTACTTGGATGGGAGACCCCTCCTCTAGTTTCCTGCACTGAGCAGGGAGTTGGACTCGATAGCCTTGTAGGCTCCTTCCAACTCTATAATCTATGAAATCTATGAAACGAATAGGTACTCCAGCAGTGATCCAACCTAAGTCAGTCACTCAGCCGCATAGACTAAAATAATTTAAATGGGAGAAATATCTACACAGGATTCTGCCCTTTCAATCAAGGATTCTTTAGATATCAATCTTATAGTGGCTGTCTTAAGGGTCCCTATGCATTGCAAGAAATCAACTGGAAGTGAATAAGCATTAGCATATACCAGGGATAGGCAGCATGGTGCTGTCCAGATGTTTTAGACTACAAATTGATGTTTTAGACTACAAAGCCCCAGACAGTATGACCAATGGTTATGGAATTATGGGAGTTGCAGTTCAGAACATCTGGAGGGCACCATTTTGTCTACTCCTGGCATACACAAACAGAGGTGCAGTGTTCATAATTAAATCTGCTGTTTGGTGTGGCTTACGCTGGCTCAGCTTGTCTGAGCGTGGAAAGCTAAGCAGCGTCAGGCCTGGTTATTACTTGGATGGGAGACCCCTCCTCTAGTTTCCTGCATTGAGCAGGGGGTTGGACTCGATGGCCTTGTAGGCCCCTTCCAACTCTATGATCTATGAAATCTATGAAGAAAACAAGTTCCCATTTGTCTGTTGCCCCCTGCTGGTTCAGATGACTTATCAAGACAAGAGTACTGTTGCTTTACTCTTAACACAGAGGACAGTCCTCTATTTTGGAGAGCTGGCAGAGGACAATCCTCTGTTTGAAGGGCTGACCAGTCCAAGCCTGGTTTAAAGATCAAGAACTGTAAGAGGGGAGAGCAGAGGCCTTGGAAGTTGCCCATCGATAGTTAGCACCTGTTAACTGGTGCAGCAGACTGCACAGCAGCCTGAGCAGGCACACACAGGCAAATACACAAACAGAGGTGCAGTGTTCATAATTAAATCTGCTGTTTGGTGTGGCTTACGCTGGCTCAGCTTGTCTGAGCGTGGAAAGCTAAGCAGCGTCAGGCCTGGTTATTACTTGGATGGGAGACCCCTCCTCTAGTTTCCTGCATTGAGCAGGGGGTTGGACTCGATAGCCTTGTAGGCTCCTTCCAACTCTATGATCTATGAAATCTATGAAAACATGGCAATATGAATCATCTTTTTATCTTACTATTTACCATACATTTAAGAATATCATATTAATAAGTGCAATTTTACTAGCTCCCCCCCCCCCCCGCTTGACTTTCAGTGCAGGAAAGGGTGGGGACAAGGAATTGAAATTCTGAGATTAGGAGGAATCAATATTTAAACTTCTACATTGCCAGGCATGGCCTGGGTGATTCATTGTTCATTCACAGCTTTTAAAAAAAAGACAGCAGTCCACAGTCTAAAATTTGACGGTGAGGGAGACAAAAGAGGAGAGATGGGACTGGCAGGAGGAACAAGGGATTAATGTGAACAAATGAAGGTACACATAATTGTATTATTTATTTAAAATATCTATATACTGCCCTTCATTACCAAATCACAGAGTGGTATACAAAATTCATAAAAACACCAATAAAAATTTCAAAGATAAGAACTGTGGTGTACTTGGGTGTACTGTACTTCTGGATTCAGCCCTGAGCCTGAATGCCCAGGTTTCGGCGGTGGCCAGGAGTGCATTTGCACAGTTAAAGCCAGTGCTCCAGCTGCGCCCATTCCTGGAGATGTCTGATTTGGCCATAGTGACACATGCCCTAGCTACAGCCCGTATGGATTACTGTAACGCACTCTACATGGGGCTGCCTCTGAAGAGTGTTCGGAATCGGAAACTTCAGCAGGTTCAAAGAGCTGCTGCCAGACTGCTGACTGGAGCTGGTTACAGGGAGCACACAACTCCTCTGTTACAACAGCTCCACTGGCTCCCAGTCTGTTTCCAGGCACAATTCAAAGTGCTGGTTATGACCTATAAAGCTCTATACAGCTCAGGTCCAGGTTATCTGAAAGACCATATTCTCCCTCATAAGCTGCATGTACCCTGAGATCTTCTGGGGAGCGGGGGAGGCCCTTCTCTTGGTACCACAGGCACACCTGGCAGGAACTCGGCAGAGGGCCTTCTTGGTGGCTGCCCCAAGGCCCTGGAATTCCCTTCCCAGGGAGGCTAGAGTGGAGCCCTCCTTGCTATGTTTCCGAAGGCAGGCAAAAACTTTTATGTTCCGGCAGGCCTTTGGGAATAGTATGGACCTGTGAGAATGTGATGGATTACTATTGTTGTTTATATTGCTATTGCTGTTTTAATTCTGACATTTTAAATCATTTTAATATTATAGATGATTTAATTATATTTTTAATTTGTATATCTCTATTTATATGTTTTAATTGTACAAGTTTCAATGTTGTTAAGCTGCCTTGAGTTCCAGTACTGGGGAACAGGTGGGATATAATAATAATAATAATAATAATAATAATAATAATAGTAGTAGTAGTAGTAGTAGTAGTAGTAGTAATAGTGGGGAGAGAATTCCAAAGGTAGGGCACCACAAGAGAAAAGGCCCTCCGCCTGGCTGCCATCAGATGTACTTGTACAGGTGACAGAATAACCAGGAGGCCCTGAGCTGTAGATTTCAGTGGACAGGTTGATATGGGAGAAAGCACAGAAGGCTTTCTCAAATACTCAGGATGATTACATACCAACTATCAAATACTGTCAATAACAAATAATGAAATCCAATTTCATGCGTCAAATGCAGACACCAAGTGTCTGCCGAATTCTAGCAAAGTAGCTGTATTAGTCTGCTGTAGCAATAACAACAAAGAGCTCTGTGGCACCTTAAACAGTCTAACAAATATATCGAGATATATTAAATAATATGTGGTAAGCAGTGCTTTTTTTCTGGAGAAAAGGGTACCGGAACTCTTGGATTACATTTCCTCGGGAGTAGATGGTGATTAAATTGTAATGCAATTAATAGAAGAAAAGGTGCTGGAACTCAGTTCCGGTGAGTTCCACCAGAAAAAAAGCCCTGGTGGTAAGACATCAGCAAATAGTCCAGAATACTGCTAATTAATTAATTTATTTATTAATATACCACTCTCAATAGCTGAAGCTCTCTGGGCGGTTAACAACAATATAGAAAAAAACCCAATAAAATACAGTACAAATACAATAAAAACAGCATAAAATTCAACACAAAATTTAAAAACATAAATTAAAAACCATTAGAACAATTAAGGATGTTCAATATGTGGTAACTAGTCACTGAGGAAAATTCTGAGGAGCACCTTGGGACATTTTAGGCTTTAAACCACACCCATGCCAACTCTTCACGTACAACCTGTTATGTTGTTTCAGCTCTCCTTGTACTGTGAGAAAAAGGGCTTCCAGGCCCATCACTATACAGATACCTATATATTAGTTAGTTACTGAGATGAATGGGCCCGTGGTGATGCCCTGTGAAGTGACTTGTTTTCTTGGATCGATTAGCAGCATCGACACTGGATGGTTCCGACGCCAGTCTCCTCTGATGTATGGTACTTCAAGTGCCAGAGAGAGCAAATGGTAGCTAGAGTGGAGCAATATAGCGGTGGTTGCATGCATGCCTTGCTAGCTGCTGGATAAATCAGTGGACCCCAGAGAGACTTGAGAGTGTGGAATCCAGGACGGTGGGGGTGGGAAGGAAATGTTTTCATCTTTCTCTTTTACGACATTCCTTTCTCCATTTATATTTGTCCTTTTAGAGACTGAGCTTTATTACAAACTATTAGCCCAAGGCAGAGGACTGGAGAACTGAGACTTCATGGTGTGACTGAAGCCAGCAAAAGTGAGAACAAGCAAAACAACAAGCGTTATTGTGGTCCGTCGTTCAAGGCATTGCCATTTGGATTTCAGTTCAAGATGACTGTCGTCTTGATGTTGTTAAGAGAGAATATCAGCCCTGAATGTGTCTGGAAAGAAGTCACAGAGCAGAAAGAAAGAAAGAAAGAAAGAAAGGGGAAGATTGCCACCACTACCTTTCCAAATACTTATTTTGTATCTCCAATGGTTATTTAAATTTGATCCTGCCAGATGGTGTGGAAATAGCACCGTTTCTCCCACTTTGCCCAGGGAAGTAGAATCTACTCACTCAGTGGACTTGTAAGGGATGGAAACACCCACACTTTGGAAATCATTGCTTGCAGGGGGTTTACATTGTCTCTGAGGAACCAATTTGGTGACTTCCAGGACTTCTTGAATCCCAGCAGATTTTTATGCAAATTGATGATGCATGAAGAAGAGCCCGTCAGATCTATGGCCAAGGGCTTTTCCTGAAGTTGTCTCTTAAGGAATATTTCCATTCACTGGAAGAGGTGAGGCACAGTAGGATCGGTATTGCCCACTTGTTGACCTCTGACAAAAATAAGGAACATGGACAACAATTAGTTTGGGCAGAGAAAGTCACATCAGATCTTGGCCCTAGATTAGATCCAATACAAGAGCCTTCCACAAGCTGGTGCCTTCCAGATGTTTTGGACTACGACTCTCAGTATTCCTGACCATTGGCCATGACGGCTGTGGCTGATGCAAGGTGAAGTCCAAAAGCCCAGCTCAGGGAAGGCTGCAATACAGGATTGTGATGGGGTGACACCTTCACCCAAGAGTCACCAGTAAGTCATGGACCAACAAAGGGAGCTATAAGCGCTCCTGTTCAAGCCCTTCCTTTCCCCATGTGGCTTCCAAGATGTCACCAGGCATTGCTGGCACACTTTCAAGCCTATATTTACAACGTTAAGGCCTGGAAGCTTGAAACTAGATGCTGAATTTTGTACCCAGTGACTTCATCTTTGGACTGCAAACATTACTAACTTTCCATGCTTCTTTCTATATGAACTCTATGTAGAGAATGCCAAAGCTGGGGCATCACCACTAAGAAGGCCCTTTCGCTGGTCACCAGCCACCTCTGACAGTGGTGGTACCTGGAGAAGGGTCTCTGAAGAAGTTAATACACAGGCAGGCTCATGCATGAGAAGGCAACACTTAACACACAGTCCAAGAGACATGCCAATTACCAGAAAAGTCTGAAAACAAGAGATCCATACATCTTAATGCTCAAAGCTCAGAAGATGAAGCTTACCTCACCATAGAGGGGAGCACGTTAACTGTCTTGCTAATTGCTGTAAACCGCCCAGAGAGCTTCAGCTATTGGGCGGTATAAAAATGAAATAAATAAATGAAACTCACTGGGTGACTTTGGGCCAGTCACTGACTCTCAGCCTAACCTACCTCACAGGGTTGTTGTGAGGATAAAATGGAGAGGAGGAGGATTGTGTAAGCCGCCTTGGGTTCCTTGCAGGAAAAATGGCGGGATATAAATATAATAAATAAATAAATACACAGAGCAAACAAAACCACATACAGGAAAGAATCCTGAGTTGTAGCAGTTCCATTGCCGCTTCACACATTTGAACCAGCCTTCACGGCAGCTTTCCCCATCCTAGTGCCGTCCAGATATATTGGACTACAACTCTGGGGATGCTGGGAGTTGTAATGCAGTACATCTGGAGAGCACCTGGTTGGGGAAGGTTGTTCCAGGGGATATCCCTTTAGCAGTCAGGAATGTGTACCTATGCCTGAAAAATGCAAACTGAATTTGCTAGCATTGGTATCTGGATCCCGCCCCCACCCACCCACGTTAATCTGGGGTGAAGCAGTATTTTCTGCACAAAACGAGATGTTTTTTTCTTCCCACTCATATAGCCGGAGACAACCTGAAATGCCTTGTGGCAAAGCCCTGGAGTCAGGCAGTGAAACCTGCTTAAAAACCAATTTTAAATCCCCAAGTGCAAATGACCCTGGGACCCACGTGAAAGGAAATGTAATTCCCCACATTAAAGGGCATTAACCAGTTTATCATGTGTGAGGAGACCAGAGGAGAAAAGGGGAGTTCCCTTCCTTAATATCCAGAGTATATATATATATTCTGGGGAATTAACAGCACAATCCTATAAAAACCAGGGGATTACTCTTAGGTAAATGGGTATAGGTTTGCAGCCTAAGAAGGGCAGGACATGTTTTCAGTCCTCTGGGATATGGCTTTCCTTCACCATTTGGCAGAAATCATTGCCTACAGACTCTTTAGCACAGATAGCTCCATTTATTTTTTATCTGCTGTCTTATCTTTGTTAAGTGCAATACTATTAATTAACGTTAAGGCTTGAAACTCTCCATTAAAACTTTCTCCCAAATGTGGCAAAGCCTATCTACAGTATACTTAGGAATTTACCACAGGAATTTATTCCCTTTCTCTGAGCAATTATGGGAAAGGTGGACTAAAATATATGCTAGATATATTGGTCAATCACACTGCAAATCTATTTCCTGTGAGTCTCAGGGAGAGCTCACAAGTTTCACTTATCATATGATAATTTGATTGCCCCAAGGTGTGAAACTTGTCTTATCACCTCAGAGAAGTGTTGTTGGGTGGCATGCTGGAGAGTGATGTGTTTGCTATAACTTGAGATAATTGTGTGAGGTGACTTCATTTAAAGTTGCTAGGCAAGTTGCTAGGCCTCATGGGCATATGTCTGAAAACCTGCAGGCACTTTCTAAAAAGGACCAATTACCAATGGGCTACTTGCCTCTCACTTTTGGCCTCCCATAATATTCACCCCATCCACATGTTCACACATTCCCGTATGTCTTACTTCCAGGACTACCACCTGTGTTCAGCTGGAAAAATTCAAATCTCAAATTTGCCGATTAAGCAAGTTAATTCCATGTGGGCAGATTTGCCTACATTTTATTGACTTAATTCATACATTCTGAACTCCACCCATGGGGTCAGAATTCATTGTGACTATCCAGAAAAGAGATCTTGGGATCCTGGTAGATAGCTCAATCAAACATCAACTCAGGTTGCAATCCTATCCACACTTACTTGGGAGTAAGTCCTATTAAATTCCGGTGGAGTTACTTCCAACTAAACATGTGTGTCTAGGATAAGACTTTCAGTGTGCATTGGTATGGTCAATTTGCAAATTAGGGATGATTAATAATTATGAATAGGAATGAAAAATAAAATGACCAGTTCCATCCTGGTTTTATATACATTTATGGTGCAGCTGCATTTGTAATATTGTGTGCAATTCTGATTGCACCATTTCGAAAAGGGATGTCATAGAACTGGAAAAGGTACAAAAAAGAGCTAATAAATTTATCATAGGTTTAGAGTACCTAAAGCATTTGTAATCTTTTAGTTTTAAAAAATAAGATAGCTGGGTGGGGGGATATGATAGAGATCTATACAATTACATATGATGTAGAGAGAGAGGTTCACTTTTGTCCCTCTCCCATCATGGGCCATAGCTCAGTGGTAGTCTGGTAGAGCACATGTTTTGCATGCAGAAGATCCCAGGTTCAATCCAGGTAGAGATGGGGGGAAATCCTGCTGCAAACCCTGGGGAGCTGCTGCAAGTCAATGCAGACAACTCTGGACCAATGTTCTGACTCAGTATAAGAGCTTTTCTAGATGAGGCTTTGATTGTGCGCTCACCATTCCTCACTCACAGTTGGTTACGGGTGCTTTAGATGATGTCACCACCCTCCAGTTTCCATTCTGTGTTTTCCAACAACTTTTGCAGGTATTTTGGGGGCAGGGGAAATGCAATATTTTTTGGAATCGCGAAACAAAACGCAACTCTCAACCAATGTAATTGTGTTACTCAGCTTTCTTCCACTATACCACAGTGTCTCCTAAAGGTTATGTAGCAGAAAGGCAGGAAGGGGAGGGGGGGAAAACCCTGTGGTAAAGGGTAAACCTATACAGGACGGAGCTGTAAGCGAAGGCCCCAGCCCAGTGGGATGACCCTGAAATCATCTCTCTCAAGGAAAGCACATTCTATAGTGTCCATTAATAGTGGCCCAGTCCTGCAACACAAGTGAATAAAAGTGATCAGGAAAATGGGATTCCATCAAATAGGATTGCCACCTTTTTTTTCCTGCCCCTGCCCTGATGCCTTTAACAACAGCCTCTCACAGAGTTAAGGAGATGAGTTTTAACAACAGCCTCTCACAGAGTTAAGGAGATGAGTTTTTTACATACAAGTATAAGAACTCCACTGCTGCATGAGACCAAATGCAGGGCCAAGGTTGGAAACAGTCCTGGGCCTAGGGAGACCATGTGTCCTTACTTTACAGAGGGCAGTCCTCTATTTGAAGGGCTTTCCTCTATTTCAGGGGTGAGCAACATGTGGCCCTGCAGATGTTTTGGCCGACAACTCACATCATGCCTCACGATTGGCCATGCTGGCTAGGGGTGACGGGTATTGTAGGCCAGAACATCTGGAGGGCCACAAGATGCCCACCCCTGCTCTATTTGAAGAACGGCCTAGTCCAAGACTGGTTTAAATTTTAAGAACCATAAGAAGGGTGAGCTGGGGGCCTTGAAGTTGCCCATCAACAGTAAGCACCTTGACAGACTGAGCAAGCACACACACAGGTCACCCGGTCACAGCCTTTCTCGCTATGGAAGGATGTATTGTACTCCTTTATAAATTACAGTAGTTATTTCTACATTTTCATCTATAAACAAATTAGCATATGCAAAATTTATGCAACTCAGTGCTCTTTTTGTCCCCCCAGACCCAAACTATTCAAAGAGTCTGAGCGGCCTCCAACAGCGCCCTACAAGTGCCAGCTTTCTTTCCTCTTATAGCCTATGAGGTTCTTTTCCTCAATTTTAGGTTATACACATATTAAAATGAGCCATTCTTTTAAAAAGCGGACCAATTGAAGGAAGTATGTAGCAGAATACTTGCAGGAAACAAAGACAGGAGAAATAGCAAAATGTATACATAGCTCCATTGTGGGAGGAGAAGATCATAGGTGCTTAAACAGAAGGAAGTCTCTTTTTATTGACTTCTCATACTATTGGAGAAGCCATTCATACTGATTCATATCATACTGATTCACACACACACACACACACACACACACACCCCTTTGTGGAAAAAAAGGACAATTAATACCCTTCAGCTTCCAAAGATTGATTTCTATACAGCAATTTATGGGCTTCTGGGTCACAGTTATTCAACCCTCTGGGTGACATAAAGGAAGCAGGTTTTCAGAAGCAAGAAACACATGCTTATTTGCCCATCAGCATGGTCAGGATTTACAAATTTCTGCCAAGATATCCCCCCCCCACTCACCCCTTTCCGGGGATTTTAATTTTGTTGTCTATGGTCCAGCTTGGAATTAACCCATTCGCTGCCTACTGCAGTGAGAAGGTACATTGCCTGTCAAATCTCTCCGTTGCTCACAGAGAGCAGGCTGGGTACTCAGCTGAGTAGACTCCGTGTCAGGAAAACAGCAACCACTCGTATATCACATTGGTCATTAGTAGAAGATCATTCTGGACCTTTGCCCACCGCACCTTACTATGGCAGGAGAAGGGCTATAAAACCCTAGGCCCTGTCAGCCATTGTCATTTAGGTGAGAATTTATCTGGTCTCGGGGTGCCCTCCGACTGGATTAGTATGAATAATGAATGAGGCTCTATGCCACGCCGAAGCATTAATAAGAGACATCTCACATAACAAGGAAACAGGCCATTTCTGGCTTGGCAGATTCACAGATGATGGCAGTGTTCCCCAAGATTCAGATCGAGCAAGAAAATTAAGGCAGTTATTTTAAAAAATATATTATATGGTTGTAATATTTTTGGCTTTGCCAGTGTGTAGTCACGGTCAAATGACTTGTACAACAGGGGCTAAAGTAACTACTTTGTACCCACAACATCAACTAAATAATTTCACCTTGGACTGACAGTTCACACATTACCTTTGCCCATGTTTTTCGCTCAGA
Source organism: Shinisaurus crocodilurus (assembly GCA_021292165.1). Lineage (NCBI taxonomy): Eukaryota > Metazoa > Chordata > Lepidosauria > Squamata > Shinisauridae > Shinisaurus > Shinisaurus crocodilurus. The sequence goes on along the minus strand of CM037877.1, from coordinate 150,343,789 downwards.
GGAGTCATCCGTTCACACAAGCAACATAGCACTTGAGTCCATGCATCAGTGCCACAGCAACATCTATCATCTCTAACACTCTAGAACATATGTTTATAGAAACTGACGCAGCTGAGATCGATGAGTGGCAGAAATGACAATTACTATGGGGAATGAATATATTTATCATAACTTTAAGATTTGTTTCTCATTCTTCCTCAAAGGCACTCAGGACAGTGTACATGGGCTTGCCTATTTTACCATTGTACAGGCCTTGTGAAGTCAGATTAGGCTGAGAGATTATGACCGGCCCAAGGTCACCTAGTGAGCTGCATGGCTGAGCAGAGTTATAAATCTGGGGGTTGTATCCAATGAGTTATGTCCAATGTTAGTCTAACGTAAGACCCATCCATATCCATGGGCCTACTCTAAGAAGGACTAACAATCCTGAATCTCCATCTCTGACCTTCTTGTAGCACACTGGAGAATTCGTAGTCATGAAAAATGTAACCCACGTGATCAGCAACAACAGCAGCAACAACATTTGCATAGCATTTTCTAGTGTTCAAAGTGCTTTACACACCTTATCTAGCTGTAACCCTTCCAACAATGATGTGAGGCAGCCTTCTCCAACCTTGAGAAATTGCAATGGGAGTTGAGGGTCCAACACACCTGGTTTGAGAAGGCTGCTGCAAGGTAATTCAGTATTATTATCCCACGTATTGCAAGCAAATATGGGAAGTGAGGCTACAAGAGAGTGGCTTCCCTAAGGCCACCTAGTGAGTGAAATTCAAACCAGGAACTTCACAGCTTAGTCTCTGCCACTACGCTACACCTAGCCCTACACCTAACCGGCCACATAAAGCTTATACTCTTAGAATAAGTGCATAAATTATGCAACACAGAGATTAATATCCCTGTTTTAGGCTAATGCAAAATTGTATTGATATTTGAAGACATGGTGCTCATTCACATATCCCAGCTGACATGGATTTTGGAAACACGGACACTCTAAACTTTAAATTGCTCCATACTTTGGCTATTTCCAAATAGTTGTTAATATGCAGTGCCTCTCTGGAAGTTAAGATAATCAATAGGGATTTTGCTGGCCCATCTTTTGCAGCATTGTTCCTCAAGGAGTAGGAACAGAGCCTTCTTCATCATGGCAGTGGCCCCACACATGTGGAATGCCCTGCCAGTGAGTAGCTGCCAGTCAGCATCCCTGCCAAGTTTTCAGAGAATGGTTGAAATCTATTTCCTCCAACTTTGAGAATGGCTGACCACTGTGGCTGTAGCTTGTATTTATTCAAAAGCTGTTTTTAAACGGTGATTTTTATGCTGATGCTGTTATTTGAATGCTGCGTACAGCACTTAAGACTCTTCAGGTGCAGGAGGGGCTGGTACGTTAACAGTACAACCCCGTACATGTTTACTCAGACATACATCCCACTATGTTCACTGAGGCTTAAGCTCAAGAATGTATGCATAGGATTGCACTTAAAAATGAATGAACAATAACAACATGGATTGGATGTTTTCTCAACACCACTGCAATTTTTCTTTTAAAAAAAATATTTGAGATGCTATGGAGAAAATTGCCTGATCTGCATGATAAGTCACTAAATGTGTCCACAAAAAGCTGCAGAAAACTTTGGAAAGGCCTTTCCCTGCAGCATGCAAGGAATAAGGACAGAAAAATAAAAGCTGCAGATCCTATGGGCCAGTTCACATGTGCATGTCCATCACATGATCATACAGCTGAATGTGTGAACTAACTGCACTAAAAGGTTGGGTTTGATTCGATCTGATGACATATAAAGGATCTGGCTGTTGTTTTTGATCTTTGATGACCCATTCTCCCAACCATGTTACCACTTGGTACTGAGATGAACATATAGGCATCAACCAGCCCAAGGAATGACTTATTCAAGAAGCAATTGCCCTGTGTCTTTTGAGCACAGCTCTTTCTCAGACACAAAGTCTATAATAGCTGTATTCGGGTGTTCAATCACCCATGTGATGAGGGGACAAGCAGGGCACTTCTGTGCTGACTACTGTGGCCTCCCATTGCATTCCTATCGTCTTGGTTCCACTGCCCTCCAGAGGTTAGAGGGGGAAGTTCTGAAGCATGGAGCCTGCTATAGGCATATTATAGCAGTGTTTTCCAACCTTGGGTCCCCAGATGTTTTTGGCCTACAACTCCCAGCATGTCCCGGGAGTTGTAGGCCAAAAACATCTGGGGACCCAAGGTTGGGCATATAGGCTTCCCATGCGATTTAGAACCCTGTGCTACTAGAGTTCTAAATCACAGGGGTGACTGACATGTGCAGGCTCCCTGCTTCAGAACTTCTGCCCCAAAACGTGGTATAGCGATGGAGGCGAGCTGACAGAGACGCAATGGGAGGCCAGTATAATTGTCCTCAAATCATGGCTGGAGGAGTTAGCAGGAGCAAACCCTTGAGTAGCCATAGTTGCTGCAGCTCTTGTTCTTCAAGGTGCTACATAAGAACAGATCCACATGTGGTAACAGCCAGCACTTGGAGGGATTTAAAGTATCTACCAAACACCAGCCAGAACTAATAGGAATCCTACTGCATATGGAGCCAGCCCATATCATGATATATGTATCATTTTCAAGGTACATTATGCCCATAATACTTTACAGATTTAAAAAAAAAAAAAAAGTCAGGTAGGGGTTCTCTGGGGTGGTTCTTTTCAATAGCTGGATCTTATGTTTTCATGCTATGGCTGCAATGATTGTAACAAAAAGAACTGCACCATAGGAGTTCTACTATAAGGCTACAGTCTATGATTTCTCTTCAAACATCCTAGTTTTATCCCCTGGGAGTTGGAAGAGTGCATTGCCTGGTGTTCAACATCATTATCGCTTTCTGCTAGAAACTCTACAGGGTGTTTTTTTTTTCCTGTTGATGCTGCTTAAAAACATGTTTTAGCAAAATTTGTTTCAATAGCAAATTGTTAGGAAGTTTTTATTTTTGACCTTAGCCCTTTGTCCCCAAATAGCTCAGCACCAAAGAATTTTTGTTAAAAAACCTTCCAACCTTCCAACCATATACATATATATATAGATAGATAGATAGATAGATAGATAGATAGATATAGATATATATATAATAATTTCAAGTCACCCAAACAGGTGGTTTTGTGTTATATATGAACGGATTTTCTTCCATTTAAAAAATACACATTTTCTACTAGGATTTAAAAGTTGCATCTCTGAGGGGGTTGTGTATATTTGTATTTGGGCAGAAATATAAGCTATGAGAGATTTGCATCCTTGTGTTGCGTTTTACCCCTTCATAACACCCTGGCAGAGTTTGGATGATCATATCTCAGCATAATAAGCCTCTTCACTCTTCCCTTTGTTGAACATACGAACAAACCAAGAATGCGTCTTCAATAAACCATAGTATTCCCATTGTGTCCAATGTGGGAAACTATGGTTAGCAGCTTTGGAGCAAGTCAGGATATTAAACCATGGTTTGAAGCTGGCTTGTTTTGAAAAACATAGTTTCTCGGTTCAGACGAAATGAGATGCTATGGTTAATTGAAAGCTTCTTGGTTTGTTCACTTCCACCACAAAGGGGGGAGAGAAGGGGCTGAGTGTGTGACAAAAGGGCTTGAACATAACTTGGCTTATTAAACCAACACATGATCATCCAAACTAGCCCCTTGTATCAGCAAGTTATGCATTGCCTCACTCCTGCTCCACATCATTAGTTGCCAGAGAAAGGAGCAGAGAAAGTTGAAACACAAAAGATCATGAAGTCATAAGAGGGTAAGTGGCACTATACATTACAGAGGGGGTGAATGATATGCCAATTTTGGCTGTATTTCCCCTTACTTCTAGTTCTACCCTCAGCATGTAATTCATGGCTGGCAACTAAAGAAAATATTGATAATATCTTCATTCAAAATGTCTTTAGATTAGGGGTCCCCAACCTTTTTGGGCTGATGGGCACATTTAGAATTGTGAGAGAGTAATGAGTGCTCTCACAAAATGGCTGCCATGGGGGGGGCTTCCCATTCACAAAACGATAGGCATGGCCAGTCACAAAACATCCATTTTCTAGAAGGCAAACTGTTATTTTTCTAATACCTACATACACACAAAATAACACACACTCACGCACATGCCTTTTATATGCTGTATAAATTGTATTTTTTATTTTTTCATTAGGTATTGAGCTCTTATTTAGGTCTTTTTAGTGTAGATGTTCCATAAGCATATTAGTTATAGACTAAGAATTATAATTAGTGTCCTATGTTTCTGTAGTTATTTTTATTTATTATTATGTTTGTTCTTTTTGTTGCCTTTATTTTGCTAACTTTATTTCGGGGGAAAATAAAATTTCATGGGGGGGGGATGAAATGTAACTTGCTCAAGAATCTAAGTACAAGGTACAAGTATGGGGTCTCAACTCCGAAACATAATACCACCCTTTTGAACCCACAGTTTTCTGCTCCAACACCCATTTCACAGATGACAAACCAATGAGGCTCAGCTCAGAGAAAATAAAATCATGCTGTATTTTATTTAAAAAATAAGATATTTTGACATTGCCTTTAGCTAATTTGGGTTGGTACATCAATTTTTATGCCATGGCTATTTGTCACAGCTCCCATAACATCAAGACATCAATGTTAGAAGCGCTGCAGTTTTCCAACTTTTAGCTATTACCCTGCGAGCTGCCATCAGCATGAACATGCTTAAGTCCTTAGATGTCACTTTTGCATTTTGTTCTTCCCATATTGTTAATAGAGCCAGTGATGTAATATATATAGTTTGGTGTATAATGATGCCATTTCTGAGAATATCCTGTTCCAAACCTGTAACACACCAGGACATGACCACCACATATGAATATATACAAATCTTATTGATTACAATTTCACCCAACATTTTGTATGGTTTACATTTTCTATCCTTGCCAGATCATCCCAGATGCATTGATAGTCTGAATCTCCACTTTGGGTTTGTCTTATTATTTTTTTTGCAAGATAAGGTACCAAGTGGTTTCCAAAAAGTGACAGTGGAACAGTGCTCAACAGGGAATAAGGTAAAGTACAACACTGATGGCATCCATAGATTTATTATGAAGCATCCTCTTTGTCTTGGTGTCCTTGTTCTGTGTGCACAAATCTCATTTGGTTGGAGTCACTTGATCAAAGAAAAGTTATGCATGAGAGACCATGCATATCACCATCCTTGTGATTTATAATACATGATATCTGCATGAAGGACTGTAAATAAATAAATGCAATATGAAATGGGAGGCAAAACTGGTTGTCGTGGAGCAGCAGATATAAGAACAAGTGTACACAACAAGTGTATAACACGCACCGACTGAAACCTCCTATTTCAAACCATGCGCAGTGCACGTCTGTAGACAACTGTTATGAACTGTTCAAATTTTGGAAGCTCTGTCCATAATACGTATTGTGGATAGAGTTTATCTCTGTATTCTCATCAGATGTGATTCTTGGAAGAATAACATCCCAATGGATAACACCAGGGAAATTCGTTTTGGTAGTGTTGTATTTTGCTAGTTATATTTTGCTGCTGTTGTTGTATATGCAAGACGTTTTTGTGCGAGTCTTTTTTAATATGGGGAAGAATTCAAACATTTGATCCCTCCGCCTGCCATCTATAACGGTACAACCCAGCAACAGATACCGGTACATCATATGAAGCGTCAACTTATCTGTTTTAGCTCGCCTCTAACTTCACGGGAGTGGCATGGGAAAGTTACATGCCCCCAAGATCATGTCCCATGCCACCATGTCTTAAGGGGCTGTGGTGGACAGTTAGGAATATAATATGTTAAATGGTAGAAATTATGTAAGATCCTCTGTAAGTCTGCATCCGAATGGGTCAAACTGTCACCATTTCTACAAAGGCCGAAGTTGCCAAATCATTGACTGCAAAGACTAGTCTTTTGCGTATGTTGATCTGTAAGGTAAAATGCAACGTACACTGAGTGAGTGTGCTATGCAAACAAATTGATTTTAGAACAACAAAACCAACATAGAAAGCTGCCTTATAGCAAGGCAGAACATGGGTCCATCCAGCTCAGTACTTTTTTTTAAACTTTTTTTTTTAATTAAATTTTTTTCAAACAATACATAAAACAACTATATAACAAACATACAACTTATATAGTGCTCCCGTCACCACGGGACCATATAATACATTCTATCTCTATAATCTATAATTATTCATTATTCCAAAAATACAACATATCTTGACACGGCATGCTCCCTTTCCCCTTATTTAACACAAAATCCAAAACCCCCAAATATCCTTAAAATTATTTTTCTTTAATTGGCCCCTTTTGCATTTGATATTACAAGTTAACATATCATTTAAAGCCATATCCCACACTTCTTTATACCAGTCAGTGATAGAGAAAACTTGCTGAACTTTCCATTTTCTTGCTATCATTAATCTACCTGCCAATAACAAATTTACAATTATTATTTATTACATTTATATCCTTCCTTTCTTTTATGGAGCTCAGAGGAAGATAAGTGGCTTCCCCCCCCCCCCCATTTTATCTTCACAACTCTGTGAGGTACGTTAGGCTGAGAAAGAGAGACAAGCCGAAGTGAGCTTCCCAGCTGAGTGGTGATCTGAACTGAGGTCTCTCCAGTCCTAGTCTGACACTCTACACCACACTGGTTCTCTTAGGGCCCAATTCTATGCATGTTTAGACAGAAAACAAAGTCCTACAATTCCCAGCATGCCCCAGCTGGGGAATCCTGGGAGTAGTAGGACTTTTCCCCCCCTGTCTAATCATGCATAGGATTGCACCCTTCATGTCTTTCCCTCTTAATGTCTAGTTTGGCCCTTAGAGCAGGCACAAAGAGGAGAGCTGACCTCTTACCTCCCTTACATGCTAATTCTGCACAGCATGAGGACTTCTACCTGTGCTGAAGAAGCAGAGCCCAGGGAACAGCTGCCAACACTGGAGACATAGGAGCAAAGGGCATCCCTTTTTGCAAATCCTGGAATGCTAAGCTTGAACCTGTGTCTCATGCACAGCAAAGCATACGACTGGACTGCAGCAGCTGGATCATAACCCTGGTTACTCTGAAGCCCATTTCACACCATTTTAGTTACTTCCAAGTAAGCATGCAGAGGCTGTAGTCAGACAGCTCAGTCCAATGGTCTCGGCAAAATAGCCGCCACCACTGCGCCAGAGCTTGCACTGGTGCAAGGGCTTTTGCTCGACTGGGTGAACTTTTGCACCTATCCTGCCCAGCCAGTATAAACATAGGATAGGCGCATGTAGGACACAATAGTACAGGTAGGCAATCTGTTGCATTCCATGTTTTGGACTATAACTCCCATCATCTCTGGCTGGAGCTGATGGAAACTGTAGTCCAAAACATCTGTAGGGCACCAAGCTGCCTACCCCTATTATAAGCCCTCTCTATGGCTCAAGCCCAAGAATCCTCAGGATTTCGAATCATTAAAAATGTTAACATTTCCTAATGCTTGGATTTACGGGTTCCAGTTGGGCTAGACTGATAAGAAAACAAACCAAACACGGGTAGTATTTTGCATGTTCTAATTCACGGGTCTTTTCTAGAGCATCTCCCCGCCCCCCCCCCCGAAAAAATTTGGATTTATTTCCAGCTACTTTTGTTTTCCTTCAGGGACCTTTGAAACACTATATTGCTACTTTTCATGTTTTTTATTTGCCCTTTGGAACAATAAAAGCTCAAAGGTTCATAAATATGCATTCTGTAAATGTATTATGCTGACAAAGTGTTGCTCAGATAGCTGCTTTTGCCTTCAGGGAATGAATAAGTTTACAGCATACTTAAACAACAGAGGAAAGGAGAAAGAGGAAGAGAGCTGCGTCAGCGCAGGGGCTGAAAATGGAAAAACAACAACAAAAATCTCTTGGATGCACACACAGAAAGACCCAAAATAAAGTTAGAATGTTGATGTCAAGATGCTGTAATGAGAAGTGTGGTGTGGGGAGTGTTATTCGCTAATGGTCCGGTGTCATAGTTGTTATTTTTTTTTGTTTAGCAACAAATTGTTCTCGTTCAAAAGGCCCTGCACAGTCGAGTCATGACAAAAATCCCAAACTTAAAATCTCTCATTTTTCTCAGCTAGCTTTCAGGAGAACTCCCTTTATTCCAGTCGGAGGATTGGATTTCCAGCAAGGTCCGGCCCTCATTAGTTCTAATCCCCACGGACCGTGATCTAGTCCAGCGTTGCTCGCTTTCGTCTCTCTGGGGACTCAGGGAAGCCGATTATCAAAACAGGGACATGTTTGAATGGCTGGGAGGAAAGTACTGCCTTTACCACTCTTCTCCTCGCCCACCCCAACCCAAAGGACAAAAACAAAATAGAGCCCCAAATCTCTGGTGCTGTCTGATAATGAATGACAGAGCGGTGGTATATTTTAATGGCCTGATTCCTCACAGCCGGGCTATTAAAATGTACCATTGCACTGGAATTCAATAGCATGACTTAGCTGAAGTTGCGCAGCAGACAGGCTAGAACGTCAGTCCTACCCCCCCCCCCAAAGCTGTAGGAGTGGGGGGTGTAATCATCATTATCAGGCGATCACTCGTGCGTGACCGAGTAAGATTGTCTTCCAGGATAAAAATTTACAAAAAGGAAATTTTAAAAGGAAGAAAATTCTAAAGAAAAATTGTGTAGACTCTAGCGATGGGTCCGTAAGTGACTGCGGAGGCCAATTCTAGATCCACACAGCTTCCCACAGTGAGGACACAGGTTACCAGATGGAAGATGGTCCTGTAAAGGATTCGTTTGACGTGCTTTTCGCTTAGCACGTTTCTCCCTTTCACCTTGAACTCGGGCTTCTTCAAAGTCCATAGAACCTTTGTGAAAGGCCAACCTCCATTTAGATCGTTCATGGGCCAGAGCGTCCCAGTTTTCGATGTTTATATTGCATTTTTTTTTTAGATTAGCCTTAAGAACATCTTTAAACCTCTTATATTGACCACCGATATTCCGCTTTCCATCCTTGAGTTGGGAATAAAGTAACTGCTTTGGGAGACGGCAGTCAGGCATTCGAACAACATGACCGGTCCACTGAAGTTGGCGTTGAAGGATCATTTTTTCAACGCTAGTAGTCTTTGCTTCTTCCAGTACACTGACATTTGTTCGCCTATCTTCCCAAGTAATTCGCAGGATTTTCCGGAGGCAACGTTGATGAAATCTTTCAAGGAGTTGGAGGTGACGTTTATAGATAGTCCATGTTTCGCAGGCATACAATAAAGTTGGTAATACAATGGCTTCATAAACCAGCATTTTGGTCTTCTTACAAATATCCCGATCATCGAACACTCTATGTTTCATTCGAGAAAACGCGGCACTTGCGGAGCTCAAACGATGCTGGATTTCACTGTCGATGTTAGCTGTAACAGAAAGATAGCTGCCAAGATAGAGAAAATGATCGACATTTTTCGCCAAGCTGGATAGATGGCATCACCAAAGGGTTAGCTTGCACTTGCTGATGAAGCACTTTGGTTTTTTTGATGTTAAGTGAGAGACCAAGTTTTCTGTATGCTTCTGCAAAAGCATTTAGGATAGTTTGGAGATCATCCTCTGAATGTGCGGAGACCACATTATTATCAGCATACTGAAGTTCCACAATGGAGGTTGTAATTACCTTACTTTTTGCTTTCAGCCTGCTGAGATTAAAAAGCTTTCCATCTGTTCGATATATAATTCCCACACCAGTGGGAAGTTTCCCCTCGACAAGATGTAAAATCATGGCGATGAAAATAGCAAATAATGTTGGAGCGATAATAATGTTGGGGCATCCAATTTTCATAAGGATAGTCCAGAGAGCTGTTCGGTCTACAGTATCAAAGGCCTTAGCCAGATCAATAAATGCCATATAAAGGGGTTGATTTTGCTCCCGGCATTTTTCTTGCAGCTGACGTGCAGTAAAAATCATGTCTACTGTCCCTCTAGAGGGGCGGAAACCATACTGAGTTTCAGGGAGGATCTCTTCTGAAATAGATAGAAGATGGTTTGCGAGAATCCTAGCAAATATTTTACCTGTGGTAGCTAAGAGATAAATGCCCCGATAGTTTCCACAGTCTGTTCTATCACCCTTCTTAAAGAGGGTGATAATTATGGCATCCCTGAAGTCTTCTGGGATCTCTTCTCTTATCCAGATTTTTTCAATGAGTTTATGAAGATGTTGTACAAGTTCGGGGGGCCCTTCTTTAAAGATTTCAGCAGGAATCCCATCTGGTCCACTAGCTTAGTTGTTCTTCATTTGATTAATGGCTTTTTTTACTTCATCCAAAGTGGGGAGTATTGCAAGTTCCTCTCTAATTTGTTTTTGCGGGATTTGCGCAAGAATCTCATTATCCACCTTAGATTTACGATTTAAAAGGTCATAATAATGCTCTTTCTAATGCAGTGCAATAGACTCTTTGTCTTTTAAGAGACAAAGGTCTCTTAAAAGGGGGGTGTAAACAGTAATAATCATTAGCATTCATCGGGCACAAAGGAAGTAATGGTTGTGCTGAGCGTTCCCTAATTTGGATATTCTCTTTGAAAGGAGCACACCTGGGCAGTCGAACTGATCAGGGCAAAATTGTTCCATTGTTTCAGTGCTTCTTTGCTTCTTCCAGTACACTGACATTTGTTCGCCTATCTTCCCAAGTAATTCGCAGGATTTTCCGGAGGCAACGTTGATGAAATCTTTCAAGGAGTTGGAGGTGACGTTTCTAGATAGTCCATGTTTTGTCCTGCCGGCTGTTGTTATTTTTCAGTGCCTTTCTCCTCCTCCTCCTTGGCCCTTACAGGCCCACACATTTTAGTTGATGAGCACCTGCGATGGTCACCACATCCCACGCCGCGCCATCAACAGAATCACGTGAGTCGCTACAGCCAATAGAATACAATAGTAGGCTCAGGACTGTGAGGGCAAGGAGGAAAGAAAAAGGGCGCCAAGAAAAGCAGCAGAACAACATGAATCTGTTTCCAGTAAGTGCTGGTGGTGATGTGGGGAATAAATGAATAGGGAGAAGCTTTTCAATGCTCATGAAAAACAACACAATATGAGGTAAGTAATTTCAGCTTGGCTACGATGATGTGTTCAGAGAACTTTGTATAGATTGCATTTGCTCACCTTTGTTCCTGATAGCAGAGCACAATCGCAGCAGCAGACTTCACCCAAACAAACACAGGCACACACAGGACTTGTTTCTAAGTGGCTGCTTCTAAGGTAAATAACAGAAGTAACATATGATTTCTCAGGTACTATAAGCTTGATGGTTACAGACTTTGTAAGTGCAGTTTCTTAAATGTTACTTATTCTGTGAGGAAAGGAAAACCACAGGACATACCTCATTGTTAAATAGCAAGCATCAGTTAAGTCTGTTAACTGTAGAATGCCCTAACTGTCAGAGAATTATAGACAGGAGTTCTAACCTGTTGCTAGGCAATGTCCAGCATTCCCTCCCCTGATACCACTAAGTGGTTTGCTCCACTGTACCCTGCCTCCTGACTTCTCAGAGAAGCTTTGTTTCTGCCTTTGCCCTTTAAATAGACTATAACAGTCTACCTCAAAAAACCTTCCCTGTGGAGTTGACATCTTCTCATTACATATTCCAACAGTTCCTTGTTACCTTTTTTTCTCGCTTGCCTCCTTTCTTGTTCCCGCCAAGATTTGAATAGTAACCTTCTTAGTTGTTGTTGTCAATTGTTTTGTTTTTGCATTAGTATGCACAATGATGACACTATATTAATAACTTTAAAAATTTCAGTGTTTTACAACAGCCTTGTAAAGCAGACCAGTATTATAATCCCTATCAGGGGATAGATAGGAAGCGGGACTGCAACTGATAATCGCTTGTCTAAGGACATTACAATGCAATCCTATACATGTCTACTCAGACCCTAGTCCCATTGAGTCCAGTGGAGCTTACTCCCAGGTAAGTGGGTACAAGATTGTATTCTTAGTGAGGCCATAGCTGAGGTGAGATTTGCACCTGGGATTTGCCAGTTCCTTATACAAATATTGATTTGCCAGTTGATGTACTATCTCAGTTCTCAATGGTGCTATAAAGAAACAGCACAATATACAGTACTTGTGATAAAAGTACAGTCATACCTTGGATTGAGAGCATAATTCGTTCCGGAAACGTGCTTGTAATCCAAAACTCTCTTATATCAAAACGAAATCCCCCCCAAAAAAAATTTGTACAGAGATTTTTAATTTAAGCCGTACTACAGTACTTGTATTGCAAGACGTCGCTTGTATATCAAGTCAAAAAAATAATTAAATAAATACTTAAAAATTTGCGTGTCTTGCAAAACGCTCTCAAACCAAGTTACTTGCAATCCAAGGTATTACTGTATAGCAAAAAGAGGAATATGCAAAATAAGGCTTCTAAGCCTGCAATCCTATACACATTTCCCCAGGACTAAGTTCCTTCTAATTGACTGGGCTTCTTTCTGGGTAGACATCATAGGATTATATTCTTTACGGCTGCAAGGTTGGTGATTTCAGATTTGCAATTTTTATTTTCAGAAGGAGAATGGCAACTGGGAGAGATACTAACACACACAATACTGCAGTGCCTTCAGATGTTAAAACAACAACAACAACAACACAGAATCATTCACACTGCTCCCAATCTTGCTGGGATTTCTCGTAAAGTTGGATGGAGAAATGGAAGGCTTTGTTTCTCATTTCCAGAGCCTGTACATCACTTGATTGCTCCACACTTGTTGACTTGCGGCTGAATATGCTAACTCAGGAACCGCCTCCTTTGAGATTATATGAGAGTTCTACCCATGGTGTTTTGATCTGTGATGGCCCATTCACTTATTTATTTATTTATTTATTTATTGTATCTGCCGTTCTTGCATCCCGCCCTTCCTCTCAAAAGAGCCCTGAGCCCTATCTATAAAAACAACAACAACAGTAAAAACCAATCCTAAAAGCACAAATAAAATCACAACTCAGCAACACGTCAGTCTGTGCTGGATTCTGGAGTCATCAAACGATGGAAATATATGTGTAAACATGGCCTGAATGACTCCCTCTCTGCTGTGTAAAACTTCTCTTTAACAATATTATCTAGACTGAAGAAGAACAAGAGTATAATGTCTGTTTGCCCAAGCTTGCAAACTGCTCAATCACCAAGCACATGCTTTGCATGCAAAGGGTCCCAGGTTTGATTCACAGTATATCCAGATATCCTTGCCTGAAACCCTGGGGAGCTGCTGCCAGTTAGTGTGTACAATATTGAGCTATATGGGCCAATGATCTGATCTGACTTCATCTAAGCTTTAAACGTAGGGCCCGTGGGTATCAATGTGCCCACAGGGACCTCTCTTGGTGCCTGCCAGGTTTCCTGCCCCTCCTGATTTATTTATTTTTTTATTAAGATTTTTAAAAATGCATTTTGTTTTTAACTGGGAGGATGGCATGCTATGAAGCAAAGTGCTGCCCTCCAGTACCATCTTTACTTGGGTTCCAAAGAGTGGTTTTGTGCTTCAGAGTTCAGACCCCATCTCTGCCTTGTCCTTAGGTTCTTGGGCAAGTTACTTTTCTTTTAGTCTCAGCAGTTTGACTTCTGGGAAATGAGCATTTTGTGACTGGCCATGCCTATCATGGCAGCCATTTTATGAATGGACAAACCCCTTCCCATGGCAGCCATTTTGTGAAACTGCCCATGACACTCAAAATTCCAAATGTGCCCACCAACCCCTGCACCTTCCTATGTTCCTAAAGTACTATGAAAATAAAAGGTAATATAATTTCCATTTATACATTCAGTCTCAAATCCTGAGATCTCCCAGTAACATAAAAAGCCATGTTCCCAGAATAACCAATATAGACTATACCAGTTTCCAGAAGCCTGTAATTATAGAAAGGGCTATTGGCCAATCAGTATGTGGCATAACCACAAATGGTAGCAAAGCAAGAGGGGAAGGCACCAATGCATAAATGAAAGAGAAAGGAGTCTCAGGTGCCAGTTAAAACGTTTTATTGCCCAACGTGTTTCGGTTTACACCTTCATCGGGGGCCAAACGTTTCTCCAAATAGGCTCAAAGAAAATTCTTTGACTATCTCGTGAGTATGAAAATACTCACGAGATAGTCAAAGAAATTTTTGTGAGCCTATTTGGAGAAACGTTTGGCCCCCGATGAAGGTGTAAACCGAAACATGGTGGGCAATAAAATGTTTTAACTGGCACCTGAGACTCCTTTCTCTTTCGTTTCGTTTATAGCCACAAATGGTACATCTCTAGTCTGGTCTAGCAGTATGTGATACAGCCACAAACTGTACAGCAATAGCCTGTTTCCTCCAGAATACACTTCTACTTCTACTGTTAATGTTCTATTAAAAGCTGCTTTAAGATTCGCTTTCACATTTTGAACACATGAACCCCTCAGTGGGCACTCAATATCATTTACCAACATTTGCAAATTAGGAGACATGACTTTCCTGTGCATTTGCAAACATGCTACAGATTTGGAAAGCATCTATGTCTTGGAGGTGATTAACAAATCACCATTAAAAAAATGAAATTTTAAAACACACACACAAAACCACTGACTTTAGAGCAAGAACAGGAGTACAGTGACTTGATGTAAATCTCTGCCTTGAATTGGAATTCAAACACATTGATCAAACCCTGAAAAAGGGAATAAGTCAATAAACAGCAGTGAATGGACAACTGAACCTCTATGTTAAACCCATAAATAAAAAAGGCATTCCACCTGAATCTCCACTGCAAAGTGACTATAAAGAGACACTGTGTGCAGAAAGAAACAACATTACTTGTATGCCTTGGAAGAGGGGGGAGAAGGAAAATTTAACTGGTATCTTCCAAACCCTGGTCACCCCATTTACACTGAATTTTTTTCTCATTTTGTACTTGCACTTATTTGTTCTGCTCCTGCAAAATCCAGCCAAAGATGGGCATTGATTGTGCAGCTCGAGAAGAAGCAAGCAAGACCCATCTGAGTTTAATGGAACTTGCTCTGTGGTAAGGGAAAAGATAGCTGTACCATTACAAGAATGGCATCAGCAGTGTTGTGGCTTTCTAAACAGATGCAGATATTCAGAAATGAACTCAAATCCTCCATCCCCTAGAACTTCAAGTTACCAACACGTCAAGTGAAAATCTGGTGGTGGAGGGAAGCTATTAGCTGGCACCTGTGAGGTGGTCAATCAACGTCTCTACCGTATAATCTTCAGAGCAGTTTTTCAACTTATAAATTAAAAAAAGTGGGGGGGGGGTGTTTTAAGATGATGGATAAATAAACACATATATAGTTGTGCCTCAATCAAACTAAAAAGGCAGGCAGCTGGTCTGCCTCGCATGGGAAGAGGTGAGACTGCGGCGGGTGATTCAGTTTTGGCCTTCCCACTCCCACAATCAACGTAAGTTTGGAAATTAAGTTGTGAGACTAAGCACGAGCTAGGCTCACTATGTGGGAGAAGAACCTGCTCTTTCAAACACTATGTCTGTCTCCATCCTAAGGAGAGGAGGAGATAACGCTTTGCCAGGGCTACACCACTTCAGACTGCAGGTGGTGGTTCCCAGAATGGAATGCTCCTCCATAGAAAAAAAGAAAAGAAAAGAAAAAACTTCCTTCCACATAAAAACTAGATGCCAAGGGCAAAATCTCTAGTCTAGCCTAGAGCCCTGATGTGCAGGGATTTTTTTTCCTCCCCCCCCCCCAATATATGAGCAGTCTGAAGTGGAACAGCCCAGACAGAGGTTTACCTCATCTCCTATTTGTAAGGGCCAAACTGCATGATAGGTTAAATGTATTATTGCATTGAACATTTTGTATGTCTGGGGGTTTTTTTTTGTTTCTTAAAAAGTCATTGGGGGGTGGGGAACCAAGATCAGGACTGCAGTGCATGGGGAGGGAAGTTAAGCCTTGCCCCACACCATGGCCCTGACAAAAAAATAGCTCAGGAAATGCATCACCAAAAAAAAGAGGATACCAATTTGCATAATATTTGTCTATGCTAACTTATGTGTATAGATGCAAATTTAGAAAGAATTACTATCATTTAAATGGAAGACTGTGACCAGGTGGCCTGTGTGTGCCTGCTCAGGCTGCTGTGCAGTCTGCTGCACCAGTTAACAGGTGCTAACTATCGATGGGCAACTTCCAAGGCCTCTGCTCTCCCCTCTTACAGTTCTTGATCTTTAAACCAGGCTTGGACTGGTCAGCCCTTCAAACAGAGGATTGTCCTCTGCCAGCTCTCCAAAATAGAGGACTGTCCTCTGTGTTAAGAGTAAAGCAACAGTACTCTTGTCTTGATAAGTCATCTGAACCAGCAGGGGGCAACAGACAAATGGGAACTTGTTTTCTTCATAGATTTCATAGATCATAGAGTTGGAAGGGGCCTACAAGGCCATCGAGTCCAACCCCCTGCTCAATGCAGGAAACTAGAGGAGGGGTCTCCCATCCAAGTAATCACCAGGCCTGACGCTGCTTAGCTTTCCATGCTCAGACAAGCTGAGCCAGTGTAAGCCACAGGCCTGCTCTTCCTCCACTAGTTTCTTCTTGTTACTACTCGATGTAGATTGCAAATCTCAGGCTTCCTTCTTTCCTTCCTTCTTCATCAGTAGCAAGTGTTCCTTTGTCTGAACTCAACCATCGTTTCAGAAACTATTTGTTTTCCCAGGAACGATGAACTCCCAATACAGCACTGTTTGCTTTTGAAGTAGCAGTGTGTGTGTTTCTTTCTATAGCACTTGCCTTGCACCATTTACACGCTGAAACTATGCAGCTATAACTTCCCAAACAAATACAACTCTAACATGCTGTAAAGTGAACTCATAGCCACCCTAATAAGTGTGCAACCCTAATAGGATTGTGGGCTTATATTGACTCCAAAAGGGAGAATTGAGCATACTTAGCCCCCTTTGCCAACACATCTGCATGAGGAGAAGCAACGTAACAGGAACTGATGCTGTCCATTCAGCAGGATCAAATGTTTTTTTAAAAAAAATATGATTCTGATAGATGGAAATAAAGTACACAGGCATACACGCTGTGTCTCTTACACCGATCTTGTCTAGCAAAGCACAATTGACAATCATTTCCCTCTCTTTTTATCCATTGTTAGGATTTTTTCAACAGCATAAGCGGTTCTTAATCAAAAGAACTGATTCCTCATAGCCCTTGACATCAAAGGAGAGCAGCTTTTTTTTTTTTTTTTTAAGCTATTACAGTATCAAAGACTTATTCTGTGCTGAAGCTAAGGTGAATTTCTGGAATAATCCTTCTGGGATACAGATGAAAAAAATGGGGCATAGGTGTTGGCCAGAAGTATCCAATGCAATCAATTTGTGCAGGTGGGGGTGGGGAGGAAAAGACATAAAGATGTTGCTCCACACGTGCTTCCCTGATGCATGAACTGGCAGATCTCACCCTTTACTCTTCCACTTTCTGTTGGGCCTACTGGACTACTAATCCTACTGACGTTGCAAAGTTCTTGCCGAGTGCAAAAAACCACCGCCAGAGCTGATTAGCAAGGCATGGAAGGGAATGACCTCCTGTATGCTTTGAATTCCTATCTTACAAGTTGAGCCCGAACCATGTCAGAGCTTGAAAGGAGCGTCAGGGTAAAATAAGGGAAGTGTAATAACAATGACCAAGATGAGATTGTCTGATAAGGGCACTCGGAAAGGTATGCTATTAGCAGAATCTCAATATGTCAAAGGCAGTTATTGGAGACTTTGCTTCCCCGACTAGTTGCACGTGTTTTCCATCGCTAAATACACTACTATGAGGCTTCCCCCACCCGAACCCCAAGGACGTTTGTGACCCTTCTAGGCATTTCCTTAATTAGCATGCATTGTGCGATTTGCAGTTTCCCACCCTAGAAGGCTGTTATAATCCCCCTTTGTACAAATTGAGAGGGCAGATTTATATATTTTTTAATTGCATTGACTTGGGAAATGAATGGGTTTGGATGGAGGTGTGCATGAGGGAGGAAAAGAGAAGGCAGCTACTCAAGCAGGAGGGCTGCATCCATACCAAATGGGAAGCTGTTAGCTTTCTTCTTGAATTCAGCGCCTGCTAATTAGTTTTATCTTTTGCAAAGTTATTAAAAATGCTGTTTTTCTTAACGGAGAGTTCAGAGCTCTGTCTGTACAAAAGGCTTATAGAAGCAGCTTTAATGATACCGGAAGGTTGTTGGGATTTTTTAACATCTTCATCATACTTGTGAACTGGGCCAGTGTGTAACACTAAGCCATGGTTTAGCATTACCAGGACAAACTGCAGTCAGCCTCCCCACTCCCTTTCCAGCATGGCAGTGAGAAAGAGCTTCCACTTCTGTTTTAGATTAACCACAGTTTAGCATTATTTCCACACCTTAAACTGTGCTTAATCTTCGCTATGGTTTGCTGAAACAAGTTAGCTTCTTAAACTAAAGTTTGACATTGGGTTGTTTCAACAAACCATTGTGATGACAAAACACAGTTTGCCAGGTTTGACAGTACAGCAAGTTGTGGTTAATCTGAAATAGAAGCATTACATTTGAGCCAGCCCACTGTTTTTTTGTTTAGTTAAAATCTCTGTAATACACATGTACCCTAATCGAGCAAGTATAGATCCCCATCTGGTTCCTCATTTTGTTCTTACTTGAACAGACTGGATATATGGGATGATGCATTCCTATCCAGCATTTTCTGCCTATTTAATGACAAACATGAACATATAGATAAAGGAATTAACCATATATTCTCTCTTCCCATATGAGAGGTGTATATACTCTTGCTAATATTTACTTAATAGGCCGCAATCCTATTCCACTAGAATCAATGAGAGCTTTGCCACTGATTTCTATAGGTTGTATATATGGTTGGTAAAAATAAAAAACAAAGCCCTAATTAGCCAATCTTCATGTTGTGTGCCCATAGGCAGTCTGTATTGTTGATACCCTGAATGTAAAGACCCTGAATGTCAGGACCCAAAGCCTGAATAGAGTATCATATATTTTAGCTGTATATTAGGAACAGGCCTGCATAATTTGTAACCCACCAAGCCTATCTGGGGTAGCCAACATTTCAACTGGTCAGTGTAGCTGTGCCTTTAACAGAATGTGATATGCAGACATAAGTAGGAGAAAATGTTTCTCTGTGTGGTGTTGGCTTGTCCTGGTGATTTCTGCACATCAAGGTGCTGTTAAAGGCACAGGAGCAGACAAGTTGGCAACTCTGAACCCAACAACTGTGTGGCATGCAAGGTACTGGACATGTCACCTGTTTTTTCAGTTCTAGGCAGGTAGCAAAAAACAGTTTCACTGAATCCATGGAAGGCTGGTGGGCTCAATTCAGCTTGGTTGATTACCAGATGGACAGGTATGTTAAAAACCATTTCCAGGGTGTGTGTGTGTGTGTGTGTGTGTG
Source organism: Shinisaurus crocodilurus (assembly GCA_021292165.1). Lineage (NCBI taxonomy): Eukaryota > Metazoa > Chordata > Lepidosauria > Squamata > Shinisauridae > Shinisaurus > Shinisaurus crocodilurus. The sequence continues at coordinate 150,324,382 of CM037877.1, read as the reverse complement.
TTTAAAGAAAGAAATGCTACTTACTAGATGACTTTGCATTGACTGGGTGAAGACTCTGATTCTTAGCATATCACTGAGGCTGGAACTAAACATTAGAGGGATGTGTAGGTGCTAGCAAAAGCAACAAGACCAAATTTCGGGCAGGCAACCTGGTGCCTTCCAGATGTTTTAGACTACAACTCCAATAATAATAATAATAATAATAATAATAATAATAATAATAATAATAATATTTTATTTATTACCCGCCTCTCCATCTAGATCGAGGCGGGGAACAACAGAAAATATAAAATACCTAAACTAAAACAACACAATATATACTATTAAACATCTTAAAACATCCTAAAAACATCTTTAAAACATCTTTAAAACATCTTAAAAACATCTTAAAAACATCCTAAAATTCCGCCGGATAGGCCTGCCGGAAGAGTTCAGTCTTTATGGCTTTTTTAAAATCCAAAAGACTGACAAGTTGACGTATCTCCTCCGGCAGGCCATTCCATAATCTGGGAGCAGCAGAAGAGAAGGTCCTCTGGGTAATGCTAGTCAGCCTAGTTTTGGCTGACTGAAGCAGATTCTTCCCAGAGGACCTAAATGTGCAGGGTGGATTGTACGGGAGAAGGCGATCCCGTAGGTAGCCTGGACCCAAACCATGTAGGGCTTTAATGGTATTGGCCACCATGGCCAATGGTCAGAGATTATGGAAGTTGCCGTCAAAACATCTGGAGGGCACCAGGTTGGGGAAGGCTGGTTTAGGAAAATAAAACACAGGATGTGACATCATTGTATCCTGAGTTTCCTGCCCGCCCCACTTTCCTTTTTATTGGCTGCTGCTGGCAAGGAACGTGGAAGCTTGGGGTGTGATGGCATCCCATCAGGTATTTTGTTTCTCTGCACATTAGCAAGGGAGACGAGAAAAAGAGATGTGAAGTTGCAGTTGTTGATGGCAGCCATACATCTCTTGTATCATTTGGTTCTGTCCTGAATACCTTGAATGTGGGATCTCTTGAATGTAATAGCCCTTTTTAAGGTTCTTCAAAACCAGTGTGGTACAATGGCTGGGGAGGCCCTGTGTGGTATAAAGACAGGTTCAAATTTCCAGGGATGGGGACTCGGACTCGAGGACTCGACTCGTGAGTCGGACTGAGTCCCCCCTCTGACTCGACTCGGACTCGAGTCCCAATATTTTTAATGGGACTCGAGACTCGACTCAGGACTCGAGACCAAGGACTCTTCAACATCCCTGGGCTGTGCCAGAAGGAGTGGAGAGGAGCGTGATTGCCGGCGAAGAGCACATGGAAGCGAGGTGTGCCGCTGCTCGGCCACTATGGACGGCTACCAGGAGTGCAGCCCCAACAGTGTGTCAAGATTTATTTTGATTGATGTGTTGTGTACTTGGGAGAGGCAGAAGGAGGACCTGAAATTACTCTGTGTGGCTGCTCTGAGTGTGTTTCTGGTTCCAGCAAGTTCATCACCAGTGGAGCGGGTGTTCAGTGAGGGTGGAATTGTGATGAGATCTCACCGTTCCAGAATGGGGGCCAAATATTTAGAAAAAATCATGTTCCTCAAATGCAACATGGATAAGTTTTAGGAAGTACAGCAAATTTATTTTTTAAAATCATTTTTCTAAAATGCAACCTTTCAGACATTTTGGGTTTGGCTGCCTCTGCCTGCCTGTTTGGGGTTCCCAGCCTCCTCTGCCTGCCTGGTCTCTTCTTGACCAGTTCAACAGTTGAATTGTCCAAGACAAACGCCTCTGCCTGCCTGCTTTGGGGTTCCCTGTCTCCTCTGCCTGCCTGGTTATTTTGGGTTTGTCTGCCTGGTCTGTTCTTGCCAAAATCAGTTGCAGAGTTTTGAAATAAAAAGGCACACTTGTGCCTAGAATTTATTTAAACCACACATCTGAAGTAGCCTTATTTTGTTGGGGAAAACCCCCATTGATTTTAATAGGGACTCGTGGAGTCAGCTTTGGGAGTGACTCGTGACTCGTGAGTCACCATTTTGGACCAAGGACTCGGACTCGAGACTCAGGTCCAAAGACTCGTGACTCGACTCGTGACTTGAGACCAAGGACTCTTCAACATCCCTGCAAATTTCCATTCAGCTACAAAGTTCATTGGGTGACCAATGACCATCTCTCAACCTAACCTACTTCACAGGGTTGTTGTGAGGATTAAAATGGGGGGGCATAGATGCCGCCATAAGCTCCTTGGTTAAAAAGGAGTAATATAAATATATATAACCAGTACATTTGATTTTCACAAATTTGGGAAGGAATTGTAATTTCTGAATTTCAGGAATGGTTTTCAGATCATACCCTACTCTGGGAAGGTGTTATGTCATCTTCCATGACTTCCCTCCACTCACAGACTACTTGCATGACCAATTGAAAGGCAGAAGAGGTACTGTATGGGCACATGGAGTTTTCCATCTCATTTGCTAAGTGGGACTATCTTCTGTCCAATAGATACATTCATCAGTGCATTGCCCATAAGTACGGATAGACGAATTGGTCAATGTTGATTTCGCTCAGTTTTTCAACCTTAAATTCATTGCATCCCATTTCTGCATCAGTTTGGGAATTCTTTTTTTTTTTAAAGTCCACATGCAATTTGTATGCAGTTTTCGTATGCAGTTTTCATGTGCAACTTTCGTATGCAATTTTGCCTAGTATACACATTTTTGGATAATTAAAATTGCAGTCAAAACCTATGGCTCATGTTTCACCAGGTAATTGGGTGAAATGGTTAAGATCACTGATACCTTCTAGGGTGGTTTTCCTAGAACTCATTGAATTATTAACAGCCTGAACAGGAAGTGGGCGTAGCTCCCAGCTTCTTCCTCTTTCTGTTCAGACTCTAGTGAGCTTGGCACCACCAGGTTGTTGTCTCCACGTGGTCCTTGTAGCAGCATGTAGCCAGAGTTGCTGGTTTGAACTCCACAAGTTCAGACCCCAAGTAACTACAAATGTACTTGTACCAACTGTAAGAAACGTCTTTTAAGTCTGCCTGAATGAAACTGCATAATCTGCGTGAGTAAATGTTACTTTTAACTTTTACAAGACTGTGTCTCTGATTATTGTTCTGAGGGAGAGAAAAGGGGACAAAACCAGGGAAATCCAGTCTGCCTTAAAGCATCCTGGATTACCAAATGCTAACTGGCTAACATTAGCCAAATCTAAGCTTCTTTTAAGCTGGAAAGGGACTGTACTCTGCTGATCTCACTAACGTGAGAAAGGAAGGATATTACTCCACAATATATCCTCTCCTAGTATCTTTTTCAAGTCCCAACAATTATTACCATTATGTGCACTTCCCCCTAATATATGCATTTTGTACAAATTTCTCTTGATTGGAGAATTGTATTGCAGAACTTGGAAAAGTGCAAAGTAAAACTGCATCTTGGTTTGCACGTTGGTTTGGGAAATGTGAGTTAGTTAAGTGAGTCCACCCTAAAATGTGAACTGGACCATTTTCTCCCCCATGATTACCCATAATTACATCTACAGTCAGGCATGGTTTAATCCACAGTTCTTTCAGTTAACGTCAGGTAGCAAGTGCTAACAAGGATCTCTTCTGAGATTTGGAAGAGCTTCTATCAGCCAGAGTACAGAGCTGGGCTAAAAAAAACCAATAGTCTGATTCAGTCTAAGGCAGCTTCCTCTGTTCTTATTCAGGCTGTGCTGAATTTTTTCCTCTTTCAATGTTTGAATTGAACTTAGTGTCAGGGATTGCCAAAGCTGAGTAGCAGAGCACAGGTTTTGCAACATGTATAATGAGGTGCAATTTACAATCCCCACAAACATGCTGGGAACTCAGTTTCATTTAAATCAGGTGCAGAGAGCCCACTGGCCACCTGCAGCCCTCAGGAGGAAATGGAATCCCCTGTATCCTACAGGGGCCCAACAACAATCCCCTCGCCATACCTCTCCTGACAACATCTTTTTTCCTTTGGGGCCTAAAATGGACTTTTTACTGCTCTAGCCCACCAAACTTGGTGGTTTCTCTCTCAAGAAGGAAACCACAGAGTATGGAGAGCTAAAGAGAAAGATAGTGGGTGGGGAGAAGGATGTGTGTATGTGAGTGTATGAGAGGGGGGGACCTGTGGCCACACCCACTGCCAGCATGTGGCCCCTAACCCTGCCACCCACCACCACATGCGGTCCCCGACAGGGGGAAAGGTTGCCGACCCCTGTTTTAAATGAATAGGATTGCATGCCAGGCAGCTTTTGGGAGAAAGGATACTGCTGGTTTTGATCAGTGCAGTAAAGAATATATTCTGAGTTTAGGCTACTGCAAAATGTTAAATATAAAGAAGCAGAGTCACTAGATCAAAGTTGGATCTTCCGGATTCATTATAGACCTATTCGAGTAATTCTCACCTCTTAAAGCTGTCTGGACTTGGGACTACTGCTGGCTAAATTAGATCTGTAATCCATTTAGTTTTACAGCTGCTGACATTGAGGCGGCGGGGAGGGGGGGGCTTCCTAAATAGAAACAAGACCAGTGAAATCAAAAGTTCACTTCAGTCTGGTACAGCAATTCAAACTCTTAGTTGACTGCCACAGGAAATAAGTGTGTGCTAAGGGAGTCTTTACTAGTATTGGCTATGTAGGGGATTCCTTAATCCTGTACTTAAAGTTATAATTAGGAAAAGGACAATCTGAACAGATGGTGTTGTTTAATATACTCATTAATGATGTGGAAACAGAGGGTGAACAATTTGCAAGTGACATAATTATTTAGGATAGATATAATTAGAGGGAAATGGGCCTTTAAAGCCAAATGAGTGGTTGGATAGCATAATGGCCAATGGGGGGGGGGGGATCCATATTGATCCATTCAAAGTGGTGTAGATAAAAACATTAATTTGAACCACTCACATCTAGTGCTTGGGTCTAAATTGGCTGTACCCAAATCAATAGTGGAGATGCTGACGCATTATTATACTGCTTGACTTGGCCAGCTTGATGACTGGTTTAAATGTTACACCAGGCAGGTAAAACAATGTTCCTATGCGACATTTATTTATGTTGCTCTGGCTTGATAATGCTGCATGCATCAGGGCCAGCAATCCAGTTTAAACATAACATTGACTGAGGAGAGCCAGGTTCAAGTTCCCACTCAGCCGTGAAGCTCATTTGGTGACTTTGGGCCTGTCACTGACTCTCAGCCTCAGCTACCTCACAGGGTTGTTGTGAGGATAAAATGGGGGGGGGATCATGTACACCACCTTGGAAGAAAAAGGATATAAATGTAACAAATAAAATTAAAATAAATGTGGAACCCCATATGTGTATGTTTTAAACACCTGGTGTCAAATGTAAACCAGACACTAGTTTACGCTCTCTGCATTGTGTAGCAGGAGTCAAAGGGCAAATAGATTTTGAAGACAGAATGGACAACAGATTTAAACAGGTGTATGTCAGTCCTTTACCCCAATGAATTTCTAAAACTACAGTTTGGGAATAGGAGTAGGAATCTCTAATAGAGACTTTTCAGCACCAAATTACAATTGCTAGGATTCTTTGGGGGGAAACCATGACAGTTAAAAGCGGTATAAAATCAATATAAGTTTGTGCTGAGTAGATATACTATAGAGCAGGGGTGGGGAGAAAGTAGATTGGGAACTAGCGGTAGATCTCTGCAGGATTTTCAGTAGATCGGCCAGGATTCTGACTGCCAATTGTTAAACAATAGCAACAACAAAATGATGCTTCATGTCCTATTGTAATTCTTCAACACCACACAAATGTGATCATCTGGAAAGTGCTATCACAGAGTTGGAGGGGGCCTTGTGGAGCATCTAGTCCAACCTCATGCTTGATGCAGGAATCCAGAGCTAAAGCATTTCCAGCAGATGACTCTGCTTGAAGACCTCCAGCCCTGGGCTTATAGGATAACAAGGATACAACTACAAACAAACAAAAATATAGCTATGGAGCCAAAGAACCACACAAAATGTGTATCCAGGCTTTTGAAGGTCATCCCACCTGCCCCAGCACTAAAGAGCAGCTCCTGAAGATCAAGGAACTCTTCTCAGCAGCATCCAGCTCGAACAGAAAATCAACACAGGGCCTGTGATTCATTGAAGCACTCAGGCATACACACCAGACCCTTTCTGAATCCCAGCCATTTAGCTGTACACATTTTTCATTTTAAGGACAATTATCTTAAGAGCATTTTAAAATGAGACACAACTGTGTGTTTCCTTTTTATGTCCTGTAGCAGAGTAAAAATTGTCCCAATATATGCCTTCTACAAGGGACAGTCATCCTACCATGCACACAAAATGTTTTCAAGGAATAATGGATCTCCAAGGACTCTTTCATGGACTAAGTGTTGAGAATGAAATATTGCATTTTGACTTTGGTAGGACATTAAATAATAGTGAATATAAAAGACAATAATCGCAATCTCTGAGAAATGCAATTAATTTTACTGCCATCTCAAAAAGCCTAAGCATTTTAAACTGATAGATTCCTATAGGGTATTAAGAATTAAAACACACACAGAGACTCACCTTGAAATGATTTTAAGTTAAATGTACAATTGCACCTTAAGTGTATGGAACAGGCAATTAAATTAGACTTGTTTCAAATTTAAACAAGTCAGTTCACAGGGGTTTTTGGACAATCATACTGAATCTCACTGAGTTCCAGACTGGGGTTGGGGGAAGAGAGCCAGTGTGGTGTAGTGGTGAGTGCTGGACTGGGACTCGGGAGATCCAGGTTCTAGTCCCCGCTCAGCCATGAAACTCACTGGGTGACTTTGGGCCAGTCACTGCCTCTCAGCCTAACCTACCTCACAGGGTTGTTGTGAGGATAAAACAGAGAGGAAGAGGATTATGTAAGCCGCCTTGGGTTCCTTGCAGGAAAAAAGGTGGGGTATAAATATAATAATAATAAACAAAGAATGTGTGTGGAGCTCATTGGACAGTATCCAATGCTGCCACTCTACTTATGCCATGAACATAGTAATATAAGTGTAAGCAACCTCTAGTATCCAAACCTCTAGTATCACATTGCTTTTAGAAAGGGCTTAGTCAAAGTCATAAAGAATAGGCTCATCAGTGGCTCTTAGCTATGATAGATAAATGGAACCCCCGTGTTTATTTCCATGAGGACAAACAATGTGGCTGGCTAGACACCGTAATGCCTTGCTTGCAATCTTTCAGAACCATTGGCTGGCCACTGTTGGAAAGACCAAGTCTATAATTTCATACAGACTTACTTGGGAGTAAGCCCCACTGGAGTCTTACTCCCAGGTAAGGGAGGACACAGGTATGGGGAAGACCTCTGTAGATGGACAATCCAGCAAGGCAGATGTGTGATAATGAGAAGCACTAGGTCTTTAGAAGTGGATGTACTTTGGTTTTGCTTTTAATGTTTTAGTGATATTTTTAAAGCCTTAATTTTAAGACAAAATAAGGCATTTATCCAGTTTCCTCACTTTAGATCAAGATGTTTGGGGCGGGCGGGGGGGGATCTAGAATGTTTCTTATTCTTATGGTAGTGGAGGTATAGCGGAAGCCAGTAACAGGCAAACAGCATGCTTATTTAGCATCGGTAAGACCAATGTTATTAATTAGATCAGTCTGTGTGTTGGGCATATGTAACAAAGAGCCGGAAAGGCTGCAATCCTCATATGGTTGGGATTTGATTTACAGGGTTAGCGGTCAGACTGACAATTGAAATCAAACTGCACGTCGGCTTCTCAACACTCCAGGCAAGTGGGTCAATTCTTCCAATTGGTTATCCCGAGAGAGAAGTAAAGGGTGGTGGTGGGAGGACATATTGTGGCAGAGCACACCTGTGCTAGCTGTTGGATCAATAGCCTCGATCAGCAGGGCTCTATTTAATGAAGCCTGAACTGGTGTCATAGGCCTGCTAACAGCTGCAAGTTAACACCAATACCAATAGAAACGGCCTGCAAGTCCAAATAATTGCTTCATTTTTTTCCCACCGAGGAGATTTATGAACATATTGTACTGTGTGTATAAGACAACTGGCCTTCCAACTCTTGGAAGTTTAAGGAGAAACTCTTGGGTCATAAGGAGGACAGTGAAATATAGCACCGCTGTAGATTGTTTCCTTTTTCTTTCCATATACATCGTAATTTTGTGATCAAAATTAATATGTGACTGCTAATGTTCAAAGATGCACATACAGAGGGGAAACTTGTGGCTGCCAGTGTTTTTTTGTTTTGTTTTTTTGTGGCAGTTGCCATTCTTTCCCAGAATGCCCTGGAACAACTCAATGTCTGGGGCATTCTGGGGGAAATAGTGGCAGCTAGGAGGGGCCAAAGTCAGTTCTGCTGTTGTTGCCACCACAGCACATAACCAAGAAGGGTGAAAGAAGGAAAAGAAAACAGTAAGAAATGAAACAGAATGTAAGTAATGAAATGAAGTGTTCAAACAAACAAGTGCCTAAACAAATGCGACCTTTAATAACAAAAATGAATAGAATAATGAAATGAGTAAAAACAAATATCTTGTATATCCCAGACATGCTAGAAGTTGTAGTCCAATACATTTGGAGGGCACCAGGCTGCCCTACAGTTTATGTTCTCACTTAAACAAAAAATTATAATAGTTTGTGGCACCTTAAAGACTAACACATTTATTATGGCATAAACTTTCATTGGCTACAATCCACTTCCTCAGATGCATGAAGTATTTCCTGAGTTAACAGTATAGAGTGGTATATATCTATCCCCAACCATGTGAGGGTGCTGCCATGTTTTCTCCATGCTGTTTAGTTTCTTGATCCTGTCATCGGACAGGATCCTCTAATCCTAGCCAGTTCTGGATGGTCCAGGACCTTTTAACAGTACTGGGAGCTGTTAAGATCAACCACCTATACTCTTCGTGTTTAAGGTACTAAGACTGTCATGCCACAAGCATTCTAAGTTTTAGCTCATTATATTCCTATAGAAATAACCTAAAAGAAAAGGGAGCAAGAGAATGTGTGGAAGAAACTACTAGGAGTGATAAGTTGTTGGCATGGCGGAACTTTGACTAAAAGTAGAAAAGAATTGTCTGGAGTATTATTCCTATATCAATTCCGGAAGAGGGAATAATCAAAGACCATGTTAAGACTGTAGCTCCTGGAAGGAAAAAGAAAATGATAGAGCATTGTCAAGGATGGCAAAAACATAAAAGGGATGACATTGGATTGGGGTGCTCACCAAGACAGTCATCCAAGAGAAACTGGCAGTTGAGTTGAAAGATGGGGAATAGATGGATTCCAGCAAATAGTGCATGTAGAGCTATGTACGCTAACAAAAAATAGTTGTGAGGCAGTGAAGAATATATTCCTCTTGAAAATAAAGATATGCGTGTGTGTTGAAAAAAATGTCAAGGCAGGATCCTTGTGGAGCCATGTTGTCTTCAATAATAATGCCATAATAAGGTTATTTATCAGTACATGCAACAATGTCATTTTATTAGCCAGACTTGCATAAATCCAAGTGCCCACTCACTTATTTTGAAACCTTTCTAGAACCTTTTGTTCTAGAACTAAAGGTCTGATATCACATGTTTGTAACATCCTCTGAATGCCATCATTGGAAGACATCCCATTCTTTGCATGGACACAGGCCTGTGGCTTACGCTGGCTCAGCTTGTCTGAGTGTGGAAAGCTAAGCAGGGTCAGGCCTGGTTATTACTTGGATGGGAGACCCCTCCTCTAGTTTCCTGCACTGAGCAGGGGGTTGGACTCGATGGCCTTGTAGGCTCCTTCCAACTCTATGATCTATGAAATCTATGAGTGTCACTTAGATGAATCTTTGGAACATGATTGGCATTGTATGTGAGCCTCTTTTGCATCTTATCAAATTAACACTAATATAAAGGAGACACAATACAAAGTTTTCAGCAGTTGGTACATTACCCCTACAAGGCATCACGTACTTCCAAACCATTCATAGATTCATAGATTATAGAGTTGGAAGGGGCCTACGAGGCCATCGAGGCCATGTTGTAATGTATTATCAGCAACAAACTGTGAGCATTTGTTTGGGAACATTGGCTGTAGCCATGCAGTTATGTCTGGCAGGAGGCTATTCCCAGACTCAAGGCTGGGAAGCAAGATCTCTGGGAACTTGGCAAACCAGCAGTCACGTGTTTGTTTTTCTCTGACGTAGTGAACTGCTCCAGACAGAAGCCATTTTAAGGGGATTTTGTACTTGTGTTCTTCTTTTGTTCTTGCAACTGCAATAATGTAATGCTTTACATTGGTGGGGTGAAGTTCCACTTCTCTCCACTGAACTAATGCTTGCTATGCATTTATACTTTGCACATGGATTGTAACTAGGGAATGTATACTCTGTAGTGCTTACTTTGAATAAGTAAATAAATGGGTAGAATAGACCTGTTGATGTCACAGAGGGTTTCCTGAGTGAATCTGCAATTGGAGAAGCTGAGTCATTACAGGGTCTGCTGCTGCTGTGTGGGAGATTGAATACTCTGCTACTGTGTGTGGAACGCCAGGCTACGCTAGCACACAGATTATAAATCTCTTTCAACACCAACAGTCCAACCCCCTGCTCAATGCAGGAAACTAGAGGAGGGGTCTCCCCATCCAATAACCAGGCCTGATCCTGCTTCTAGTCAATATTGCTGGAGGGTGTGGTCAAATTGGTTCATACTTTCATCTCTGGTGGGAATGGTCAACAGTGCGGGAGATTTGGAACCTGGTGGCAGATTACTCAGGAATTTCTACATATTAGACCACTATCAACTCCTAAAGCTATGCTTCTTTATCAGGCTTCCCCAACCAGGTGCTCTTCAGATACTTTAGACTACAACTACAACTCCCATCAGTCCCAGCCAGCATGGCTGTTGGTCAAGGATTGTAGGAGCCAGGGTCCAAAATATCTGGAGTGCAACAGGTTGGGGAAGGTTGTTCTTCATCAGTTTGAATGTAATGACCCTGGATCCTGCATAAAGACCTTCTTAAGCAATTGTGTACAGTGGCAAAGTTGTGTGTGGCACGGAATTTTAAAGTCTCCAAGCAACTTTCAAAACAGTGGATTGATAAACTACGATTATGTATAAAATTACTCAGCAACTGCAGCAATTTTAAAAAAAGTTTTTCACAGCACCATTGTTTCTATTTGCTTCCTATATGGAAGCCATTCAAACATCTGATGAGATTCCAATCAAGTACAGATGTCTATTTTTTCTAATACACAGAAGCACACATTATATATGCTCTCTAACTTACACAATCAATCTTTCATTAGATAGTGAGCTTCTGCTTAGGCTATTTTGCTCAAGCTGTCCTACAAGAATAACCATGATATACTAAGGATGATGATCAGTGATTTATTTATTTTAAATGTGATCTTGTCACATTCTTGTGTGTGCTCTTTTTGTTGCTTTTATTTTTAACTTGATTTCAAAATGAAGTAAAATTCCATGCAGGAAAAATATGGCCATAATTTAGACACTTTTAAAGAAATACATACCGGTATCTGGTAGGTCCAATTTTATATGTTGGGAGTCCTCTGAATAGCACTGTTCTATGCATGGTGGTGGCAGGAGACAGGAATTTCTCTCTTGCTCTACTTGCAAGCTTCCCGGAGACACTGGGATAGTAACTGCTGGATGACAGAGTTACTGGATTAGATGGAGCTTGATCTAACCAGCATATGCTGGTTTTGTTCTTTTGATCCCATCATGGGCTAAAATTGGTCTTATTCTGATCCCATGATGGACTAAAAAGTAAAACTAGCAATTGCATAGCAAGAAAATTGATGGTCTGAATCCTCCTCACCCCCAGGACTGGGTAGGCAGGTATATATACATTTATGGCACGGTGGCAAGGCAGGGACTTGAGTTCTAGATTACATTTTTAAAAGGTCTTTTTCTGATTAAGGTAATGATTTCAACGAAAGTTGGAACAATCTGGAAACATTAATCCCAGGCCAAGACTATAAATTACACTCCCAATAAATTTGCCTGTGGTAGGGATTGACAAGAAAGGAAATATGCAAATTCAGGAATATCTTGATGAAAGTTAGAACTGGAGAAGCGAAGTACTGACATTGGATAAGAGATAGAAGCATGGAGAGAGAAAAAACACCAACATGCACTTGCTTGCCATTTTCATGGAACTCCTCACTCCTAAATCTTTGATCTCTGCTTATCTGTCTTATTGCCCAAATGTCAATTGTAATGACCATGATACTTTGGGGCTACACCTAATGCACTGTTGACACTGAATAAATGTTAAGTAATTGTAGTAATAATGAAAGGAAGAATGGCTACCTATATCAAAATACAAACTTATGCTGCAGAAGGGGCACGGATGCTTGCCCGTTTGGCTGCTTCCAACAATGCTCCAGAAATGTACCAATACAAGAACCATCTGAAAGGGACAGATCTGCAGGGAAAGAACCACCCACCTTCACAGTCTGGTCTCTGACATGATTAATGTTATTCTAACATGAGCTCCTACATAGGTTTTCAGGGAAGAGTGGGGAACAGCAACCACACCTGTACCATAACATGTAATTTTCTTTATTTTAAGGATGTATGTGCCTCCCCTTCAATTAAAAAAATAGTTTCGGAGGAATTAATAAATAATAAAACAATAAAATACAAAAATAAAGCATAATAAAATAGCATAGAAGTCAAAAGGCACCATACAAGAGCACAGATTCAACTGAGAGTTAAAAGACCTATGAAAATAATAAGTTGCCAAAACAACATCAAGGGAGGTGCCTGGCTCGCCTCCTGGTGGTGAGCATGTTGGTGTTGAAAAAGATTTTGTAATCTGTGTGCTAGCTTAGCCAGACGGTTCCACACACAGCAGCAGAGAATCTCCCACACGGCAGCAGACCCTGTAATGTCCCAGCCTCCAGCTTCTCCAATTGCAGATTAATGCAGAACTCAGGAAACACTCTGTAACAGGTCTATTCTACCCGTTTATTTACTTATTCAAAGTAAGCACTAGTGACAGTCCATGTGCAGAGTATAAATGCATAGCAAGCATTATTAGTCCAGTGGAGAGAAGTAGAACTTCACCCCACCAATGCAAAGCGTTACATTGTAGCAGTTGCAAGAACAAAAGAAGAACACAAGAGTACAGCTAAAGTGCTTCCCCTTAAAATGGCTTCTGTCTGGAACAGTTCACTATGTCAGAGAAAACAAACACGTGACAGTTAGTTTGTTAAGTTCCCAGAGATCTTTTTCCCAGGCTTGAGTCCGGGAATAGACTTCTGGCTGCAGACATAACAGAACTGCTTGTGACAGCCAATGTCCCCAAACATGTGAAAACAAATGCTCACTATTTGCAGCTGATAATGCATCACAACAGAGCATTCCACAACTGAGATGCTGTCACCATAACGGTCCTTTCCCCTAACTCACTTCCTGGCAGAGATCCGAAGATCTCTGTTTTCACCTGAAAGCAATACTGTTGCCAAGAATGTAGGAGAAAAACTGATGGACACTGTGAAGGACAGCTGCTTAGCCCATCCTGCAAGGTAGGCCACAGCACCAATGTATCCCAGGACTGCCGCCCACCTCCCTGGTTCCCTTACACCAATTTGGTGTAGCAGCCCAGCCTTTCAGACCAAAAAGGAAGACACACAAATTTAAGATGGAGACTTTATTAAAACAAAGATTAAGAATTAAGCAGTGTAGGGTCTCCAATGGTCCAAGACATATAAAAATAATCCCTTATAAGAAAGGGCTAAAAAGAAGGTAGGGAAAAAGGGGGTGAGGTAGGTTGTTGTGAGGAAAGGGGAATAGGAATAAAAAGGGATTCTAAAAGGATATCTAAAACAAACCCCAAAAGTCTGCAAAGAACTGCTTGAGCCAAACCAGGCCTAGCTTCCCCAGCTATCCTGCAAATCCGGCATACCTGCCCCAGATGGAACTTCCACAGCATCCAGGCCCGAAGGAAGAACCCCGTGCCTTCCCCACCCAACTCCTTTATCCAAAACCAGGGTCCGTTTTCCCGGCCAGCCTCCACCAATCCCATCTTCCTGCCTTCTGAAGGAGCCCCCCCCCCACTCTTTCCCAGCTGCGGGCACTTTCTCATGATTTCATCCCAATTAACATCTGGCCTTGCTACACAGCTTTGCAGATACTTATCTCCCAGGTGCCACTAACCAGGTGACACAGTTGTGTGTCCTGTTGCTACCCAAGGACTCCCAACACATTCCAAGGAAGAGCAAGAGAACAAGGTGAAAGAATTCAAAATCAATCAGAGGCGGGGGAAGGGGGAACTTAGCTTAGCCTCCAGCAAGTCCCATCTTCACAGACACAATTCTTGTTCTGTCTCATACGACAAGACTGCATCTGGTCTGGTGTGCCTGTTACCTCCTGTTCACTATGGCAGTGGACTTTGGGATACAGTCCTAAAAGAGCAACGTCTGTCACGGCAGTCAAGTCTTCAAATTGTCTATTTTCCCCTGTAGACAGCCGGGGGTGCCAAAACAGCAGTGTGCAGGAATATAAGACCTCAGGCTGCAATCAAGAGATGCAAATTACTGCTGTGTCAGATCATCTTTCTTGGCTTGTTGGACTATTTGACCATAGTCAAGGAACAAGCAGTGAACTGGTTGACATAACTTAGACCAGTCAAAATACCTGACTTTCCAATCATAGAACTGAGCACTGGTCATATCAACTGACCAAGGGAACAGTCAGATAGGGTTGACTATAAGGGAACTGTCTGCATAGAAATAGGAAAACCAGCATGCCGCTGTGAAGATGATGGGACCAATTTATATGGGATTGAAAACTTGAAATACCTTCCTTCAGAGTACTGATGAAACTTGTATGGTCAAACTTTAATCACAATGAAAGAGTTTTAAATAGTTTTTTTTTATAGAAATGGTTAGCAGTTAATGGCAGTTTTCTGTTCAACCTGTAAAATAAATCGTAGCCACTTATACATGAAATATTAGCATACGTGTGCAACCACTTGCCAGTGTTCAGGCGTAGCTTCAAAGGCACAATTCTGAGGGATTATCTTACAGCATATTCCTATCCTATGCCAAGAGCTGTGCAAGCAGGACAGGACCACATACAAGCCCTCTTATGCAAGAGAGCTAGTCTGCAATGGAAATGGAATAAGGAGGTAGTCAGGATACTTAGCACCTTATTGCCATTCTAGGATCAGGACCATCCTTTGTGCTAATGCTGTGATGCATGAAAAATGTGATAAATATACCCAATAAGCCACTCCATAACACAAATGTCCAAAAAACACACATATAATTTACACACATATATAACTAGAAGGGTATGACTGCATTTGTAGCTAACCAGACCCATCCAGCAACTATCACAGACATCTATAAGCTTTAGTAGCGAACAGTTTGTCCATCAGGGTTATACCAGTATAACCAGCACACCTATGAAACTTGGAGCATAGAAGAGAGCAAAAATGCGGATTCCAGAGGTCAGGGCTTCAGTGGTCTTTTTAGATACATGATCCTCCCCACTGCTAGGAGAGGCAGGATAAGTTATGCAAAATGAACTAATCTATTTAAATATTATGTTGATCCATCCGGTGCTCAAGGTGATGTACAATAACTACAGTGAACCCATGCTTACAATTAAAAGCCTTAACAATCAATGTAAAATGACACTGAAACAAAGCAGCGACAAAATGTGTTGAAAGCCAGCACTTTGTTTTTTTTAAACCTAAAAATCAAAGCTAAGATGGCATTCAAAAACATGAAAGTCTTCAGCCACCAGTGTGAAATCTGCACAATCAATTCAGCATTCTTGGCACTAAATTTATTATAAAGTTTAGAATATACAGTCCTGGCTGTGGTTTAGGAATGGTGGGACGAATGCGAGGACTGGGTTGAACATTGCCAGCAACGTAGTTGTGTTGCCGCTGCAAAGATTGGTGTGTTAATTGGGCAAGTGACGTACTAGAGAAGTTGTCCAGAAGCAATCTTGTGATTGGCAGAAGAGCTAACAATTGCTATGGACTCTATTGGTGGCGTTACACAACTTCTGCATTTATTTTTCATTCAACACACTTCGTAGCCCCATCTGGATGTTCAGGGAGGGGCTCCCTATGTATAATGAGTACACATAGGCCATTCAAGGAGGGGGGACTGCAGTGGTGGGCTCCACCTCCCCTGATAGGGATGTCAAAGAAACCCAAAATGGATTCAAATGAGTTCAGATTTCTATGAAATCGACCTGTGGATTCCGCAGTGGACTGGCATCTTATGATTCATACGGAGTCTGGACTTACAGGCCATTTTTCAACTTTCTGGATATGTGCACAAATTTAGTTGCACAATAATACTAAAGTTGCTGGAACATACACTAATATATGTGCATTTTAAAAAATAACATACATCTCTCTTCAGCCTCCACTATGTAGCACTTTTTTTGGTGCGCGCTGCTAAGAAAACTATGCAAAATGTTATGTGCCACCAAAAATTACGTAAATTACAGCCGATATTTTTGCACTTTTCCAAAGGAAACAATCTGATTCACTCCGAGTGGACGATGTAACTGACAGAACATAATTTTTTAAGATCTGTACATCCTTAGTTGTGTGTCCTGTTGCACATCTTCAATGTGTTTATACACATAGATGTCTCTCCACACAATGGGGAAACCTGCAAAGGTGTGTGACAGAACATGTATGTGGCAGGGCAGAGCCTGTGGCTCATTGAGCGCACATAATCATCTGCAAATGTCTGGAAAGGACAATTGCTTTATTGAGCTGCTGTTACGTAGAGGAGATAATTTCTTGGAATTAGTAGCAGCCATCTTAGAGGGATTATGGAAATGGGTAGTTAAAATACTTGAATACATAAGTTGCCGGGATCTTCTATCATCAAGGCAAATCCATTTCCTAAAAACGCAAATAAATTATTTGATTTGCAGCTAACACTTACCATAGTGAGCATTCTAGCAAGGAAACCTTGAGGATGGGGGAAGGAAGACATCAGGGTCATTTTATTTTACAATATATTTAACTTGTGTATTCTTTATTTATATTAAGATAACATACAACATAGATTTCCAAACACAGAATACAATCCTTGTGTAGAGTGGATGCATAAGTCTGGGGAAAGTTATGTATGTTTTGGTTACTGAGTAATACATTCATTTAAACGAATATGCATTTTTAATGCAAACAACAGTTTAGTTAAAATAAATACAGCAAATGTTAACAGCGACGTCTACACACGTGAAGTCTAGAATAGTATTTTCCACTAGTGCTGAAGTTAAGGCATCCATTAAATAGTAACTGTTATATGTAAGTATACATGTTGGAAAAGTTAGCCCTAGATGACATAGCAGTTGAAGAGGCCATTCCATTGACTCATAACAGGAAGAGTAGTCTGACTTTTGATTAGGATTGAGCTTGGAGCCTGATAGAATAATGTCCCGGGGGCAAGGGGGGAATCCATTCTTGCTACACCTCAACCTAATATTCCCTGGGACTCAGTTTCTTGTTGTCTCCTTTTTCCAACCCTTCCACTTACATGGGAGTTTCAATTAGTTCCATTTCATAAGTCTTGACTACCCTCACATTGCTCCAGCAATGAAGTAAGGCCTCCTCCTAGGGGCTGCTGATGCTAGCACTGGAAGCTCCCCATGTTGCCAGCTCTGAATGTGTCACATTGTCCTTCTAGTGGACAAGAAGGTGTGGTGTGGGAGAAGCTAGTGACTTATGAGTAGGACCTTTCCTTTGCTCTCACCAATTTACTGTAATGTGCGAAGTGGAATATTACCAATATTTTTCCCGAGTCCTGGGAAAATCGATCTGCTGGCAGGGCTATCTTCATTACAATATATTCCCATGGTTTTGCCAACAAAATATATTACAATATATCATTACAATATATTCCCAACATTTTGCAATGTTGCAGAGTGTCTGTGTGGCATCAATGCCAAGCCTGAACTTGACAGGCATACATTTCCCTAGTATTTCTAATGCCAATGGCATCTACATGAAATATCTGTAACATTCTTTTGTTGGCTTATGAAACCAACTTTACTCTTCATTCAACGTAATGTACTTTATCAACACCAGATAAATTTTCTTGTTTTGCAGGTGCATTTGCTTAGCAAGCTTCATAATTATTGCCAACGCTATGAATCCTTTTAGAAGCAATGTCTGGCTTCCAAAAAGCATGCATATTTGTAATAAGGTACACATTTCAATCTTTTAAGGTGCAATTCATACTACGTACATGGGAGTAAGTCCCATAGAATTCCGTGAGACTTGTTTCCAACTAAACATTCAAAAGGTCAGGCTGTAAGAACACCAAACAAAAATCATGCTAGAGCACAAATCCTATCGGGATCCCCATAAGCCCCCAAACCCGGAGGCTTATGGGCATCCAATGCAGAGCAGGAGAGGTGGAGGCGATCTTCGCCTCCCCATCCTGCCGCCCTGCATTTTTGCCTGTCTAGCTGGGGCGTCTCGAAGGGGGAGGGGAAGGAGGCTGGACAGATGTTAGGATACCTCTATCTTGGCCACTCCAGTCTCCTCCCCTTCCAAAACGCCCCCTTTGACCCTTTTCTGAGGGTGCTTTCACGACCTCGGAGAGCAGCTGACGCAGTTCTTTCTACGCTGGCTGCAAGGGGGTGAGAGAGTGGGGTCGGAGCTCTGATTCCCATCTCCACAGTCAGATCTCTGTCTCTGGCCTTAGAGCTGAGAATCCGAAATATCCTATGGCCCCTCAGACAATGTCTAGGGGCTATAGGATCATTCCCTTACTGTGTTAAATCCCATATAGGCACTACCGTGGCAATTGGAGTGTAACAGGCAACATTAACAGCAGTACATTTATATATACTTTGCTTATTATGCGTAGTATGTTAATGAATACAACTAAAGAAACAGTAATTAAAGATTTTAAGGTGAATCAGTAAAATCTGTTGGTATTAATATTTACAAAGAAATACTGTTAGATTTTTTGTTTGTTGCCTCTGCAAACAATGTTCATAGCTACCGTGTTACACTAACATTCAAATTCTCATTGTTAATCAGCCCACTTTGACACTTCATGGATTTGCAGACTTTTAAAGTCTTCAAAATGTTAAATGACTAGACCTCTATGTACATTAACAGTTTTAGTTACAACATAATGATTTTCCATTTCACAATGAAAATTCTTTCAGGCCTGACATGTTCAATTATGAATTTCACTTTGGGATATTTGGAAGCTAACAGAGACTGCACAAAAATGAAGCTCTCTTTTTTAAACCATGAGTTATTTAGGAAGCAGATGTCTCAATTGTAATAGGACAACTCATATCAATGTCCAGATGCCACATGGATTGTCTATTGCCATGTGATTTAGCTCTATGCAGCCACAACACATTCGTGTCACCGTTTTGCAGTGGTGTAAAAGAAGCCATGTGCAGGTCAGGGTCCACACTGGGAGTCACAGCACACAGAGAAATTCTTTTAAATCCACATCTATCGGAGACATGCTCAATCAACCAAAGTCCCGATACAATTAACCTATTAACAATTAACCGATATATTAAAACAGGAGGATACAATTCAGTCCAAATTAAGCACGTTATGTGCCCCACTGATTTTGTGTGCGTAGCACTCTGCAACTGAAATAAACAGGATTTGGAAATGCTTGTGCAGCTAAAGCTTTATAGCTATAGATTTTGGGAATGATCCAACCACAGTCCTAGGCACTGTGCAAATACACTGTTTTCTCCTACTCACCTAGCAGGTTGGAGGAGCAAGGCACAACATAATACAAATAGTTGAAATCAAATTTTAAGGGCTGGGGTTAAGATACTGTACAAGGATAAAGAAACAAACAGCTCACCAGGAATTTTTTTCAGTGTTGGACAATTTTTAAAAACAAAACAAAACCTACAACCCACATTTTTTCACATTCAGCAGCTGCGTTAAAAGTTCAACAGCCAATAAAATGGTTTCTATCTACATTTATCTTGACAACCAAAACTGTAAACTGTGTAACTCATTAAAACAACCCTATTAATTAATTGCCTCTGGAGGCGGGGAGAAAGGCAACAATAAATTCACTAATAAACAATAAATTCACTAATTGTGCTGATTCATCACTTCCATAAATTATTAAAAAGAACTGAGGAACAGATTCAATAGCTTTGCTTGTAGGAGTCCAACAGCCGTATTCAAATAGAAACCTGCGTCTGATATGTAGAGCTAAATATCAGAACCATGTAACATTTTTGCTCTTCATCTAACAATATATATGAATGTTGCAATTTTCCTATGTCAGTAAGGGTTGCCAGTTTTCCTGTTCTGTTTGACATTTTTAGAACTGTTTCATATTTTACAATATACCTTTTTTTTAAAAAATGTAAGTAGTTTTAAGTTATAAACTCTGTGACAAAATTGTTAAATACGTTCATTGCACGTAACTAAACTTAAGGCAATAGACAAATGGAAGAAACGGTGGGAGAGTGTTTGCACAATAATGGAAAATCTCCAGTCTGTTTCTCTCTTCATAAGCTGCCAAGTCTTTTAGCTGGTGGTGGTGTGTGCATGCATACGTTTTGCTACATCATAAACATAGGTTATGTCTGGTCGCTTCTCCGGATCAGGGTTGATGCACATATTAACTAATTGTCGCAACTAGAAAAAGAAAAATAGTATGTTAAGAACCAACAAAGAAAGGAGAAAAGTACCTGGTGACAAAATTATTAAAGTCCTCTCCTCCTTCCACTTCTTTAATTGGTAATACTGGGGAAAGTATAACAACATAGCAATTATGCATACAACTAAGCATTTCAGTATTCTTTGAATCACGGAATTTATTATATTCTTTGAGTCATGGCATTTATTTACAGTAATACTTCTTACATAATTTCAGCCACATTACTATTAACTTGTTGCTTTAAAATGTAACAGTACTCTCACTGGACTACAATTTTTATTTACTGGGTCAAATATCCTGTGATAAATGCAAGATTCACACAATGGCCACAAATTACATGTAGTTGTATTTGTTTTCATTGGGCTTAAAGATGATGCACTGCAGCCAATGGCATTTGTACTTCCATGAGCTGAATTTTCTTTCCAGTTTCTCTGGCAGGACGCATATATTGCTGGGACGTGAGAAGGGCCCAACAAGGATTTCACATATGGGCAATACATACTAAACAAATATGGCAAATAATTCAACCTTCCCACTCCCACACAGGTAAATCCTGTGTAAACCGAGACCAATGCCTGCGTAGGGATGGATCATGTCCATGTTTTTTACCACCTACTAAACAGATAGTGCTGCTCCAAGGTGAATGTGTGAGGGATGCTTCAAACTCATTTCTAACTTAATCTCCCAATGGAAGTCACTGAAAAACAAATCTGCAAACCTTTACACACTTACCTGAGAGTAAGTCCCACTGAACTCAATAAATGCGTAAGACTGTATTGTTAGCTATTTTTTCCACTATATCATGACAGTGCCACACTTTTGTTTTAGATATAAAAATATGGGACACTACAGCCCTGTTCAGACTTGACTTAGCAGCAATTCTTAGGTTAATTAAGTTCACAAATTGCGGGGACATGTGTTGCATGCGAGCCACTTCCATTTTCCAGCAACAACCTACAAATGTGGCATTCTAAGTTGTTTCAGTGACATCCAACCCTGGGAAAGTGGGAGTTGTTCATCAGTTAAAACACCTCCAAGTTTGTTTGTTTGTTTACAGCATTTGTATACCACTCCATATCTAGGCAGATTCCGGAGTGGTGAAGTAAAAAGATAAAACAGAATAAAAGAATAAAAACAATGCATTAAAAACAAGAGAACATTAAAATTGTGGTTGGTCAGCAAGGAAGGCTTCCCAGAACAGACGTCTTCAGCAGGCACTGAAAACAGCACAGTCAGTGCCTGCCTGATCTCCAGAGGCAGGGAGTTCCACAGAAGTGGAGCCACCACACTGAAGGCTCTTCTCCTGGTGCACTCCAATTGGGCCATAGGTCAATATGGAACCACCAGGAGAATGTCCTCCGATGACCTCAAGTTAACCCAAGAATTTAACCTGAGTTAACCCCAAGTGCCCTGCATTGGACATCACGGAAACAACCAACAAATGCGGCATTCCTAGGTTGTTGCTGGAAAACGGAAGCGGCTCATACACAGCGTACGTTCCTGCAATTTGTGGGTTAAATAATTAACCCATGAATTGTCGCCAAACGCCACCGTTACATCTGAACAGGGTCTACTGCTTCCGTGGAAATCTAATATTTTTTCTTTTCTGTTTTCAATGTAAACAGAAACAGTTGCAAAATAAAGGAATGGTCTTATCTGGAAACAGGATTCTTTTTATTAGAGTACACATTCAGTTTAAGGAAGACTTAATTTCAGAGTTCACAAATCCAGGAGATAACCCAAGATGCAAAATAAAAGCTACATGATCTGCTACAGAAAGATACATGCAAGAGTAGTATATTAGTCATTGGCTGAACGCTTTACAGACTATTTATGTGGTAGGCAGGCAGGCAGGCAGGCAGAATTCTGAGAAATGAAGGCTTCAGGTCTACAAAGAGAACTCTTTGGGCAGATCCTGATTTATTGATTGATTGATTCCTGGGTCCAGAAATTAAGTAGCTGGCGCGGAATACTGCTGCCCCGTGAGATGTGAGCATATCACACCATTTTTGAAAACTCTGCAGTGGCTACCAGTGAGCTACCGAGCCCAATTCAAGGTGTTAGTACTAGTGCACAAAGACTTAAACAGGAATGTCTTCCCCAGTATCGACTACTCCCTCAGCCAGGGAGGGGTTTTTTGTGGTGCTCTTGAGGAATGTGGCCCACATGGGACTACCACACATGGCAGAGCCTGCTCAGTGGCAGCACCCTGGCTTTTGAAGTCCCTTGCGGTAGAGATTCAGCTGTCCTCACACTGCTGTCATTTAGATGGTAGTTAAAGACATATTTATTTCTGCAAGCTTTTGGGGTATAAGCAAGTACTCTATTTGTTTTGCTGTTGACTGTGCTGATGGTTTTATTATATATTTATGATTTTAGAGTTATGTTAATGGTGTTTTGTGTGTTGTACTGACCCGGTTTGCGTGTCATGCTGCAGTTCCTGGGTTACTTAACCCAGGAATTGCTGGGGACGAGTGAAGGGATGAGTGCAGTGCCTCCTGTGTGCTTTTCATTTCTGCTTTCAATTAACAACCCAGGAACACCCTCTTCTTGGATTATTTCATTACGTACATGCAAATCTGGAAACTCTGGGTTGTTTATATGTTAAACAACCCAGAGGTAACACAACAACAATCCATCAGTGATGGTGGGTTAACTCTCAGTTGTTTAACCCCTAAACAACCCAAAGTTCCAGGTTTGGACATCATGATAACAACCCAGGAACAGGGTGTTCCTGCATTGTTTCTGGAAGCAGGAGAACAGACAGGAACCATCATGCTCATAAACAACCCATGGTTTGTTAACCATGGGTTGCTTGATCATCTGAACTGGGTCACTGTGTTTTATGTACGTTATTAGCCACCCTGGGCTCCTTGTGAGGAAGGGTGGGATACAAATCAACTTACCGGTAAATATTTCATGGTACTTATAGTCTACCTTTAAGAGAAAAATAGTCCTCTCATGGTGGCTTATAAAATTCATAAAATATCAATAGTGCCCAATTAAAATCCAACTAACTACTAATAACAGCCAAACAGTAGGACTAAAACCTGCCAAACACAAATGTCAAAAATTCATCAAAACAATTTCTACCAAGCAGCTCCATAAACCACTGAGGAGGGGTTTTAGGGCTCTTCTGAGGGACTGCAAAGATGGGGTCTGGCATACCCAAGCTGGTAATGAGTACCATAAGCATGGTGCCACCACCAAAAATGCCCTGTCCCTGATTGCTTGATTGTTCTCAAAGGCAGGCAAACAAGAAGAGTAACAGCTGATGACCTCAAAGTGTGGTCACACACACAATATAAAAAATTGTGGGACATATTGGAAAGTTTCAGGAGATTCCTTTTTAAAAAAAATTTAAGTGTACACTTTCCTACAATCAAGATGCGAGAGGTAATCAAGATGACTGGTCTTTGCTGAACAAGTAACGGAAGAAAGAGAGGAGAAATAAGCAAGAATTTGCTTCTGTTTTGAATATCTTGGGCTTAGAAAAAAACAAAACAAAACCCAAAGCTGATAGCTGAACTACTTCTTAGGAAAATAAAAGAAACTGAGGCTCTGGGTAGATGTCATCATGAACTTTACAGTTATGGGAGAGAAAGTGGTGCATGCGGACGCCTTTACAAATCTTTCTAAGTATCATCTCTGAAGCATTTTGTCAAAGATAGGACAATAGCTCCCATCCTGTTGCCCAAATGCCTGCTATGACCCTAAAGCATCTTTTCTAAAAAGAAAAAAAAGGGGGGGGGGAGCACAGCATTCAGAATGGAAATATGTTCTTTTGGAAGATGTGTGGGAAAACGGCAGCCTCTTGCTGAATGGCCAAAAACAGCCTATTGCCAGGAATCTCTTGTTCCACAGAGTCAGGAAACTATTCTATTATCATGGAACTAGTCGTGTCAGGTGCATTTGGCTGACCTGGGAGATTCTAATGTGAAATAGGCTGAGCTGAGATGTCAGGATAGCAATATATTCTAGGTCGGATAGCAATATATTCCAGTCAGGTATAGGATGACCAGAATACTCTACAGAAGGCAGACTGAAATAGTACCTAAGCTGGTGATGGGGAAGGCTCTTGTTGCATCCCTGAGCAGCATGTTCCTTCGGCTCTGCTTATTCTCCTTAACCTCCTTTGTGAACTTAGCACAATGACAGTATTTTGCCTGGAGCTTAGCCTGGTAGTGGGGAGCAGTGGGACACATTTCGTTTTTACTTTAACAGGTTTGTCAGTCTCCAAGTAAGGGATGGGGGGGGGGGGAGAGAAGTGTCCCTCAAGTCACAAAAAAGGGACAAAAAAATTCTGACACAGGCAAGCTAGTGTTTGGAAACTCTGGTGCAAAGAACACCTATTTAAAGCAGAAAGAAACGTTGCTCATTCCAGAGCAGGAAGCATTCACTCCATCTAACATATTACTCATAAAAAAGCTTCTACTAAGGCTTTCTACTTTTAAGCCTATGAATATATGAAATTGCCTCACATCGAGCCACACCACTGGACATCTAACCCACATTGTCTACTCCGAGGAGTGGCAGTAGCCCTCCGAGGTTTACAACTAAGGTCTTTGCCAGCCATGTTACCCACAGTCATTTTTTAACTGGACATGCCAGGATTAAATTTACAGGGCATTCTGCATGCAACACATGTGCTTTACCACCGAGCTGTGGCCCTTCCCCAGAATGACTATCACTTATATATCTTTGTCATTTCTTTCTGTGTCACTATCTCAGAAGCTGGGCTTTACAGTAGATGGATGTAAACTGTGGGGTCCCCCAAGTATCTGTATCAGGGCCTGTGCCTTTTAACTTGTTCATAAATGAACTGGAGTTCGGGTTGAGCAGTCAGGTCAAATTTGCTGATGACACCGAATTATTTATGGTAGTTAAAACAAAAAGAGATGGGAGCTCTCCAAACTGGGAGAATGGGCATTAAAATGGCAAATGCAGGTCAGTGTAAACAAGTGTAAAGTGATGCATGTTGAGACAAAAAAATCCTAAATTCATACATATGATGATGTGGTCTAAGCTGACAGTGATTGACCAAGAAAAGGATCTTGGAGTGGTGGTGAAAACATGGAGCTCAGTGAAAACATCAACCCAGTGTGGCTGCTGTGAAAAAAGCATGCTGGGAGTTGTAGGCCAAAAACATCTGGGGACCCAAGGTTGGAGAACACTGCAAGTTTATACAAACCTGTGGGCGACCACACTTGGGATACCATGTATAGTTCTGATAGCCCTATAAAACTGGAATATCGTTGAGCCTCAGAGGAAGAGTATATTTGTCTAAATCTGTTCTGGACAGTACCACAGTGCAGGATGGCAGCTATGAGAAACTTGTTTTGGATAGTTTCAGATCAAGAAGAGTATTCGAAGATGGGTCCTGCTTCTTATTTCATAATGAAACAACATTTTGCTCTGAAGACTAAGCCACAGTTTTTACTTCATTATTTACTTATTATATTATACCCCACCTTTTTTCCTGCAAGGAACCCAAGGCGGCTTACATAATCCTCCTCCTCTGCATTTGATCCTCACAACAACCCCGTGAGGTAGGTTAGGCTGAGAGTCAGTGACTGGCCCAAAGTCACACAGTGAGCTTCATGTGCCGAGTGGGGACTAGAACCCGGATCTCCCGAGTCCCAGCCCTACACTCTCACCACTACGCCACACTGGCTCACATAGAGAGTGTATCAGATATTAAACTGATAAGAACAGATACTACACTTGATCTTAGCTAAAAGGCAGAGTTAACAGGGCCAGCACCAGAAAGACAAACTCTGTACTAAATGTTATTGGGAAAGGGACTGAAAATAAGACTGGCAATATTGTAATGCCCCTACAAAAATCCATGGAACAGCCATACTTGCATTATATTGTACAATCCTGCATGCAATTCTGGTTGCCCCACTTCAAGAGAGATAATGCAGAATTGGAAAAGGTGTAGAGAATGGCTAACCAGGCCTTAATATTGGCCTCAGAAGCCCTGCCTGCTCTTTTGCCCAACAGTTGGGAATATCAAACTGGTTGGTACCAGGGGCAGGTTCCCCCTTTTCTGTTGTGTGCATGTGCACACATGTAGCTCCATCCTGTACCCTGTCCTATTTTTGAAAAGGCAGTGAAGACCTTTTTTTTCCTTTCACAAAGCCTTTTATGGATAATGTATGCTGGTTTTATCTGTTTTATTCTTATGTGTTGATATTATTTTAACTGTATTATTTTTATATTTTGTTATGAGTCACCTTTGAAGGACCTATAACCTGAAAATGACATACACACACATATGGTTGGCCACTGTGAAAGAGGTTGGTTCTTCTAGGCATATTCAATTCATTCACGCAGCACATTGACAATCACTTGTTCATTTTTACATGTGAATCAGCCACCACAGATTAATCACCTCATGTAGGTTTTTCATATCATTCAATGTCTATTCAAAATACTATACATTTCAGTGGAGACCTTCATACATTTAGCTGAGAGTCACTTAAATGTTGAGCAACCAAATGATGGACAGATCAAGTGATGTGCATGCATGTGTGAACAAACCCAATGTTGTTGACGCTTTTTAGGAAATGGCCCACATTATGCATATATAGCCAGAGGGTGAATCACGAAATGAAACAGGTCAAATCTTTTCAATACTTGAAAAATGTATTTTCTTTCACCTCTGTTTGGAACAAGCATGGCTAGTAATTAAAAACTAAACACTCTTGAATAGAGTTATCTGGGTGCTTCACAGAAATGCTTAGTTGTGAAGAGGCTTGGTCCGTGCAATTCCCCTGCCATTCTTGAAGGAGAAGAATTAGGCAAATCGGGCATCTGTGTGATTGAGCATTCACATGAACAACCAGCTCATGTGAGATGTTATCTGGAGGTATTGTGTGTATTGGGCAGGGGGGTGACCTTGCTTCAGGCACACAAAGATGTTAAGAAGAACCCTGCTAAATCAGACCAAAGTTTTATCTATCCCAGTATCCTGTTTATTTTCCCTGTATATTAATGATCATGTGTTCTGCCTCGCAGAACTCCAAAAATCTCTTAAGCAGCCACAACGTTAGAGCTACATGTGCAGCATAAAGGATAATAGCATAGGAAAAGCATAGAGAACTGAAAACATTGAGAGCAACAACCACACTACATCAAATTCTTCCACATCATCATTAATGGAGAAATTAAAAAGTAAAGGATCCCAAAGGTAACGCTGTGCTAGTGGAATTCTCATTAGTAAGTTGATCTCGAGGGCTAGTACGTATCTGTATATTCGTTTTTGAATGATATCTATATATTTATTTGCAAAGTCAAAGCCAGCTTTGGATAATGTCAAGGCATTTACTAGGGTTGTGGAGGGACAAATGATGTATCAAATTACTACACAGAACACACAGATTTGCAAACTGGTTTGTCAGTTTGCCTCCCAAATCAAATAAATTTAACAAAAGCAAACAAACAAACAAACAAACCACACACACACACACACACGGAAAGAATGTAGATTGCAGTCTTTAAAATCGCTATAGTAATTGGATAGCTTCGGTATACTGAAATGAGACCTTCCTATTCTTCAGCTGCTGAGGTGTTACGGAAGGGTTAGACACATTCCAACCGCTCAGAAGCTAAAATAAATAAAAGGCAGTTGGCAGCATAGTAGGCCAATGGAACTATCAGGTGAGAAGGGGGTTCAGAGAAGGGAGGAGACAGCAATATTACAACAGAGTATATGAACAGAGTGTGTCAGAATGGCATATGAAGAGGGGTGTGTGTAATACAAATTGTGTGAACAGGAATGTGAGAGCTTGAATGGAGAATGGATGCAGAAGGTATTATCAACCCAGCTCCCAACATCTGCCCCATAAATCATCCCTATAAATTGTTTCAAATGCTGAAAACGGCTCAAACGGAATCAATGTATAGTATAATTATCAAAAAGCAAATGGAGTAAAAGTGTATTAAAACCGATCTTAGAGTACAATTTTGTGATGAAGGTTTTTCTTTTCTTTTTTTAATGGTCTGGTGTGAAAGCAGACAGGAGCTGATGCAAAGTGATTTTATTCCTTCATCAAATTTATTCACATAAAAAATGTAAGTAGATTTCGTTGTTCAGTGATCCCTGAACTTAAGCGCTCAAGTGAGTGCACTTTTCAACCTGGATAACAGTTTGAAGTCTAAATTTTCTAGAAGTCTTAAATTTTCTAGAAATCTTTGGGATGCTGCTGCAGTCTGACAGATACACTTTTAGCCTATTTCTTCTTCTTCTGCAGTACTAACTCTGTGTAAGACTTTCAAAATTAAAACTATATTATTACAGAGAACAAAAATTTAAAATATATTCCCATTTTTTTAAAAAAGTTTTATACTAGGTATGATTTTGGAGTGACAACCTGTTTAAAGTGACAGTACCTCTTTTGTTAATACTTCACTTCTTTTGTTAAGATATTATTTCCATACTTATATTGGGTATCACAGTTTGTTCTTTCTACTGTTGTTGTATGGCAAAATGATTTTAAAAACAAGGGATGTTAAAGGAAACCTCTGTGTTTCTGAATGGGAAAAAATACAACATGGTTTGTTTTGTGGCTCCCCACCCCCACTCCAAAACTGGAAACTATGCAGACTAAGTTAATTAAAAAAAAAAGTAGAATCTATTTCCCTTTCCCTGTACCAAGACCTTCTATCAGGGCTGGACTTTGATATTTGCCCCTTGGCTGAGAATCCATATATCCAACTTCACACTTAGCTGCAGTGAAGTAGCCCTCCAGGCAGGCCGACTTCAACGAACCACTAGTGGTATCATCATTAAAATCCTGCTGAAGGTCACCATGGCAACCGCCTGCTGAGGCTTCACTGCTGCACTCGGCATCTCCTAATCAGCTACCATGTGAAATGCAAATTCAGACAGTCTGAAAATTAGTCAAGAAGAATAGAGGATGAGGATGCAGATACGTGAAATATTCATGCGCTTCGTGGAAAAAGGAAGACAGCATGAATGACACAACAAAGAACGGCCCCTGACATTCTTGCTATCATTTTGCATTATTGTTCACACCCTACTGTATTTCTAGGCCTCCAGTTCTGAAGCTGCCTATATGAAGTGCCACATTTATATTCCGCAAAAACGTAATAATTAAAAATGGCCACTGGAAAAAAAAAACCCAGCTAATTGGGAAAACTACATTAAGGATATGTTGGATGCCCTAATGGATAGCATCATCTCCACCTCATAAACTCTTTCTAATCATCTTAAAAGAAAAAAGAAAAAAACAACTCTGTATTCGAATTGTCACTATAGTAAAACTGTACAAATTGTCACACTATATGACAAAGTATTTTAAAAAGACCAAAAATTCCTGGACCGCAATCTTTTATTAATAATCAAAATCTTGAAAAGCAACAGGATTCAAGGTTTCAAATTATAAGTTACTTCCCATTCTGTAAGCAGTGCAATGCTGTAATACTTACAAAACATATTTCAGAGGGGTCGTTTACGTACATTTCAACATAATCTTTAATTCATGTACACTGAACTAGAATAAGTTGCTACAGCCTCTTTGTTGGCTTGCAGCTGCTATTATTTTACCTTGTTCAAACTCTTAAAGAGAATATTTCACATACATGTTAAAATTACACATGCGTGAACATATATGCACTCGCTCGTATCCAAGGGAGACATGTATACATTCCTTTTGTGTCAGCTCGCATTAGTTAACAAGAATGTGTTTTACATCTTTGTTGTTCAGTCTGTGCTTTTCATACAATCCTCAGCATTTAAATCAAAATGAACCACCACTAGCACAAGTTTGCCACTGTGGGAACTGCAATACATTTTTAATCTGTGACTCTCAGGGCATGGTCCTCCCCCACAAGGGCACAGCGTGGTGATGCAAGAGGGACCCCTATAAACAATGGGGCTCTATTTTCCCCACTGGTCCACATGTATATATGGATGTGCGAACAACCACTGATGCCACGGAATGGAAGGCATGTACAGACTCCCCACTCCTCCTTTTGGTCAAAGAACACAAAACTCTGAGCTCGTGCTCCTTGACTGAGCAGACAGGAAGGGCTAGACAGGGAATGGGGGACACACACAGGCTTCCCATTCCCTGTGACAGCCTGATGCAATCTTTCTGTGAACATCTGTGCATACATGCTTGGGAGAGAGAGGAGAAAACAAGGCTCTTTTATGCCTTATGGGAATTCCTCTATGCACAGGGACTATACCCGTGCAGGGTCAGATCATGCTGGCAGCGTCCCCATTTGCAATCCAACAGCTGGTTTGAAAGCAGTTTTTAGTTACGTGCATCCTTTATGGGGCTTAGGTATAGTATTGCAGATAGGTTATCCCTTGACAGTCCATATCTACCTTTTGACCACATCCATGCTGGCAGCTAGATCATGGAGAACTGCTGAAGATTCCCATTCTTCCAAGAAGTTACCAGAAGGATAATTTGTTACCATGAAAACACCACAAGGATAATTAATTCAGAAAACACCATAGAGGTGAATATAAGAAATTCCTATTGTTCACCATGCTGTAGCCAATCTAAGTGGAGAGTATTTAATGATTAATTACCTACACTTTCTCTCCCATATAATGGAGTCTGCATTTTTTAATCTCTTGCATATGAGGTGCAAGCAGCAGAAGAAGGAAGAAGCAGTCTAAGTGTTATGTATCACATTATTGCAGCCTCCTTCAAAACTAGTGTACTCAAATATCTGCACTTCAAACCTACAACCACATTGAAAAAGTACACCATCCTCTTGACAGATCAAGTTCAGAGATAAGAATATATGCCAGCACACTGTTGAGCCCTCGCACAAATGAGATTACAGGGAAGTTCTCTTGCACAAGCTATACTGAAATGAATGAGAGCTGTGCAAGAACACCCGGCACGGTGAATTTTGCCCCAGATCCCAGTGCAAATTGTAAGTTTGTTGAAAAGAAACAAAAAACACCATTCACCAGCAGCATCTGTTCTCATACTTCTACTTTCAATCGGCCTACAGAAAGGGAAGTTACTTACTTCTTCTGAGTAGTGATCTGATGGAAGCGGAGGATAGTCACACTGTTCTATCTTTTTACATAAGGAATACAAGTTCATTTTGTCACCATAGAATGGACTCTGCAGTGCAGCCATCTGTATGGGGGTGGGGGTGGGGGTGGAGGAAGAGAACAAATATGCTTTGAGATGTTTTGTGAAATTGTCGTGACTGGGAGGGACCTTATTTTAAATAAGTAAACACATTTTCAAGGAGGTGCTCTTTTCCTGAGGCAGGTCCAGTTTGAATTTCAACTAGGAAATATGTTACACCAACTTCTTGTTTTCTGCTCTGACCTCAATGTAACCATGTTTGTTCGAATCGTCTGCTTTTTAAATGACACATGCCAAATGCCAGGGAAGTTGGGTTTCTGTAATATTACAGTCTGTTTGTATCCTATGTGTGAAAAACTGACTGAAATGTATTTATGGAACCAGAACATTAGTCACAAATTTTGACTTTGTCGCACAGCCTTCCCAACCTGGTACTCTCCAGATGTGTTGGACTGCAACTCCCAGCATTCCCAGCCAGCATTCCAAGAGCAATTTGTGATCTTCTGTCTGAAGTAAATTGTTAAAATTCTCATGGGGGCATGCACAACCTCATGGGCCCATCTAGAATTGTTCTTTGGACCCTGGCACTATTTGTCCCAAATTTCTTTACTTATTAGAGTATTTATAAGTCACCCTTCATCAAAAAGTATCAGGGCAGTGAACAATAAATACAACGGAAAATGGTCATACACCCACAAAATGAAATAAAAACAATAAAATGTAATCCTAAAACAGCATTAAAAAGGATCATCTATACTTCAAAAGATGGGCAAAGAATGAAATATTACTTCATGCTCTACAAAGCCCAAAATAATTATTCTAAACTATTCATTTCTCTTTGTAGCCCACCTTGTTCCTAGGACTTTGGGCAAGCTCCCATTTAAAAATGACACCACTGAAGGTGGTAAAGACCATCTATTCGTGCACACTGCACTGAACTATGCTTAGAGGCTTGTGTACATTTTCTCCAGTCATCCATGTTCATTTGAACTTTTCAAGTACCAACAAGATGCTGGATACTCCATCAAACTCTATAGGAAGCTGCCTTAGACCGAGTCAGACCATTGGTCCATCTAGCTCGGTATTGTCTGCAATGAATTGCAGCAGCTCTCCAGGGTTTCAGATAGGAGCTTTCCCATTCCTACCTGGAAATGCTGAGGATTGAACCCGGGACCTTTTGCATGCAAAGTATGCACTTTACCAGTGATCCATGGCCATTCCCCAAAGGACATATTCCTTGGTGACAGGATGGATTTGAGCATTCTCTTTATTGTGTCTAATCTTTTGGCTGGTTTTAGATATGTTAGTCCTTGGATGGATGGATGGATGGATGGATGGATGGATGGACAAGTGTGTGCGTGTGTGTGTTTGTGCGCGCGCACACACACTTTGTTACAATTTGACTTCTTAAAATTTATTATCATGCTCTGTTTTACTGCCACTTCGCTATCCGCTTAGTGCAGTGCAATATAAAAAAGACCGTGCCAAAATTTAATGTAGACAGTAATTTTCTATTTAAAATGCACTTTGATATACACAGAGGGAAGAGGCTGCAATGTGCAGAATTGCATGGCTTACATCCCACTGAAGTCAAACACGTGTTGTAAGTGCGTGTATAAGTTACCCATGCAACTTTTTAAAAAAGCATTTAAATCTTCACAAATATTCCATTTGGCAGACAGAATCCTGTTTTTATATTCACCTAAGAAAAATGACGTATCTTTGGCAAGACTTGAAAACATACACACACGCAAACTTAAAATACCGTAAGTGCATCTAATGCTTATTCCAAGACAATGTTAGCACCCGACATTTCAAAGACAAACAAATACTGCAAAGAGATAGCTAACTTTAAAAGGATTTGTAGAAAAATGTTCACATTGCCTTCCAGCCCCTTTAAATCTCTGAACCGCAGCAGCATGAGCACTGCTTGGAGTGCAGCGCTGCCCCAAAGTCAGTCACCCTTTTCTACATGTGCTAATAAGTTTGATTTTGGAAGGACAATGTGTACATTCCCCAGACAGGGAGAGTGTGTGTGAAACACGCTAGTCCATGCTGTGCTACTCAGTGAGCTTCAGCAGGGACAGGACAAGCTGAAAATGGCTCTCATCTGTCTTGTGGTCTTCCAGATAGAACATTAACTCCTTCGTTGCTGAAAAAGGTACTGATTTTAGCAACGGTATATTGTTAACAGAGACTCTGGAAAATTCCCAAAGAAATACACACAAATGCAACAATTTTATAGCAACAATATCAAAACCAATCATAACTGCATACATTAATTGGATGTCATAAATACTGTATTCTGTTTTTAAAACCCCTAAGAGCACGGGGATTAAGGCTCTCAAGAAAAGCAGTTTTCCAGCTGCATTGCCCCATAATATTAACTCTTGAAACAACATAATTCATGCCATTTTTTCTTTTTTCTTTCGGTGCGATCAAAATCAAAGCTAGAAATCCCAACAACAGAACCGGCACGTATGCAGAAAATTCAAAATAAATGCAGAGATTGTCAGTGTTGGTACACTGGGTGTTCATTAAAAAGTACTTTTGTTTGAATGCTGCAGAGTGTTAAAAAAAAAAAAAAAGGAAGAAAGAAAGAAAGAAAGAAAGAAAGAAAAGCTGAATGTCCCCTAAGGAGTTAAAACAGGAATACTATATTTTCATGCATCTCCTGCTTTGACAGATGAAAAATGTCAACTGTCCTGTTTTTATTTTCAAGCTTTTGCACTATTCATCTGGTTCATTAGTGCATCTCGCTGCTGCCCCTGACAGCTGCTCGCCCTCTCCTCCCAGCAGCTGAATTTTTCAGGCTAATTTGATCCTCCACACTGAGACGATCGCTAGAATGATTGACTTGCTCCCTGACCTCCAGGGTCTGACTTTCCTGATTAGTATTCTGGGGGTGTCTGAGGGACGAAAGCCCACTGTCTGTCTTCAGGGCTGGTGGCAGCGCTCGCGCTCTCTCTCTCTCACTCTCTCTTTTTTTGGGGGGAACTGTAAGCCACCAACCTACGACCCTGTAAGGATGCAATTGCTGTGCCGAACAATAAAGGAAATGTGTAAAACCTACTTTTCCATGTAAAGGTCCATGTAGCAAAAGCATGGCGTCTTGATTTTAATTAGTAAAGTCTACCTTGTTGCATATCAATTAAAACCACAGTGATTAGAGTGTGTTGTTGGTGGATTTTTAAAAAATATCTCAGGAATATTTGAAAGTCTAATTTTCTGACTGTAAAATGAACCGTAATAAAACATATTAGTAGTAAGGAAAGGCAGTAATTGTTATTAAATTGTAAATTATACACCACTTATGGAACAGAAAATAAACAGAATCTTTAAGTTTAATTGAACACCCAATCAGACTGCTAGAAATTAACAGTTAATTTGAAAACACTAACTGAAGGAAGATTTACTGGAAAGGTCACTTAGACCATTTTGGGAATCTCATGAACATGCTCCAAGTTTTCCTTCTGTTAATCTGACCAGAATGTGAATAAATGGAACTAATATGAAATTAAAATATTTTTAAATGCATCTTATGTTAAACATGTTGAGCAAGTCAAGAGTGAGATTGAAAATAATTAAGTAAGTATAATTAAACTGAAATACACATACTTTTTCAATCCCATTGAGGTTAACAAAACGAAACCAGCTAAAATCCAGCTGCCCTCGATTAACTATTTTGAGAGCTAGTCTACCTTTACTTAATTTTTTTACAAATAACTGGGACCACTAGATTATTCTATTCCGCATGAACAACGGCTAAATAGATTGCAAGTGAGTAAAATCTATGAGCAGTCCAATAAAATTGAACTGTTCATTAATTTTAAAGGGGCAGGTGGGAAATAGCTCCTTATAACTATGAATGTTAATATTTGCACCAGTTTATATACCAACACCACGCTTGTAATTATTCTGCTGCACAACAAGCAGTTGATATACCCCATCCTTGATCCGTTTTGCTAAATCAGCAAATTTGAGGAGTGGTTTCAATAAAATCTGAAAGTTAGTATCAACCTATTCTTCTTACCACAAAAAGAAGAAACATGAAGTCCTTTATAATACGACCCCACTAGATAAATCCCAATTAACTGTAAAAGCCCCCAGTGCCACACTGAAATGACAACTGAAAAAATTATAAACAGGGCATTATCAATACAAAGCGTAATTGTGAACTTTAAAAATGGCACAATTTTACATCACAGAAAACTGAGATTCACAGAATTCCTTAACTGAGTCCTACACATTTTTAAAGGAATTTTTCCATGAGGGTTTTATTTGATTGCAATATATATTTTAGTTATTATCTTGAAATCTAGATTAAATTGAATGTGCATCCTACATGGAATCTATGTGGCCATTTAAGTAGAAAAATATTTTGTATTCCATAACCTACTAATTCCCATTTCAAAAATGTAGACCTATTCTGGAACAGAAATTAAAAGCACAATCATTTTAGGACCCAGATACTTTCATAATGTTTCTTATACTCTTACTATTGTTTTTAAAGTGCACTAGATTTATGCTGCTCACAGTATCAAATTGCTGCCAAAGTCATTTCCTTGAGCATCCACGATTCCAGTGAGGCTCTCTATGGGTGCTACGGGATCAGTATTAAACAGATGGGTTTACTCCTGTTGCTTTTTTTTTAACCATCCCAAACCCTGAAATGAAGAATTCAAATCTCAAAAGGTGGTTGAGATAGCAACTGTTTACAGGGATAGAATGGGCCATGCTTTTCTTCTGTCCTGCCCTGTGGCGGTCTTGGAGAGAGGAGAGATCTCATTTTGGCACTGAGTTGATTTTTTAAAAGTGTGTATATGGGGGGGGGGGGGGATGTTTTGTAATTCACAAAATCCCAATTCTGCACTAGCAGGTGTTTATACTGATGGAGAGCTTTAGTGAGTTTTGCTGAATCATGGAGACAGGTGGTTCGTTACTTCACCTGGATGCTTCTGAGCTGGGAGGGTCTCTCTAGAGAGCATTTGGGTAGAAGTTGTACAGCTCGCTGGGAGAAACCTTAGGAGCAGCTGTGCATGTCCTGAAGGATTTGGTTGAACCTGGCTATCTTGTTGATTTCTGTATAATTAACATTAAGCCACAGGAAAGGGTGGCACTATAATTAGCTTGTACAAGAGCAAATGAATGAATGAATACCTGCTCACAGTATTATTTTCCAGGAGTAATTCCGACAGTGATCTTTGTCTTGAACAGCTGTAAACATTTTGACAGCTCTTTATGCACCTCTTAAAGGGCACAGGAGCACTTGTGCCATATTGGACCTACCAATTTTATCCAGGAATGCAGGGCAAAGTTTGAGGATGCAATGTTTTAAAGGGTCAGTGTTAAACAAACAGAGTTCTTCAAATCAATAAAAAAATCGGAGGGCATAACCATTGTCAGTTCTGCTGCAAACTTGGTGTGTTCACTGGATATTGGGAAAATGTTTCTATTTAGGCCTATTACCTTGGCAGAGCTACCTTTGGTACTGAATGTGTGCTACTAAGGAGATATCCAAAGAATAGATCATTTCTGAGCATGGGCATGATCCATTTTCAGCTCAAGTATATGGCAAGCTTCTCTCACAGATTTTAATGGAGCTGGATTATGCCCTACTTACATTTAGGACTGAGGGATGTGTCTAAATTTCGTCATGCTTGGCTATAAAAGGTCAAATTCCTACACAGTTGCTTAACTCGAATATACAACTAAGTGAATAGCACAGCAAAAAAAATAAATAGTAGCATCTTAAGACAGTTACAGAAACACTTTGAAAAACATACGTCAACAAATTAGTTTTATTAAAGTTGTCAGTTTTACCTCATACAACAGACATCCTAAAGACCAGATGTCTGATTTGAAGTTGTATCCGTTTTCATGGATTCTCTCTGGAGACATGTAATAAGGTGTTCCCACTACAACAAATACAGAAACAAAATAAGCAACCAAATACTGAAAACATCATCACAATTCTTTCAAGTCAGATACATTCCAGTATTGGGGTTGAAAAATTATTACTCAGTGTTAATTACAACAAATATTACAGAGCATAAAGATGACCACACAGAGGGATGTTGTAAATGAACATAAACTGCAAGCTTATTTTAAATTAGCTTTGTTTTATAAAGTTATTTTTTATGAAACTATTTGTATAAAAACAAAAAAATAAAATAATCTTTCCAGAATTATCAGTACATTCCATCTCAGTGATTTAGCAACTCGGACTATTATATTGATCAACATTAATGTTGCAAATTACAAAACTCATGGGGTATTTTACAGTGGCCTTCCCCAACCTGGTGCCCTCCAGATGTGTTGGACTACAACCCCCATCATTCCCAGCCAGAAGTTGCAGTCCAACACATCCGAAGGGCTCCAGGTCAGAGAAGAGTGTTTTTTACAGTATCAACATACGTTAGCGTATTTACCCATTCGCACAGCATTTATTACATAAAAATTATACTGCAGTTGTTTAACTAATGGGGTATCTCATTCATAGTTTGGCTTTCTTCAGTAAGTAGGTATGTGGGGCCCTAATAAGTGACTGCTGATTAAGATACAGAATCTTGATTTTACTGTGGCTAAATCCTGTCTTTAAAAAAAAGGAGAATAAGAAGAATAAAGCAATCATGTCTGCAGAACATTTAAAATCGGCAGTAAATATTAGTTACTGGTTTTTAATTTTTTTAATTTGTAAACTTTTTTAAAAATCTGATATCCCATTTTATTAAAACAACTTGCCAAAAAATATCAAGAGCCCCTTCTCCTCTCCTGAACAACAGAAATATGTTTTTCTTTTACAGCATTCTGGTATGGGGCATTCCTCAGGAAATTAATGGCACAATCCTATGCATGTTTAGATAGAAAGAAGTCCTACATCTCTCAGCATTCCCCAGCCAGACATGCTGAGAGTTGTAGGATGTTTTTCCTGTCTAAACATGAATAGGATTGTGCCCTAAGAGCAACTGAAGCAGTGGGATCAATGGTTAAGAAAAAGGAGGTGGTGTAGAGAAGAAATGAACTAATTCTATAAATATAGGTCGGGTTCACATGTCACGCTAACCTGCCCTGGAAATAAGCCACAGTGGGTTGTGGCATGAAAAACCCACAGTGCACCCAACAGACAATCAGGTTCACCATGGGTTGTTTTCCCACTCCTTCCCCCTCGGTCCTCCAGCTAGTATCCCAGGGGATTTGGCGGCTGAAGCCGCCCTGTCTCCTCTCCCTGCTGCAATCATGGGCCATTTTTTGGCTCACCGCAGCCATTTCCCCTTTAGCCTTTTTTCCCCCTGAGATCGCGAACAGTGATCTCCAAACTTGCAGCCATTGACAGCCCCTCCAAAGTGCCCACGAGGCACATTAGAGGGGCTGTCACTGGTTGGTCACCCCCCTTTTTTAAAAAAATGTTTGTGTCCCAAATGTGCGCAATTTTTTTGGTAATTTTTTAATTATTATTTTTTAGTCAGACTTGCACAAGTACGCACTTTTGGGGGTCTGAAAATGGGAAGCCTCACCTGGACAATGTCCCGGGGGGGGGGGTACCTGCTGTCAAAGTGCAGCAGGTACCAACCCTGGACATTGACCCAGAGAAGCTCCAAATGGATTTTTTTTTCCCACTTCGCTTTTCCCTGTCAAAAGGCAAGCTGTCAAGGGAAAGCAAAGCCACGAATGATCTTTGCTTGCAAAAGGGGGTAGGCATCTTCCCCCCCCCCTTAGTGGTGAGAGACTCAGGGTTCTGAGTGTCCCCCTTTCCCACCACAGGTCCCAGTGCCCCCAGCTTTTCCACCCATTCATTCCCGAAACTCTAGGTATCCCAGGAAGGTGGAAAAGTGCACGCGCGCACACACACGCACACACCGTTTTGCTGGCACTTGCTTCTGACAGCTATCAGAAGTAGGGCTTTTTTTTCTTTTTCTTTTTTTGAAAACAGGGATTTAGGCAGGGCAACAAAGGGGAGTTTGGACAGGGAAGTCTCAGCCAAAAAATGTTTTTTAAAAGGGTTGCCCAGCCAGTGACAGCCCCTCCAATGTGCCGCTTGGGAACTTTGGAGAGGCTGTCACTGGCAGCAACACAGGTGAAATTGCCAAGAGCAGCAAGTTTTTTTTTTTTGCCACTCTTGCCAAGCGCCTCACTCTCCACTTTGTTGACTGGGTTCAGACAACATGATAAACCACACTGAAGGGTTGAGTGTGGGTTGTCGTTTAACCATGGGTTGTTGTTGAAATTTGGGTTATCGTGTTGTCTAAATCCAGCTGTGCTAACAAGCCATGGCTTGTTAACCACAAACAACCCATGAAGAGAACCCTTGGTTTGTTGTTGGGCTGTGAAGTGTGGGTTATTCACCATGGTTTGTTATCTCAGCTGGGTTCAGACAATATGATAACCCACATTTCAACAACAACCCACAGTTCAATGGTAACCCACACTCAACCCTTCAGTGTGGGTTATCATGTTGTGACTTGTTGCAAAAAAAACCAGGCCAACCTGTAGGAAGCTGTCTTGATTTGGACGACAAGACAACCCACCGTGGCTAGTTATGCATGATGGGTTGTCATGGCGTGCAAAGCAAGTCATAAAAAAGGAAACCTCAATAAGGCAAATACCAACACCTCTAAGCATTATTTCAAATGGGGCAGTTTTTCTACAAGGTTTATACTGTCTCTTCTGAAGGGCTGCATGTCTTAGATTTCTGATCCTTGTGCTCATGGCGGAACACTTCCATTATGTTTCACAAGCAATGGAGGATGTGTGTATTTCCCTACATAGATTTTATCTCTGAGTAGGAAAGATGACATGTACAAAAGGTGCTTTATTAAGAATAACCAAAATTCCCAAATAGATACATTAGAATTGATTGAACTTGTTTCCAAGTACAGTCATGCCTTGGATTGAGAGCATAATTCATTCCGGAAATGTGCTTGTAATCCAAAACACTCTTATATCAAAACGAAATTCCCCCCCAAAAAATTGTACAGACATTTTTAATTTAAGCTGTACTACAGTAC
Source organism: Shinisaurus crocodilurus (assembly GCA_021292165.1). NCBI lineage: Eukaryota > Metazoa > Chordata > Lepidosauria > Squamata > Shinisauridae > Shinisaurus > Shinisaurus crocodilurus. Next base: position 150,283,669 of record CM037877.1, on the reverse strand, counting down.
TTGTATTGCAAGACGTCGCTTGTATATCAAGTAAAAATATATATTAATAAATATTTAAAAATTTGCTTGTCTTGCAAAACGCTCTCAAACCAAGTTACTTGCAATCCAAGGTATTACTGTAAAAGTGTTCAGGGCTGGTAAGACACTTGTATAGCAGAGCTCAAAAGAAGATGAGAACTGAAACACTTCACAGCTACAGGCTAATGCTCTACAGCAGGGCTCTCCAACCTTGGGTCCCCAGATGTTGCTGGACTACAGCCCCCAGAATCCCTTGCCATTAGCCATGCTGGCTGGGTATGCTGGGAGCTGTAGGCCAGCAACATCTGGGGACCCAAGGTTGGAGAGCCCTGCTCTACTGGGCCAACGTTCTATATAACCAGTTTTTTAACCGGTGTATATATGGGTACTTATGGTTCTAGATCAGAGTATATTCTTTTATTTAAAGTTTTATTTATATATTGCCTAAAAATGCACTAACAGTGCAATCCTACATACATCTACTCACCAGTAAATCTCATAGAGTTAAATGGGGTTTACTCCCAGGTAAGTGAGTCTAGGTTTGCATCCTGACAATGCAATCCTATACATGTTTACTCAGAAGTAAACCTCAATGGGGCTTATTCCCAGGTATAGGGGTACACGATTGCAGCCTAAATTATATTAACAAGTAGGTCCAGTTTACATTTTAGGGCATGCATGTGGAGCTCCCTTTAAATCACTCCACAAGGTAGCCACAACCATATTGTGAGCTGTTCCTATGCAGCAGCTCCCCATTTCGAGTATTCCAGGCTACTTGTTCCATTCCCCGAAAAGCATCCAATGGAAAAAGTTTGCTCTGGTGTGATGAAAAATTGCTCAATCCTTTCAGTAAGCCAAAACATTTCACTAAGTGGCAAGAGCTGCCACATGCAGCAATTTTAAAAGGCTGTAATGTGCAGACAGGCCCCTGGGCCATTTTACATAGTTTCATATTCCAAGAAGTATCGATGCTATGTCAAAAATGCTGTTAAAAAGAAGCCGGAAAAATTAAATGACATCGCAATTTAGCATGATAAACTACAGCATTCTTTAAATTAACTTTCTGATACAGATTTGAGCTGGAAAAGGCCACCCAACACGTAACTGCTGATAAAACCACACTTACGTTGCTCTGTTCTGATAGAACTTCCGATGCCAGAATCTGCTTCACAAAAACAAAATTAATGTAATACTAATCTGGCTTTTAACAAGCTACAGACCTGCAGATTTTGCAGGTCTAACATATAGAGCGGGAAATTGGTGGAGAAACACTTCGCAGAATCTACAGGGGGCAGCTGAAAGTTAAGACGTGAAGGTTCGTAGTTTACCAAAAGCAAAAGTACCTTTAACCAGTAGTTCTCAGAAACCTGCTGTTACATTAGGGAATTGAGATGAGTGTGAAAGATTGATGATACAGTAAAAGAAGAGTAAAGGCCTGCATTTGCAGAGTTAACCTAGCCTAACACCTAACTATAATACAAATTGAAGCTTTCAATAATGAATTTCTGACTTCACACAAACAAATGAAAGAAATAACTGCCACATCCTACTAAGATCAGTTTAACAGGAAATAAAGCACAAGTCTTTTCAAAGGCCTTTTCTTTCACTCTTCTCAAAACACAAGAACATGGGGGTCATCTAACAAAACTGGCTGGTAATAGGTAATGGATGGATAAAAGCAAGAACTTCTTCATGCGATGCATAATTAACTACAGAGTCCATTGCCGCAGGAATGGATCTTGTGATGGCCAATAGCAACAATTGCTTTTAAATTGTCTTATTATTAATCTTTGTAAGCCACTCTTAGAGCCTTTTCTGGCTGAAGAGCGGGGTATACCGGTAAATGCAATAAATAAATAAATAATAAAGGGATTAGATAAAATTCACTGGGAGGAGGTCTATCGATGGTTATTAGCCACAATGGCTAAAAAGGAAATAATTCTGTTTAGAGGGATAGCTCCAATTTCAAGATGCTGGTAACAAGCAAAAGGGAAGAGCTTTCACTATTTTGCCCTGCACTTGAGCTTTCAAAGAGAATTGGGTTGGCCACTGTAGAACAGGTGTAGACAGAAGGTAGACTTGGATCTACTGATAGAATGCTGGATGATTTCCAGTAGATCAGTAAGGATATCTAACTCCCAACTGTTTAACAGTAGCAGCAAAAAAATGACTTCTCCACCCACTCTAAATTATACTGCTGAAATGAAGAAAGCTTGGGGTAACCATGAGTGGATTTTTCTGTGGAAGGACTGTGAGCTCCATTCAGTTCTGGTACTCAAAACATTAATTCCTGGGCTCAGAGTTCTTTAATTCCAAGTGTTATTTCTTTTGCATCAGGCTCCAGTTGGTGAATCTTAGGCAAAGTAGATCCCACAAGCCTGAAATCTGCTTATCCCTCTATAGAACACTGAGGGTTGTATCTAACCCTGACTGTCTGCCAGCAGAACAGAAACTGCGGCCAGAACAGTTTCCCCATGCCCAATCATGGCCCACCACGCACCCCTGAATCTGCACCATAGGATATGGGGATCCTGTGGAGCAGACATGGAAGGTGCACAGAGAGCCCCCCCCCCCGGGGGGGGAGAGCAAAGGGAAGTCTGCTCACACGACATTGGATTTAAGCTGAACTAGATGGACCTTCGTCTGACTCTGAACGGTAGTTCTTCTTAGCCTTCTACATTGTTACAATGGACTAATGCCAATCTGAGGCTAATTTAACATGGATTCAGCTCTCTGCTCTATGATCAAGAAGAATCCACAGCAAGTTTGTAACACTGATAACTCTATTTCCCTGAAGAGGAAAACACACCAAAATTACACCAAGAAAGTTAGACAAAATTACATAGGGGAAGAAAGAGTATGGCACAGAAATGAATTATAAAAAAAGAGAGAAGACTGCAGCAGACAAAAATAGAATAATCTGCATGGTAGAAGCAGCCTATGATTCTTACTTGTATTTCCAAAATACAAGCTGCTGTGCAATGAAAAAGAAAATAAATACACTACACAGATTTCCTTCTTCTACTTAGGACTTCTGGTTTACATGAGCCAGAGGTCTCCATGCAGGCAATGTGGGAAGTTAACACACTCTCCTACGCAGGTGCTGTTTGTATGAACCACTTCCTCCATATGGGGACTGTGTGCACAATGCTTGCAGAGAATTGGAAACCATGAGAACTTCATCTCTTACTGTCCCCAGCTTACCTGGGCATGCCTTGCCTGCATGGTAGGGTGCAGGGTTTCAGTACCCAGTGTGGCCTTCATCCCCACTAAAGCTACCTGCTCCCCGCCCCCATGATTTCAGGAAGTAACTCAAACTGGAGAGGTGGGTCCGAAGGCCATTTTGTGTGTGTGTGATCACCACAGCAGAGGGACCCCAGGCCCTGGCGTGCAGAGAGGCAATGGTGCTACTACCGGGACTGATCCGGATCTATTAGGGACCAGACCTGGCCTTTTAGTGGAGAGAGATGGACTTTACAATGTGCTGCATCTGTCAGTTGCTCAAAACTAAGATAGCAACACCCAAAAACCACATGGGAAGAACAAGATTGCTTCTCAAAGTAACATTTAACCTTTTAAAAATCCTCCTTTAACAAGCTCAGTCACAACAGGAACAGCTTAATTCTGAGTAAGCATTTCACAGTCCAAATGCAAATGAGCATTCTTCCAATGAAATGTATTCCTTAATCTGTACTGTGACAGATTACTAGAAAAAACAAAAACACAGAAGATTTGTTTGCATCCACTTTGGATTCATGAAATTAATTTCCATACATAATTATAAAATCAAGGACCTCTCTCTGACCTAAAGAATGAGCAGCTGTGGTTTTGGAGCTGAAAAATCTTCCTAATCCAAGATCTCCAAGTTTTACTACTCCTGTAGCTGTAATGAATACATTTGCTGGCTTGATGTCTGTAGAAAGAAAAATATATATTTTAAAATAGTTTTAGCACGAGAAAAAGTCCACTGCAGCATTATCTATAATGTGTGAGCAATCATCATATCTTGCTTCATGTTGAATATATTTGTAAGTATTGCTATAAAAGTATTAAAAATGATAAATTATTACCTTCAAACATGGTGCATACTCAAACTCCACATGCAATATTCTCCATAAAAAGTTACGGAACAACAGTAAATGCATTTATGAATCCACTAGATTTAGTGTTCTAAATGAGGGAATGATGATTCATAGATTGATCCATGGGTGGTAACTACTTCCTTATTAGGGATATTGTTTTACCTCCTGGTAAACATTGTTATCACTGTGGCTGCAAGCCCCTGCTTGATGGTGGATCTATTAAGATGGTCAGCTACCCCTTAGCTGATGGATCTGGTAGTTTTCCAGAATTTTCTTGGGGAGCTTTCAGTCAGCTTTGTCATCTGCTCTATCAAATCCCTTGTCCCTCAAGAATATGGTGTTAGCTCAGTGGTTGATACAGTAGCCCTGAACAGTTTAGGTCCAGGATACTTCAAGGACTGTCTCTTCTGACATAGCCCTACCTGTCCACTCAGACCAGCTGAAGAGGCTTCTTTGCGCAACCCGCCACTATCTGAGTTACGGTTAGCAGGAACTCATGAAAGAATCTCCTGTGCTGTGGTGCCCAGACTGTGGAACTTAAGTCATGACTAGTGCATCTCAATGATTTAAATGGAAATTTAAGTTCAACTAACTTAGCTTGGATACAACCCATAGCTGCTTCGGTGGGCTTTTGGCCTGACTAGTATTGTGAAGTCTTTGTTGTTCTTGGCCTGGTTCCCTTTGTTTTCTGAATTTACTACCTCCTGCTCTTGTTTGCGATTATGGTTCAATTGTAAAATTGTTCTTATTAGCTGCCTTGGGCACTCCTGGTGATGCAGAAAGGCAGAATATACATATTTTAATAAACACATAGCTCCAAGGCACTCTTTCCCACAAACTAGAGCCCACCCTTCTCCTTGGCATTCCAGGAAGATAGCAGGGACTATGGCTTGAGCAGCAGTGGTGAAAACTGAGCAACTCCAACCAAACACAAGCTAGAGCCCATCTGAAGCCCTATGCTGAGGCCATGAAATCTTCCTTCACCCCCACCATTGTGTCCACACTATGCTGTCTGATGGAGCTTTCCAGAGCTATTACAGCCTTAGTTGTGACCAAATTCAGCCCATGCTCATATGTTGCTAAGCACTTTGTGGATAAAATTGCTCACATCCACATTGACTTAAATGTTAGGTAGCTTCTATGCAGATGGTGTCCACAAACTCCACCTATACTTTTTTTCTTTTTAGATGTGTTTTGATTGACATGACTGCCCTGAAGACCTGCAACCCAGCCAGCATTTTGGGCTTCTCCAGGGAGGGAGGTAAGCTGGTGACTTCCACCTGCAGCCAGCTTTTTCCCCTCCCTGGTGGTTCCCTGATGGACTGGGGCCCTGCCTCTGCAGCAGCCAGGAGGAGCTGCCCCCTGGACTGATTGGGGAGTGGTGCCAGCTGCCCCAGCAGAGCCAACATCTACATCTGCCGGCCTGCGGGGCGGCGACGTCCCCAAAGGGGACGACACCAAAGGGGTCGCCCCTTGGGGGGTGGCACAAGGGCGAGGGCCTATCCCCCTGTCTGAGCTGGGTTGGGGTTTTAGGGATATTAGGGGTTGGTTTTAGGGGTGGGCCTCCTGCCTGATCGGCAGAAACAGGGGGGCCATGTGTTCATCTCAGGGAGATGATGGGGGGAGTTCCGGGGGGCAAAACATACCATTGTTGAGCGGCAGACGCTGGCAGAGTGCTAGGGGCAGGCCATGCCAATTAAGGGGAACGGGATCGATGCTTAATATTTATCCCTTGTTCCAGGCCTGCCCAGAGCCAAGGAATAACTGGGGGGGGGGGCTCCTTCCCCACCCTTGTGTTTGCTGCTGTGTAATGCCAGGTCCGTTACCCAAAAAACATCTGTAATCCATTACATGATCCTGGATGAGAGTACGGACCTGGCATGTATTACGGAAACCTGGCTGGACGAGCCCGCTGCTCCAACTCTGGCGGCCTTGTGTCCTGCCGGTTTCTCATATGCCCAGCAGCCAAGGATTGGGGGACGGGGAGTGGCTGTTATCTACCGGGAGTCCTTGGTCCTTACCAGACTCCCTCTCCGGGAGACCAAGTTTATCGGGTGCATGTACTGGAGGTTGGGTCCACAGGGCAGTCTGGGGATTCTGCTCGTGTACCGTCCACCCCGCTACACGACAGACTCCCTGGCCGAGGTGCTGGAGGTGGTCTCTGATGTGCGTGTGTTGTCCCCCAGGCTCTTGGTGCTGGGGGACTTCAACGTGCATTCAGGGGCTGCCCTCACGGGGGCACCTCGGGACTTCATGGAGACCATGGCTTCCTGGGAGCTGCACCCTGTATTAACTGGACCTACCCATGTGGCCGGTCATGTACTGGACTTGGTTTTTGTTTCTGGAGAGGGGGGAAATGATCTGGAAATTGGGGGTATATCCACCACCCCTTTGTCATGGTCAGATCACTATATGGTGGGGTTGGATTTCTCGATGCCACAACCCCTCTGCAGGGGTGAGGGACCTATTAGGATGGTCCGCCCCAGGTGTCTTATGGATCCGGATGGATTCCTGAACGCGCTTGGGGAATTGGAGCACACAAACGGTAGCTCGGTCGAAACCCTGGTGGACGACTGGAATGCTGCAATCACCAGGGCATTAGACCGAGTTGTCCCGAAGCGCCCTCTTTGCCTAAACAGAGCTCACGTGGCACCATGGTTCACTCCATCGCTGCGAGCTCTGAAACAAGAGGTGAGAAGGCTAGAGCGCCGATGGCGTAATTCCCGCTCCGAAGACGATCGAACACAGGTCAGAGCTGCATCTTCAGCCTACCGGGTGGCGGTGGAGGCAGCAAAAAAGAAATTCTATGCTGCCTCCATTGCGTCTGCGGAGTGCTGCCCCAGGAGGCTGTTCCAAGTGGTTCGGAGTCTGGTCGGTCCAGTTGCTCCGGATTCGATGTAACAATCCAAAGCCTCCTGTGAGGCTTTAGCAAAGCACTTTGCAGATAAAATTGATCGGATTAGGAGTGAGATTTCGCGCGTCGTGGATACAGGGAGTGAGCGGGAGGAGGCCAATGGTAGACCGGTCTTGTGGGATCGGTTCCAGCCTCTTCCTTCTGATGAAGTGGACAAGGTGCTTTCATCTGTGAAGCCAACCACCTGCTTGCTTGATCCTTGCCCGTCCTGGCTCGTTATGAGCTGCAGGGAGAGACTGGGTGAGGGGATCAGGGCGGTGGTGAATGCCTCCCTCGATGAGGGAGTGGTCCCATCAGCCCTTAAGGAGGCTGCAGTAAGACCACTTTTAAAGAAGCCCTCCTTGGATCCCCAAGACCTGAACAACTTTCGCCAGTCTCCAATTTGCCATTTCTGGGCAAGGTGATTGAGCGAGTGGTGGGGGCTCAGTTGAAGGCACACTTGGATGAAGCCGATTACTTAGATCCATGCCAATCGGGCTTCAGGCCTGGACATGGGACGGAAACGGCCTTGGTCGCCTTGGTGGATGATATGAGGAGGGGTTTGGATTGGGGCGAATGCTCCTTCCTAGTCCTCCTTGATCTCTCAGCGGCTTTTGATACCGTTGACCACGGTATCCTCCTGGACCGCCTGGAGGGGTTGGGTATTGGAGGCACTGTATTACAGTGGTTCCGGTCCTTCCTCTCTGGAAGGTACCAGAGGGTAGTTCTTGGGGAGGAGGCTTCGGACCCTCAGCTGCTCACTTGTGGGGTGCCGCAGGGTTCCATCCTCTCTCCAATGCTATTCAACATCTACCTAAAGCCGCTGGGGGCTATCATCAGGAGGTTTGGGTGCGGTGTCATCAATATGCGGATGACACGCAGCTCTACCTCTCTTTCAAGTCCTCACCAAGGTTGGCCGTTGAGACCCTGTCCAAGTGCCTGGAGGCAGTGGGTGGCTGGATGGGAAGGAACATGTTGAAACTGAACCCCGACAAGACCGAGGTACTTCTGGGGGGAGACAAGGGAAGGTTAGGGGATGTTGACCTGGTGCTGAATGGGGTACATCTACCCCTGAAGGACCAGGTCCGCAGCTTGGGGGTCATTCTAGACTCCCAGCTGTCCATGGAGGCTCAGGTGTCAGCTGTGAGCCGGGCAGCGCTGTATCAACTCCATCTGATACGACAGCTGTGCCCCTACCTTCCTAATCATCTGCTCCCATCAGTGGTTCATGCCTTGGTCTCCTCTCGCCTAGACTACTGTAATGCGCTCTACATGGGGTTACCCTGGAAGATGGTTCGGAAGCTTCAGCTGGTACAGAACGCGGTGGCTCGCCTGATTAAGGGCAGCCGCCGGCGTGATCACATCACACCAGTGCTTAATGAGTTGCACTGGCTACCAGTTGCTTGCCGAGCTGAATTCAAGGTGTTGGTTTTGACCTTTAAAACCCTACACGGCTCCGGTCCAGCTTACCTCAAGGAGCGCCTCCAGCAACATCAAGTAGGCCATTCAACAAGATCTGCCACGGACGGCCTTCTCCTTATCCCATCAGCCAGAGCAGCCAGGCTGGTGGGGACTAGGAAGAGGGCCTTCTCTGTGGCGGCCCCCGCATTATGGAACTCCTTCACTAGTGACCTTCGCCATGCCCCCTCCATGATGAGCTTCTGCCGTGCATTAAAAACATGGCTGTTCAGGCGGGAATATGGGGTGGGTTAGGATTTTAAAAGATTTTTTTAATACTGTTTTAATTTTCATATTTTATTGTATTGTTTTATTGTATCATTTTAATTGTACATCGCCCAGGGTGGCCGGGTGACCGGCCAGATGGGCGATTAATAAATATAAGAAATAAATAAATAAATAAAATGACCTAAGGAAGTAGACAGGCCCTTGGAAAGGTGTTATATAGCAGATGTGAGCATGATCCCTGCCTGTCCTGGGTGGTTTTGTCCATTTAGGAAAAGCTGACCAGGCTAATCAAGGGGATGGGAAATGCCTCACTTCAGGAGGTGGTGAATCTAATGCCCTTCAAAGAGGTGAAAGCAAAACAAACAAACAAACAAACAACATGGGACCTGCATAACATGAATAACCTGATTTCCAATTTGCAATTCTTGGGCAGGATGACTAAATAGTCTCAATTCAGTTTTTTTAAAAAACCAAACTTCTAGACAACAAATCTAGAGTTGAGTCTAGACAACAAATAATTGAAACACTTGGGTCAGGAAGAATATCATGGTTAAAATTAATGTAATTAGATCAGTGGACCAAGAAATGGAAGAGGAGAAATGAATATGATAGGGAACTCACTGGATTTGAAAATAAAGTGGTGTCTAGAGAACTTGTAGAAGGGAATATCTCTTCAAGAGGTATAACAAAGGAGATATATAAAATGATTCAAAAAATTGGAGAGCAAAAATATAATCTTAAAATGGTATGGGATATGGAATTTGGTGAGGAGACTTCGAATGAAGGGTGGAAAAATATTTGGGGCAGACACATATTAAGAGACATATTAGTAAGGATAAGAGAGAATTTCTATAAAATTATTTGGAGATGGTATCTGACTCCGGTAAGATTAAATAAAATAGATAGCAATTGTTCCCCATTGTGTTGGAGAGGATGCCAGGATCTTGGTACTTATGCTCATATGTGGTGGAGTTGTAAAAGCATACTGGATTTCTGGAACACATTTTTTGTAGAAATTTCGGAAATCATTCGTATTAATTTGGAGGTCTGTCCAAAATTAGCATTGTTATCAATAACAGAGAAACTTGATTGTTCTCAAGATATAAAGGAACTAATTGTAAATTTGTTAACCGCGGGAAGATTAATGATAGCAAGGAAATGGAAGTTCAACATGAGTTTTCAATTACTGATTGGTATAAGGAGGTGTGGGATATTGCCTTAAATGATAAATTAACTTGTAGTATCAAATGTAAAAAGGGACAATTAAAGAAAAATAACTTCAAGGATATTTGGGGACTATTCCTAGATTATGTTTTAGTAGAGGGAAAGGGGAGTGTCAAGATATGATGTATTTTTGGAATATGTAATAATAATGGATTATTATGATAGAAATTATTTCTTGGTCCCGTGGTGACCAAATTATTTCTTGGTCACCTTAGTAGTTGTATGTGTTTTTGTTTGTTTGTTTGTTTTGTATATACTGTTTAAAATAAAGTTAAATAATTTAAAAAACAACAACACCAAACTTCACGCTGGGTGGTTTTCCTATCTGGTTATGGGACAAGAATTTGGGTTTACCAAATATTAGGGATACATGATACAGCCTTCATAATTTGGGAGAAAAAAATACCAAATATGCTTGATTTCTTTGAAAACCAGGGGTACTTTGCCTCCTAAAACCCCAAACTGTAACTATTTTAATTTTGACCCAGCAGTAATTGAAACGCACACTGTGGTGATAGCACACTATCTGATCAGGAATCAGATTTCCTGCAGTTGTCTAGTTGCATTAAGCCCATTGCAACAGTTCGAAGCTGACTTTTCTGGCACAATTTCACAGCCAACCGGGGTCCTTTGCTTTGCATACCATGAGATTTTAATAAGCATGATCTGCAGTTCTAGAACTCAGGCTCCCAGAGCTTATCAGATACTCCCCCCTTGTCTCTCCCAACTCTGCAGACTGATACAGAGGAGGGGTAAATCCCACCCCCATGCTTTTTAGAAAGCAAACAGCTTTACCTCCCCTCAGATATTAGTGATAGGCCAATCTCCTATACTTCAAGCTTCATCAGTAAAGTGGTGTGCATGTTTTAAAATCCTCCTAAGTTTGTAACACCTTTTATAAGCATGTCAGTGTGGCGTAGTGGTGAGAGTGTTGGACTGGGACCCGGGAGATCCAGGTTCTAGTCCCCGCTCGGCCATGAAACTCACTGGGTGACTTTGGGCCAGTCACTGCCTCTCAGCCTAACCTACCTCACAGGGTTGTTGTGAGGATAAAATGGAGAGGAGGAGGATTATGTAAGCCGCCTTGGGTTCCTTGCAGGAAAAAAGGTGGGGTATAAATATAATAAATAAATAAATAAATAAATGTCTAGGAAAGGTGACACGCCTAGGGACTGTGGCCTGGGACTGAAGGGCAGAAGGGAAGAACACTGGCTTCTGCCACCGGCCAGGGAATCAAGGGCTACTGGGTGGTTGCACCCCCTGCCTTTCAAGAAGAACATCAAGATAAGGAGAAGATAAGACGGGCCCCATCTATTGTCTAGCGAAGGAGTAGCTGGAAGGAGTTTGCTTCTCCACTCCCTGCCAGAAACAGCACTTGGCTCCATCTGCCAGTTGGTTCAGGACTGCAGAACCAAAGGGAAGCATGCTGCAGTCCCATTCATCTCTCAGAGGACAAAGAGCTGCTAGTGTGTGTGAAATTAGCATGGTTTTTGTTGTTGTTGTTGTTGTTGTTACCTGTTTCATCAAAGCCACCTCAATATGAATGAAATCTCAAGGCGGGGTATAAATCTTCATAATAAATAAAAAAATAAAAAGCAAATAAGAATCTACAGCATATAAACAGCATGCATATGAATGCAGATTGTTCATTTTAATCCAAACGTTCTAACATAGGTACATATCTTTCCAGAGAGCCAGTGTGGTGCAGTGGTGAGAGTGCTGGACTGGGACTCGGGAGATCCGGGTTCTATTCCCCGCTCGGCCATGAAACTCACTGGGTGACTTTGGACCACTCACTGCCTCTCAGCCTAACCTACCTCACAGGGTTGTTGTGAGGATAAAATGGAGAGGAGGAGGAGGAAGAGGAGGATTATGTAAGCCGCCTTGGGTTCCTTGCAGGAAAAAAGGCGGGGTATAAATATAATAAATAAATAAACAGAAAATAATTCAAAGCCAATTCTCTAAAGGAGGGAAGCAAGATCACTACTATATTCAAGTACAGTCATGCCTTGGATTGAGAGCATAATTCGTTCCAGAAATGTGCTTGTAATCCAAAACACTCTTATATCAAAATGAAATCCCCCCCAAAAAAATTGTACAGAGATTTTTAATTTAAGCTGTAGTACAGTACTTGTATTGCAAGACGTTGCTTGTATATCAAGTAAAAAATAAATAAATATTTAAAAATTTGCTTGTCTTGCAAAACGCTCTCAAACCAAGTTACTTGCAATCCAAGGTATTACTGTATCTATATTAGTTTGTTTATTTATTTAAGAGATTTATAAGCCGCCTTAAACCCTCCCAAGCCGACGTACAACAAAACTTAAAATCATAAAACATAATAAAACAATAATAGCTATCTACCTTGAAAAATAAAAAGAATTTGTAAAAGTCATAAGAGTAATACACATATTACCTACCTTTGAAAAAGAAAAGGGCTTTTTCTTTCCGTCTCTGTATATGCACTACATCAACTTGGTTAAACATTAACTTGGTTAAATGCAATTAAGTTACCTCGATGCATGACACGCCGTGAATGCATGTGCTCCAAAGCGCTGCACAGCTGAACAAAATATTTCCAAACGGTCCTTTCCGGAATCAGCCTCTTCTGCTTCTTAAAATGCTTTAAAATAATAAAAATTATACTGCCAATCTGGATTTGTGAATAGGGTAAAGTTGCAAAACAGTAACTTATTAAAAATTATAAAGCTTGTCAGCATTTCAAAAAAGAAATTATTAACTCCATCAAGAAGGCAGGGTGACGTTTGAAGAAGAGAAGATTCCCTCAGGATATATTTTTTTTCCTTAAAAGAACTGGATCTGAATAAACCCAGCCTGGACCCAAGGGAAAGACTGGTAAGCATTGGTCTGTCTGGGAACTTATACATTGAACCTGGGCAAGGTCCTAGAGCGGGTAGTGGCCAACCAGCTCCAGGCACTCTTGGATGAGACTGATTATCTGGATCCATTTCAGTCGGGGTTAAGGCCTGGTTTTGGCACGGGAACAGCTTTGGTCGCCCTGTATGATGACCTATGTTGGGAGAGAGACAGGGGGAGTGTGACCCTGTTGATACTCCTGGATCTCTCAGCGGCTTTCGATACCATCGACCATGGTATCCTTCTAGGGAGGCTTTCTGAGTTGGGAGTGGGGGGTACTGCATTGCAGTGGTTCCGCTCCTAGTTGGATGGATGGCTCCAGAAGGTGGTTCTTGGGGAATATTGCTCGGCCCCGTGGACTCTCCAATATGGGGTCTTGGGACCACAATACTTGACTGAACGCCTCTCCCAATCACAATCTACCCGGACATTACGCTCAACATCTGCGGTCTTCCTCTGGTTGCCACCGCCTTCTCTGTGGTAGCCCCCCAACTCTGGAACAAGCTCCCTCCTGAGGCCCACCTGGTGCCAACTTTACAATCTTTTCGGCGCCAGGTTAAGACTGCCCTCTATATTGAGGCCTTTAACTCTATATAGTGTATGTTGGGGTGGTTACTTTTTAATTGGTCTCACTGCATTTCCTGTTTTATCTGTATGTTGTTGTTTTTTAAATTGGGTTTTTAATTTTGTATAATGTTTTTATTGTATATTGTATTGTGTGTTTTTATGGATTGCTGTGAACTGCCCAGAGAGCTTCAGCTGTTGGGAGGTATATAAATAAAATTAAGAATAATAATAATAACCTACATTTTCAGGATTGGGAGGTAGAGCTTTTGGTGATAGTAGCTGTCCCCCCTATCCTTAATAGAATGTAGTTTTACACTGGGCAGTTTGGGCATCATGATAAACCATGGTTTATCATGACAGGAATGAGCTTAGGGTGAGCCTCGGACTTGCACTCTTTTCCCTTCACTTCTGCTTCCTCTGGTACAGCCACAAGGAAGAGACTGGAAAGTGTTGGACTGGGACTCAGGAGATCTGGTTTCTAGTCCCCATGAGGCCATGAAACTCACTGGGTGACTTTGGGCCAGTCACTGACTCTCAGCCTAACCTACCTCACAGGGTGGTTGTGAGGATAAAATGGAGAGGAGGAGGATTATGTAAGCCGCCTTGGGTTCATTGCAGGAAAAAAGGTGGGGTATAAATATAATAAATAAATAAATAAATTACATCTGAACCCTAAACTGTGGTTCATCTTAACTATGTTTTGTTGAAACAAGCCAGCTTCATATCCCACGGTTTATTGTCATGTCCAAATTAGCTCATCAGAATACATTCCAATGCTATTTTAGTACTATTACATTGGTGCACAAACTGCCACCCAATGGTGTGTGTGTGTGTGTGTGTGTGTGTGTGTGTGCATGCGGGCGCATATATGGTTTCCCTCCAATATTTTATCCTCCCAGGAGCTTAGGCTTAGAGATAATGACTGATCCAAATGAGATTCTCTATATAAAATACACTACACTAACCCTCAATAAATATTTAACACAACCAGGGGTGCAATCCTATGGCTGCCAGACGCTGGCCATCCTATGGCCATAGGATAGGTCATAGTTCCAGCTCTGACCTCGGAAATACGTTCTGAGGTCGGAGCTGGAATTCCAACCTCGGAGGGGGGCCCTTCTGCCCTCGCAGCCAGAGCGGTTCATTCCATGCTGGCTGCAGCTCAGAAGTTAGAAGGCTGACTTCGGAGCCAGTGTCTGAAAGGCTTTCCAGGAGGAGGGAAGGAGTGAAGCACCGCTGAGATATGGCGTATCCTGGCAGTGCCTCAGCTCCTCCTCCTCACAAGCAGGGGCAAAACAGTTAGATGGCCAAAGTCAGCCACCTAAGTGTTTTGCGGGGCAGGAGAAGCGTGGAGGCGATCTTCGCCTTCGTGCTCCTTTTATCAATTGGATGCCTGTAATCCTCCAAGTTTGGATTGGATGGCTCTGCAAATTGCACCTACCTTAACAGAGGCAGAGTGTGTGTGTGTGTGTACACAAAGATTTTTTTCACAAAATGTAATAGTAGGATAACAAAACAACTGCAAGTTCCCTTTTATAGTAGGATAAGAACCAACAGCACTGCCAGCTCTAAAATCTTGCAAGCTTGGCAGGTGTAAGGTTGCTGTCACAGATATTCAATCTGAGAAGAAAACTCCTGCCCATAAGTCTGCCACTCATCTATCATTTTTATATGATACCTTCCTCTTCTTGACAGGATAAGGTTATGTGGGATAAAGAAAATGGCTTTAAAAGGAAATTATCAGCTGTGCATTAAGTGTGTCGTCCAATATTTGAAAGAAATCTCTCAGAAACGATATTGGCAACCGAAGTCCTTAAGGTAACACCAACCTGCCTGTCAACATACTGATGTTTTTGTTCAACATAGTTAAACGCCCACTGACTAAACACCTGACTCTGTAGAGGTTACAGCACAACTCTCCAATTCTGAACACATTTATTTGGATGCAATTTCCATGGAACTATGAGCAAAGCAGATTGAAACATTCAGAAAAAGAACATAGCGCAATCCTGCTGGATATTAGAATTCAGGAGGAGGTGATAATTTTTAATGCTCTACACCAAAATCTGCCAGCAAGTCGGGAGGTAGAGTTTTAGCCTAGTCATGATGCACTAGCTTGCCATTTGCAGAGGGTGAGCATTCAAACACGCATCCTTTCATAACCACATGCATTCTGAAGTGTCCTGGGAAGACTGTACCGAACAAATTTCCTGAATATATGAATCTGCTCTTAATTCTATGTAAGGATGAATGCCAGAGTCAAAAAGCTATACAATCATCATTAATTTAAAATGGTGAACTCATGATTCCACTACTCAGAAATACATTAAGACGGAGTTGCTAACAGTGAACATTTGCAGTTCTTTTTGATTTGTAGGCCCGGTTCAGATGCAACTATTTCAGTCTAATAGACAGCAAACAAGTGTTATGCCTGTGCATTCCCTCCTCCCCTTTTAGTTTCATATCCTGGTTGCAATATGACATTAAACCAGAGTTTACCAGTTCAGATGTAATGGGGAATTGAAGTTTAATACAGGGGTGGATAGAAGGTAGATCAGGATCTACTGGGTAATCTGCAATAGATTAGCAGGTGTTTCCAAAGCCGAACAGTTAAACAAGTGCAAGTACAGTTGCAAGGGGAGGGGGGGATCTATACCAAGGCTGGTTTATGTAAATTGCATATCTGTACCAATGTAATGTTTAACCACAATTAAAAATGTGTGGGGAGAGAATTTTCACCCAAGAGGAGATGGGAGGAAGGGGGCAATCCTGTAACTTACTCCTGATCTCTTAAGTGCAGTTAAAGAAAGAGTAATGTTACATCTGCACTGGCCCAAAGTCAAAAAGAAACACACAAGACAAACAGAATAAAATGCATGCGTTTTTATTATATCTCATATATATATATATATATACACACACACACACATTTTAGATTATTTTTTCACAGTATTTTCAAACACTCAAATGAGGCAATGTTTGAATGCTAGTTCCTCAAATGCTATCTTCACTCAGACCTGGATTGAATCCAAACAAATTCTATGTATCCGTTCTCCCCACTGCTGGGATTTGCATATCAGAGGATTGTTTGATGTCAACAAAAAGATAAGAGACTAAGTTTCTTTTCATTTATAGAAAAATACACAACTTCAAGTACACACTTGTTTTTAAAATGAATTCTGAAAAGATTTTAACAATGAACTTTTAAACAAACATCCCCTGCTAATAAAAACTCTTTAGACAGTGCTTGCTGTACCTAGATATTCCACTCCTTACATATCCCAAAATGTTCTTCACAGTATATTATGTGAAGAACTTGTGAACAGGCACTTGCGAATACAACTTTTCCAGGATTTGTTGTGTTATGGTACTGAATGGGGGCTATGTACAAAAAATACAGTTCACTCAAAAAAATGATGTGGTAAAATCACCTACTGGTGACTTTATTACATCAGAAAAGGTTTTTTAAAAGAATATAAGGTCCCATATGTTATACCCAGGATAATGGCGAAGATCCATTTGCTAACCAAATACAACTAAATAATCATTTGTTTTACTACAATGGATGACACTGTTCATTTGCCATGTGGCTGCTTGCCTGCGAAGGGTAGCAATTGCCCCAGGTAAGTAATGGGGGGAGCAAACCTGTGGCCCCTAGACAGCATCTGGGGGGCCATAGGATAGTTTATATTCCCAGTTCCTAGGTCAAAGACAGCGCTCCAAAGTCAGAGCTGGGAATCAGAGCTCCAGCCTCCCTCCCCCACCCCACCCCCGCAGCCAGCGCGGAAAGAACCACACCAGCTGCTCTCTGAGGTCAGGAAAGGGGTTAAAGGGTGCAGGGAGGGGAGGATGCTAGAGTGGCTAGGATAAGAGGTATCCTGAAGCCACTACAGCCCCCTTCCCTCCCTCTCTGAAATGCTGTCTCCAGTTGTTGTTTTTTGGCCGCCTAGCAAAAACGCAGAGCAGGAGGAACTGAATTGGATGAACGTAAGCCTCCGAGTTCAGGTGCTTATGCTCATCTCCATAGGATTGTGCCCTTAGTGGCAAAATGAATCTGTCCTAGAGGGGATGCTTCATTCATCCTCCCTCTTGGTATCAAAGGACTAACTTGAAGGCTAAGAGCAACTTCTCAAGGCATGATTTTCAAGGCATACAATGAAGCAAGCTTGCTGAAGCCAAACTGGAGATTAAGTTGAGGAGCAGCATAGATGTGCAGGGTAGCACTGAGCTCAATGCACATAAGCTTAGTGTTTTCCTGTCCTCTTCCAACCTCAGAGAGCTAGCAGCATGGCAAGGAGGAATTCACAGCCAACTTCAGAGGTGGTAACTGTGGAGAAAGCCAACCTAAAACCCCTTTCTGACACACACACACTCACCAAGGAGGGGGGAAGGAGACCCAGGGGGGGGAGACAGCCAGTCTCCACAGAGACCAAAGGGGACAAACAACATCTGCATAGAATCACCCCAGGGGGGAAGGCAGGAAGCATCCCCAGGTTCGTCAATGCTCTCGTATATCAGCCCCATCTACATAAGACTTGAATACCTTGCCAGAGCAGACACTTCGGCACCCATAAGAAAGGGCCATTCAACACCACAGGATGGGACCATTAAGCAAGTGGCTTCAAAGGGACCCCACCCCACAGGGGGAAGGTGGCAACCCACCTGATTGGCCACCCACCTGAGGAGGGTGGCAACCCACCTGATTGCAGAGGGAGGGGCTACCTGAAACCCAAGGTATAAAACACCCTGCGCAAGGGAACTGAGTTGTTGGACGTGATCAGCAATCTTGCCCCATGCCTGGGGTAAGGGAACGAAGGGATCGGCAACCCCGGGTAGCAGCACCCGGCGTGCTCCAGCTAGCTGAAATCACTGGCCGCTTGGGTTGACCGGACCCCCGGGAAACCAAGCTGAAATCACTGGCCGCTTGGGTTGACCGGACCCCCGGGAAACCAAGCTGAAATCACTGGTCGCTTGGGTTGACCGGACCCCCGGGCAACCAAGCTGAAATCACTCACAAGCCGCTTGGGTAGACCGGACCTCCGCCGGGAACCCAGCTAGCCGCTTGGGTAGACCGGACCTCCGCCGGGAACCCAGCTAGCAGCATGCGGTTGACCGGGCCTCTGCTGGAGCCCGAGCTAAACTAACTAGCTGAGAGCCCTGAAATCACGGTGTCCTTGAGACTTCTTGCTTGCTACTTTGTACCGTACTGATAAGCTGTATTGCTGGCGTGTGTCTGGGTTTGTGAAGGTAATTTTGTAAATAAACTTGTTTTATAAAAGATACTTTTGTGGCTATAAGTTATCCCTTTGTTCTGGGCCAAGGGTGATAGTCGCTGGGGGACCTCGGAGAAGGCCCGCCCCCAGGACTCGCTACCCCCTTAGTATTGAACCCGCGCAGAAGACCAGGTTGTCGGTCTTCCACTTGGTAGTAGCGGTGGGATAACTTATTAGCCCCGAATATCTCCCAGACCCAAAGTAGCAAGAGCCTAAGGATCACCATGGGTGACCCAGAGCCTGACGGAGCGACTGGGGGAGCCGAGCCACGGCGGCCCCTGCCCGCAACCCCCATCACCCCGGGGTTGGCGGCGCTGATCCGGCAGACGGAGCTACAGAGGGAGCTGCTGGCAAGTCTGGGCCCGGGTGCCCGACCCAGGGGCCGCCCTATCCCAGTTCCGACAGATGGGAGAGAGGATGTGGTGACCGAGGACCCCACTCCTCTGGAGCCCCCTGGAGCCCCTCGAGCTTCCCTCGGAGTGGATGGCACACGAGCGGGAGAGGATGGCCCACGAGCGCGAAATGATCCGGATGCAGATGGAGCTGGCCAAGATGCAGCTTGAGGCGGGGAAAACTCCCCCGACTGTCCCCTCCGCTACTCCCCCATGTCGTGGGACCGCAAGGCGTTCCCCTACTACAAGCCAGGGCAGGATGTCCTGATGTTTTTCTACATTTTTGAAATGGCGTGCCAGGAGCAGCGGGTCCCCGACAACTTGCGGTTGTCCGCCCTGCGAACCCAGGTCAGTGGGGACCTGGCTGACCTCCTCGGGGCTCATCTGCGGAAGACCCCGGCAAGCTACGAGGCGTTCAAGGCAGCGGTCAGGCAACACTTCGCCCTCTCCGCCGAACATTGCCGGCGAAGATTTCGAGAGGGTAGACCTTCCCCTGGGACCACCCACGTGGCATGGGCAACCCAGGTGATGCACGTCTGCGAGTCCTGGGTGGAGGCTTCCCGGGCCTCCACCCTGAAGGAAGTTGTCGAGCTGTTCGCCATGGAGCACTTCTTCACCACCATCCCGAAGGAGCTGGCCGCTGTCGTGAGGGATCAGAAGCCCCGTACCTGTGAGGCGGCGGGGATCATGGCCGACGAGATGGGGCTATACCGGACGGCCCCATCCACCAAGGGAAGTTCCGCGGCCGTGGCTGAGAAGAACCCGGAGCCGGAAAAGGGCCTGCCCCGACGGCGCGGGGAGGCCCCTCGGACCAAGGGGAACCAAAACCCTCGGTCTGGGGCATGCTTCCACTGTAACGAGATGGGACACCTGCGGCGGGATTGCCCCAAGCTCCAACCCAAGAACCGGGATGCCCGTCCCTCGCCGAGGAAAGTAGGATGCGTCGCAGGTGCTGCAGCCGCTCAGGACGACGACAGCGACGACGAGCGACGGTCGGTCCTCTCCCTCCATGCAAGCATCCCCGAGGATCGCGGTGCCGAGGAGGAACTCCAGGAGTGGGATTCCTACCGTCCTGAACCCCGTGCATCGCTGTATCGCATCGCCTCCCCAGACCAGCTGAGATGGAGCCGCAAGCAATTCTGTGAGTCCATCTATATCAATAATGTTCCCAGGGTGGGGTATAGGGACACTGGGTCAGATGTAACGGCTCTGCCCCGGGACCGCGTAGAGAGGTCCCAACTTTTGTCAGGACGTACGTGTACGATCAAACCCTATAACTCCCCCGACATCACCGTCCCCATCGCCCGGGTCCGGATCAAGTACCAGGGGTGGGAAGGAGAGATGGACGTAATCATCCATCGCCAAAAAGAGTGGGGCATCATAATCGGGAACGACCTCGCGTTACGGGTGGCCAAAGCTAAGATGGGGGTCGTCACCCGGGGACAGGCAAGGCGAGGGGGGCCGCCCGTAACCGCACCGGTCCCAAAGCCTAAGCCCGTGTCCCCTCCACCACCCGGGGTGACCCCATCCCCTGCGGGGCACCCCGGGGAAAACCAGGCCATAGCGGAGCCCCCGAAGAACGAAGGGTTTGCTCAGATGGCTAAAGACTTTGGGACACAAGCCCAATTCAAGGAAGCCCAGCGACTGGACCCGTCCTTGCGAGAGTGTCGCGCTCTGGCCAACCAAGACCCCGGGGTATCCCTTGCCACGGAAAGATTTGTCTGGGACAATGGAACTTTGTACCGGGAGTTCGAGCCAAAGGGGGAAGTGGCACCGGGGCGCAAGCAAAGGCAACTGGTGGTTCCCCAACGGTACCGCAGTGCCGTGTTGCACCTCGCCTACGACGTGGCATGGGGAGGACACCTGGGGCAGAAGCGGACCCAAGCTCGAATCACAGAGGGGTTCTACTGGCCCATGATCGCCTCCGACATTAAGGCTTACTGTCGGTCCTGCGATGTGTGCCAGCGAGTGGGACACAATCGCGGTCACCCAAGAGCTCCCCTTCAGCCTTTTCCGGTGGGGTGGGGATCCCTTTTGAACGGATTGCTATAGACATAGTGGGTCCCCTGAACCCGCCCACCAAGACGGGGAAAAAGTTTGTACTGACGGTAGTGGACTTTGCCACCCACTACGCGGAGGCTTTTGCGCTCGCCTCCATCTCTGCAGCCAGCCTGGCTAAGACTCTGCTCTCTCTCTTTGCCCGCTTAGGAATGCCCCGCACGGTCGTGTCGGACTGCGGCACCGGGTTCATGTCTAAACTGTTCCAGAAGATGTGGGACCTGGGGGGGGGGTTGACCATGTAACTTCGGTGCCTTACCACCACGAGACCAACGGACTGGTTGAACGCTTCAACCAGACTTTGGGGGAAATGATCCGGGCGTACGCTAGCCGTCACCCGGGAACTTGGGACCAAGCCCTACCCTACCTCCTCTTTGCCTACCGAGATGCCCCGCAGGAAAGCCTTGGGTTTTCCCCGAATGAACTGATGTTTGGCAGAGAACTACGGGGGCCCTTGGCTTTGTTGCGGGAGGAATGGGAGGGGGCTGCCGGCAGTTCGCCCGTGCCGGTTCACACTTTTCTGTGGCGGCTACGGGACACCCTCCACAGCGTTCGAGAAGCCGCCCAACAGCATCTGAAGGCAGCCCAGCAGCGGCAAAAGGAGCTGTATGATAGAACCGCAGTAGCCCGGACTTTTGAGGTGGGTGATAAAGTGCTGGTTCTGCGTACCCTCAAAACGGACAAGCTGTGTCTTAAGTGGGAGGGTCCGGGGACTGTAGTTGAGAAACTTGGACCAGTCAACTACAAAATACTCTTTGCTGGGACTCCTGGAAAATGTAAAGTGTTTCATGTGAATATGTTGAAATTGTATGTGGACCGGGGTGCGGGACTGGGCTGTGTGAAGGAACATAATGATAAGGATTTCGCTGATGGGGATCTGTTGGGAGAATGGGGGGATGGTGGGGGAATGGAAGAAATCTCACTGTCACCCGCCCTGTCCGAGGCTCAGCGGGAGCAAATGAAGCGGGTGCTGGATGAATTTGGGACCATGTTCTCAGACCGCCCCGGGCGGACCCCACTCATCCAGCACACCATTCAAACGGGTGACAGCCCCCCTCTGCAATCTCTGCCATACCAGGCGGTGGGACCCCATGCTCAAGTCATTGCTGAGGAGGTCAAAGCCATGCTAGACCTAGGGGTGATCGTCCCTAGTTCTAGCCCATGGTCCTCCCCGATTGTCCTGGTGGCCAAAAAGGATGGGGGGGTGCGGTTCTGTGTGGACTATCGGAAAATCAACAAGGTGACCGTCCCTGACCCCTACCCCATCCCCAACATGGATGTCTTGCTGGAGAAACTAGGGAGGGCCAAGTACATTACCACCCTAGACCTCACCAAGGGCTACTGGCAAGTTCCGCTGGACGCGGATGCTGCTCTCAAGTCGGCCTTTGTCACACACCTGGGTTTATTCCAGTTCACCACTCTTCCCTTCGGAGTCTGGAATGGTCCGGCAACCTTTCAGAGGCTGGTGAATGGAATGCTGAACGGGTTGGGAGAATTTGCCTGTGCCTATCTGGACGACATAGCTATCTTTAGCTCCACTTGGGAGCAGCATCTGCAGCATGTCCGGCGGGTCTTCCAGCGGATCCGGGACGCTGGGTTGACAGTGAAAGCAAAGAAGTGCCAGGTGGGGCTAGGGGAGGTTGAGTACCTTGGACATCGCGTCGGAGGGGGGAGCATCAAACCCATGGAAGCTAAGATCGAGTCGGTTCAGAAATGGCCCCAACCCGCAACCAAAAAACAGGTGCAGGCTTTTCTGGGACTTGCAGGGTACTATCGGAAGTTTGTGCCACACTTCAGTCAGCTAGCAGCCCCTCTGACTGATCTTTGTAAGAAGCGCCAACCGAACAGGGTCCAGTGGACCGCGGCTTGCCAGACCGCTTTCGACGGGATAAAAGCCTGCCTCACGGCAGCTCCCATTCTGCAAGCCCCAGACTTCGAATCCCCCTTCGTTCTACAGACGGATGCCTCTGAGGCCGGGATGGGGACGGTGTTGTTACAGGAGAAGGTGGGAGAAGGGCTGCGCCCCGTTGCATACCTGAGCAAGAAGCTCCTGCCCAGAGAACGTAGTCTTGCCACCATTGAGAAGGAGTGCCTGGCTGTGGTGTGGGCCATCACCAAGTTGCGCCCCTACCTCTGGGGGAGACGGTTCCGCCTGCAGACTGACCATTCCCCCCTGTGCTGGTTAGATAGAGTCAAGGGCAACAACCAAAAACTCCTACGGTGGAGTCTGGCGTTGCAAGATTTTGACTTCGAAATTGAGCACATCAAGGGTAAGGACAATGTCTTGGCTGATGCACTCTCCCGGGCTTTCTCAGGTGATGGGCAAGTCGATGGGAAATTGGGGTGTGGGACCCCAATGCCATCTTTTCCCCGGGGGGGAGATGTGGAGAAAGCCAACCTAAAACCCCTTTCTGACACACACACACTCACCAAGGAGGGGGGAAGGAGACCCAGGGGGGGGAGACAGCCAGTCTCCACAGAGACCAAAGGGGGCAAACAACATCTGCATAGAATCACCCCAGGGGGGAAGGCAGGAAGCATCCCCAGGTTCGTCAATGCTCTCGTATATCAGTCCCATCTACATAAGACTTGAATACCTTGCCAGAGCAGACACTTCGGCACCCATAAGAAAGGGCCATTCAACACCACAGGATGGGACCATTAAGCAAGTGGCTTCAAAGGGACCCCACCCCACAGGGGGAAGGTGGCAACCCACCTGATTGGCCGCCCACCTGAGGAGGGTGGCAACCCACCTGATTGGCCGTCCACCTGAGGAGGGTGGCAACCCACCTGATTGGCCACCCACCTGAGGAGGGTGGCAACCCACCTGATTGGCCACCCACCTGATTGCAGAGGGAGGGGCTACCTGAAACCCAAGGTATAAAACACCCTGCGCAAGGGAACTGAGTTGTTGGACCTGATCAGCAATCTTGCCCCATGCCTGGGGTAAGGGAATGAAGGGATCGGCAACCCCGGGTAGCAGCACCCGGTGTGCTCCAGCTAGCTGAAATCACTGGCCGCTTGGGTTGACCGGACCCCCGGGAAACCAAGCTGAAATCATTGGCCGCTTGGGTTGACCGGACCCCCGGGCAACCAAGCTGAAATCACTGGCCGCTTGGGTTGACCGGACCCCCGGGCAACCAAGCTGAAATCACTCACAAGCCGCTTGGGTAGACCGGACCTCCGCCGGGAACCCAGCTAGCCGCTTGGGTAGACCGGACCTCCGCCGGGAACCCAGCTAGCAGCATGCGGTTGACCGGGCCACTGCTGGAGCCCGAGCTAAACTAACTAGCTGAGAGCCCTGAAATCACGGTGTCCTTGAGACTTCTTGCTTGCTACTTTGTACCGTACTGATAAGCTGTATTGCTGGCGTGTGTCTGGGTTTGTGAAGGTAATTTTGTAAATAAGCTTGTTTTATAAAAGATACTTTTGTGGCTATAAGTTATCCCTTTGTTCTGGGCTAAGGGTGATAGTCGCTGGGGGACCTCGGAGAAGGCCCGCCCCCAGGACTCGCTACCCCCTAAGTATTGAACCCGCGCAGAAGACCAGGTTGTCGGTCTTCCACTGTAACAATAGCTCAAAATATGCCATGCAGGGTTAGAAGACATTAGGCAAAGTGGCAAAGGCTCAAGTATCAGCTGCTTGTCAGGATCTCCCCACATATTAAGAGCCCTGCTTAATCAAACCAAAAGCCTATCAGGGTTCAGTTCCCAGAGTAGCCAAACAGGTGCCTATGGGAAGCCCACAATCAAGACAGGAATTCATAGCACCAACCCACTTGTGTTCCCCAACAACCAGGATTCAGAAACATGCCACACCTGACACTGGAATATATAGCCATCATGACTAGTAGCCATTGATACTAAGCTTATCCTCCATGAATGTGTAATCCCCTTTAAGAGCTGTTCAAATTCGCAGCCATCACTTCATCTGGTGTAAGCAAATTCTGTAGTTTCACTACGCACTGTGTAAAGATGTACTTCCTGTTACCTGTCTTGAATTTCCCATCATTTAACTTCACTGGATGACCCCACTTTTGCCACACCATACATATTTCTATGCATCTTTTTTTAATTTTAAAATTTTTCAACAATACAAAGAAAATAACACACATATAACTTATATAGTGCTCCCATCACCACGGGACCAAATAATACAATATCTCTATAATTGTTCATTATTCCAAAAATACAACATGTCTTGACACGGCATACTCCCTTTGCCCTTTTTTAACACATATTCCAAAAATAAACCCCAAATATCCTTTAAAATATTTTTCTTTAATTGACCCCTTTTGCATTTGATATTACAAGTCAACAGATCATTTAATGCCATATCCCATACTTCTTTATACCAATCGGTAATAGTGAAAACTTGCTGAATTTTCCATTTCCTTGCTATCATTAATCTACCTGCCGTTAACAAATTTATAATTAATTCTTTAACATTTTGAGGACCGGCCACCTTTTCAGTTATTGATAGCAAAGCTAATTTAGGACAAACCTCTAGGTCAATTTTCTATGCACCTCTATCATGTCCCCCTTTACTCACCTTTTTCTAAGTTAAAAAGCCCCAAACATTGTAACCTTTCTTCATAGACAAGCTGCTCCAGCCCATTAAACATTTTGGCTGCCCTTTTCTGTACCTTTTCCAGCTCTGCTATACCTTTTTTGAGGTGCAGTGACCAGAACACAGAATTCCCAGTATGATTGCACTGTAGATTTCTATAAAGACATTACAATATTGGCCCTTTTATTTTATTTTCAATCCCTTTCCTAATGAATCAAAACACGGAATTTTGGGCCACACACTGGGTCCACTGTGCTGATGAGGGCTAATAAACTGAAGCTGAATCCTGATAAGACAGAGATTCTATGGGTTGGCAGTTCCCAGGTCTGGGAGTTGGGATGTTTGTCTGTTCTGGATGAGGCTGTGCTCCCTCTGAAGGAGCAGGTACATAGTTTGGGGGTAATCCTGGATCCATCTTTGTCACTGGAAGCCCAGGTGACCTCAGTGGCCCGGAGTGCCTACTACAAGCTTCAGCTGGTACACCAACTACACCCATTCCTGGATAGAGATCGTCTAGCCACGGTGATCCATGCATATGTAACCTCATGATTAGACTTCTGCAATGTGCTCTATGTGGGGCTGTCCTTGGGCCTGGTTCAGAAGCTGCAGCTAGTGCAGAATGCAGCAGCTAGGGTGGTCACTGGGATACCCAGCTATGTTCACATAAGA
Source organism: Shinisaurus crocodilurus (assembly GCA_021292165.1). Lineage (NCBI taxonomy): Eukaryota > Metazoa > Chordata > Lepidosauria > Squamata > Shinisauridae > Shinisaurus > Shinisaurus crocodilurus. Next base: position 150,257,361 of record CM037877.1, on the reverse strand, counting down.
CCTGTGTTAAAACAACTGCACTGGCTGCCTATTAGCTACTGAGCCATGTTCAAGGTTATGGTATTGTCATACAAAGCCCTAAATAATTTAGGACTAGGATAACTAGCAGACCGCCTTCTCTTATATATACCCAACCAACCATTAAGATTAGAGGAGGCCTTGCTGGTCATTCCAAAATTATCGGAATGTTGCCATGCAGTATCTTGATGGTGGGCCTTCTCTGTAGCAGCACCCACCCTGTAGAAAAAGCTCCCTCCTGCAGTTTGGGAGGCAGAAAATCAGGCATCTTTTAAACGCCTCCTGAAAATACACCTGTTCACCCAGGCTTTCCCTGGCCCATAATTAAATTCACCATGCTGTTCCATTTTTGCTGCTTCTGCACTGCTGTGTATTGTTACTGTAATTATATTGTTTTTAAAATTGTATTTTAAATGTGATTTTAATTGTGATTTTAATATTTATAAGGAAACCGGTTAGGTTTTTTTCCTTAATATTTAGCGGTATACAAATAATACGAATAAATAAATATTCTTGTTTGCATACAAAATCAAATTTTGAATTATTAGTTACAGTTTCTTCTTCACATAAGCTTATTTGTTTTTAACTCGTGAAAATGTATCTTATTTAAGAAGAAACTGGAAAGAGGTATTAACTGACAGATCTCAAAAGAGGAATGATCCTGGAAAATAACATGCCAATTAGACTGATTAGTGCCAATTTAAACAAGCATTAAAAAACACCTTATCAATGGCATTTTACTACACATAAATATTATTTGTTCTAATCCTAAGTGTCTAAATGCAGGCATTAGGTCCATTTGTTTGGTCACGTTCACATATACAAAGGTTCTAGAAGGAGGTTTTGAGTAAGATTCAGAAAATAATGGGAAATGTTGTTTCCCCAGGTCCCCAAATGCTTCGTTGGGTTATTTAAAAGGGTGAATAGACACAGATTTAGAATTAATCTTTAACTTACTGGCAATTGCATGAATTTGTATAGTGATTTACTGGAAGACCTCACAAACTCCAACTGTTTCAGAGTGGCTTACAAAATACGGGAATCACCTTATTAATAAACTTACGGTAACTTATTTTTTAAGAATTTATTCTAGACATCAATTTGACAAGTTTATTGTAGTCCATAACCTTTAGGAAAAATAATTTTGAAGATTAAGAGCAACCAGATGCTTTCTTTTTTGTGTTATAATTATGATGCAGTTTGTTCTTCCTAGTATCATAATCATGTTTATAAATATATTTTGTAATTATCATCATAACAGAATTAACAAATGACAGTATTAATACCACCAGAGGGAACTACTATTTATAATGAGAGAACAAGTCACTAGCCCTAATCAATCCAGAAGAAACAGTAGAAGATTTGCTAGTGTGAGGAGATATTTACAGTAATACCTTGGATTGCAAGTAACTTGGTTTGAGAGCGTTTTGCAAGACAAGCACATTTTTAAATATTTATTTATTTATTTTACTTGATATACAAGTGACGTCTTGCAATACAAGTACTGTAGTACGGCTTAAATTAAAAATCCCTGTACAAATTTTTTTGGGGGGATTTCGTTTTGATATAAGAGTGTTTTGGATTACAAGCACGTTTCCGGAACGAATTATGCTCTCAATCCAAGGCATGACTGTACATCACAAACTAATTCAATAGTCATTCACTCTGCCCAGGAAACTGCGGGTTTTGGGATTATAGGGGTGAAGGCTAAGGAACCACTCAAAAGAATTCTCAGCACCCTCAAACAAAATTAAAATTCCTAGGATTCTTTACCGAAAGCCCTGACAAAACTGATAAGGGAGCAAAATGATGTTTTAATCTTAAATGTATTTTTAATAAATATATTTCTGTGTTTTTTTCCCATTCTTCTTTCTCTAATCTAGCCCCTGGGCCAAAATGCAAAATGCCAATTCTTGGAATAAAACCTCACATATTTTTTCAACATCCTGAGACTTCATCTCTTTATTCCATTGGATCAGTTGCTATCCTGCCCCACTCCCCCTTCTCTGAGGGGGGCAGAGCTTTGGAGAGGGGCCTCACTTGAGGCCTCTGGGGGCTGAATACAGTCCACAGTTTCCATCCCTGTTGTAGAGCAAGAAATTACTGTTGCTTGAGCTACTTCAGGCTTAATAAGAATTATATAATTATATTTATCTATTTAGTCAGTCATCAATACATAATTACTATAGTATAGTAATTACTATACAATATATGCTGATTTGAGCAAGCATGTTAATCTGTGATAGTAAGGGAATAATTGGTTTTCTGTGGGAAATTTGTGGTACAATATCGAGGCATAGTATTTCTTGAAGACGTTTCTCCCATGCCAAGGGAATACAAATGATGTTAGACTTATGTTTGTTCATAAAGGCAGTGAGAATAGGCAGTTGACAACTCCACCTGTCCTCTACTGATGCACTTGTGGTGATGATGGTGATGATTTTTGCCCATGATAAGCACCATTCAGCATGCATGATACCCCTGTATCTGGCAGAGATGCAGAGGATGCCAGTGTCTTGTCCTGCATTATCTACCAATTTTGTCAAGATAATTGGGTTGCTAACAAATATATCATGGCCTTCTGTGCTATAAGAGCAGATCAGGCTGCATGAGTGCCAAATGAGTTGGTCAATTTGAATCAGGACTGTGGCCGGGGTGGGAAAGGTTAACCCTCTCTTTCCCATGCACCACAGTCCTAACCCGACTCAGGGCACCCCCAGCTTAATTTTATTTATTTATTTATTTATTTAATTTTGCGTGCGCCATAAAGGGCTCAAGGAACATAGTTTCTTTTCCTGATCTGGTATAGGAAAAGGAACTGAGGAGTCTGCAGTGGGGAGTCTTTCTGGCTGCAAAGAGCAGTCAGTGAGGCTTTTCAAGTGTTTAAAAAAATAAAAACAACGCTTGGCCACCTCGGCCTAAAATGTAAGGTACGCCCTCCTCCCATATAAATATTTCTCGGAAATTTCTTCCCCCAGAAAGCCATTGAAGAACACCCTGTTTTCACAAGTGGGTGAATGGACCTGCAGAAATGGGATCATTTTGGTCACCCTTTCCTACACTGCCTTTTCCAGATCTACAGTATCCTTTTTGGGGTGTGGTGACTAAAACCATTCATAATATTATTCAAAATGTGGCTGTTGCTGGTTGTTAGTAACCTTAAAATTACCAGCTCTCTCCACACCCCCAAGTTACAAACCTCACACACCCTGCCCAGCCCTCGCTCCATAAAGCCCTCGCTCCATAAAACAAAGTTCACATATATTATATTGTGGCTTTTCGGCACTTCTGTCAGGCGAGTGTTTGCATCAGAACAGGGTGACAGAATTGAGGACTGGATCTTAAATTTAAAAAAACAAACATATTACCAAAAATAAAAAATGTCAAAGAAAGAAAAATTGACACAAAATAGGTAGTACACCTAACTTCAAAACTTTTAACAGCAAACACACATGTAGTCAGTTCAAAGCATTATTTTTATGTCCTTTAGGAAGATACTTAATAAAAAATATATTAACCTGAGACTTTGTTCTATAATTAATACATCCAGTGTTAAAGTTGCCAGGTGTACTGTTGATTTTTTTTTTAAAAGATTGAGAACAACAACTTTTAAAAATGAATACACAGAAAAGCTCAGAGGAAAAAGGTGACATAATGGCATAGATAACATAAATCTTAGTGTTTGGATAAACAGCACATGATACATATCAAAAGCATTTTTCAGTTCTCAATAGTAGAAGTGTCTTTACTCTAGCTTATATGAAAGTCTCAAATAAAGATGGGACTTTAAAAAGTTTTATTTTAAAAAAACACTTCTATGTCTAACAATGGAAAAATCCTTAAAGTATGGTTTTGTTCCCATGTTTGGCTGGCTCTTCCCTTATTTCAGGAAGCACAATTTTCCCCACTAAGAGCAATTTCATATGTTACCAAGAAGGAGGGAAAGGAGAAACAAGTGTCACTTATTTCCTTCTGCCTCTGTAATGCATTAGCCAACTCTCTGGGAATGAAGAAATTGGTGTGTGTAGAAGAAGACTGCCATCTATACCAGTCCTAAAAGCAGTTTCCTATTCGGCATTCTATACACACAACTCAGCCGTACTGGCTCTACTGCAAGAAAATGAAAATGGATTATACAGGTATGTTTGTGCACTCTACAGGGGTGTGTAGGAGCTTATTAATACACCAATTACAGCTTACAGTCCAACTGAAGGCTCCTTTTTACATTACCTGCACCAAGTGCTCCTCTTGCACTAGTCTATTAACATCAGAAGTTCCAGGTGGCATGAGAAGAGTCAATGCTGAGGCTCCTTCCTGTGTCAGCGCAACCCCCTCCTGGAAACTGGACCACCACCAGCATGGGTAACAACCACAACAGAGGCATCTTCCACCTGGCCCAAATCTTCCACTGTTACTAGCAGTCCTACGTTATGCCAGAAGAAAGGCCATGTATTGAGCTAATCTTTGGAGACTCTCCTGCAGATGCCCCCACCATCTGACACGAGGTGGGTGGTGACCAGGAGAGGTTCTTTTTGGTTGCTATATTCCATTTATGGAATTCTCTCCTCAGAGAAGCTTGCCTGACACCTACATTGCTTTCTTTTTTTGTGCCAGGCAAAGATGGTTTTTAAGTGTATTGTTATTTTAATCTATTAGATTTTGCATTAATTTTTGTTTTTTGTAAACAGACCTGGAAGTATTACTAAAGGGCATCATAGAAATCTTTTAAATAAATTTTAAAAATGGGCATTCAGCTTGACAAGGTAGCAATACAGATGTAGCAGGACTACTTTTCAAGTTGTTATTCAAGACTCTCATATCAGTACAGTGTCATTCAGACATCAACATGGATTTATATGAACAAATCAAACAAATCCCCGCTCTTCCCAGATCTCCCTCCAGGCTTAAACACTATCAGGTTTCCTATGGACTGAAGCCTGCCTAGTCCTAACTCTAAAGATATAAATGAGTTATTGTATTTTATAACCTTTCATTGTGACGGATAGAAGTAATTTTATTCTCAATGTGTTCTGTAAATATTCACAGTGGGCCTTTGAGAACTCTCTAAGATAACCCCAGGGACTAAACTAAAAGAATCTAATCACTTGAAACAGCCCTGCTGGACTGCACTGTGCAAATGCAATGATGGTGGGAAAGTATTCCATCTTTGCCACTGATACTGCCACAAAAGTAGGCTCTAAGATAAGCTCTAAATTATGTTTGGTCACATTTGGTTTGAGTTTTCCTCCTGTTGCTATCTTGCTATCATCCCAACAGCTTCATCACCTCCCCCCCCAACTACTTGGTATACAAAACAGCTATTCAGTGAGAAAGGTTGCTTAAGAGTGATCATGTCTACAGCTCAGGTTGTTCCTAAATTCCATAATGAGACCAGAACTTTGATGGGAGTGCCAATCATGCCAACAAGAAATTTCCCAAGGGCTCTGCCTAGAATCCATCAGTGGACCATCTTAACAGGTCCACAATCCCTGCAAAGGAATGTTGCCACTGTAAGCCTAAATTTTACCAGAGTGGATCTGACCATGACAACAAACGGAGTTAATACAAAAACCCCTTCTTCAGACCAACAATTCAACCTGCTGCATTTGTTGGGTCAGTGACAATCTTGGAAAGAAACACAATTGTCATATTGACCATGAAAATCTTGACCTGCACCACACAAGGCAGCCACAGCATGGATGCCAAATTACCCTAGATCCACTATTCTGAGAGTCCTCAAAACCAAATCCAAGACCATCTCCATCAGCTCAGGAAGCGAGAGTGTTAAGCAACAGGGTGGTCAGCACACTGGTAGAATATCCTTATAAACTTCTCTTTATGATCTTTTAAAACAATATTTTTTTACTTATTTTACCATTATAAAAAGGGATTCTCTCTCCCTCTCTTTCATCCCAAACTAGAGAGATTCTCTTATCTCTTAAAGGGATCTATCTCACAAATCCCTTTAGGTTCAAAACTGTGATTTTTCTATTGGGATCCCTCTCACCAATCCCCCACAAGCACCCTCCCATTTAAATCTCTCTCACAGATCCACTTGGTGTTAAGAACCACCTTAATTTGTACCATTTGAATATCTCTCAAAAGTCCGCCATAAATTCAGCCACTAGCCTCTCTACATTTATAAAAAAAGAAATAAACAAATAGTAAACCACCAACCAGCTACCAAACCCGCTCCCTCATCTCCAACAATCCACCATAACATAAATTCAGCCATGTCTGTCAATCCCAGTCCAGAATCCATCCTCTTAGTAGTCACACACACCCTCCATTTCCCTTGGTCAAACACAGTAATGTTATATTGCATAGTACTAAAAATACTACAGTGTCTCTTCTTACGTATTTCCATAAACAACTCCTTCAAGACAATCCAGACCATGTTTAACGAGTCTCTCTTCTTATGGCTCTCCGTGAACAACTCCTTCAGAACCAGCCCGATCACATTTAGTGAGACAGCATTTTTTCCCAAGTCAGTAGAAAGATATTTCTTGTGAACTTGATTTTCTCCCCCAATGTCAAGGTGTTTCTTCTGAACTTGAGTTGTTATTTTCTGATTCTGCTCCAGTAACAGCAACGCAGCTCCTTTATCAGACTCTTCCGATGCCTCTTCTCTGTTTAAGTTTTCATACAACATTCCAACCTTATCAAAACTTTGTTCCTTCCAGCCCGGTGTTTGCATCTCAAACATATAGGAATGTACATCTTCATGTTTTGGTAAAAACCGCAATTCTAAATCATGCAGCTTGTCCAGAATTTTTTTTCTCAAATGCCTCAAATCTGTTCATTATTTCCCCAGCTAGCTTAAGCCACAAGTCCCGTGTGGCCATCTTGGCTCTTTGTTTCCAGCACCAAAGATAAGAAATAGCGTTCTCACACTGTGCAAGCTTATCACACTTCTTTTATAAACTTTCCCAAGATTAAGAATAAGAGAATTTAAAATACCTCTTTCTTTCCCATTTCAGAACTTGTTTGTTGATCTTCTCATGTGAGGCTTTAAGTCATATTTCTTTTATAATTTATTGGGAAAAGGTTATATCACCATAGGAAGTTTACACTTTGTTGTAGATAAAAATCTCTCTTGATTACAAACTGGCATCATAAATCTTAAAAGAAATGAAGGGTTTGCGAGCTTTAGTGACCATTCAGGTCTCCAACCACAGCATCGAGCGGAAGTTGTTAATCTTCAACTCCAAGCCCTCCCCCAGTCAAAACTGACAAAACAACAATTAAAACAGCAAAGAACAGCTCTAAGGAGTAAATAAGGCTTATCTCATTTATTCCCCTTAATTCAAAGGAATTTTTCCTTGGCTGGAATGCTTCTCAGCCAGGATTAACATGGGAGTTATCTCCGAGATTTATGGAGACATTCAGCTCGCCATGCCCTTCACCGGAAGTCCATTTTAATTGTTTTCCTGTGTTATCTTAAAGGGCTCTTGTAAGGACATAGGGGAGAATTTGCCAGCAACTATCCAATGTAAATTATCCTTGCAGAGCAGACTATTAGTGTGAAAAGGAATGCTTTGTTTCAGATGCAAGGTGCCTCTTTTTGGATGTACAGAGTTACAAATATAGGGGAGGTGTGAAGGGTGGATGAATGGTTTTCTTGGCTGGGGTGAGTTGGAAGAGGAGATGGTGCTGAACAAAAGAAGACAACTGGAGTAAAGGAGATAAGGACATTTAACAGGAGGAGTTGCATTCCAGAAGAAAGAGGGCAAAGGAGGAACTGTTTAAATATTGGAAGGATGACAGCTTTAAGACAGTGTCTTTTGGTTTGATATTGATAGGGTGCCCAGGGGTGCTGTGCTGCATATCCTTTCTCAAGAACCAGATTCCCAACAGGACTGTTTGTAAATTTGCAACTCTTATCTACAAACAACTACAAAGTCCCTCCATAGGCAGCTCCTCCTTTCTGAAAAGTATAAGAACTGTGATTACCCAGAAGCAAGTTGGAGGAACCAACAACTTCAAGGGTTGTGCGTGTACACATGCACTTTCTTCCTCCCTGGCCACTCAATTTCCTGGATCTCTTGGCAGCTTTCGATACCATCAACCATGGTATCCTTCTAGGGCAGCTGTCTGAGTTGGGAGTTGGGGGCACTGCATTGCAGTGGTTCAGCTCCTACTTGGATGGCAAGGTGGTGCTTGGGGAATATTGCTCAGCCCCGTGGACTCTCCAATATGGGGTTCCTCAGGGGTCAGTCTTATCCCCCATGCTTTTCAACATATACATGAAACTGCTGAGTGGGGTCATCCGGAGTTTTAGAGTGCCTTGCCATCAATACACTGATGACACACAGCTCTATTTCTCCTTTTCATCTTCAGCAGGTGAGGCTGTGGATGTGCTAAACAGGTGCCTGACTGCAACAATGGACTGGATAAGGGCTAACAAACTGAATCCAGACAAGACTGAGATGCTGTTAGTGGGTGATTCCTCTGACTGGATGGAGGGTGTTCAACCTGTTCTGGATGGGGTTGCACTCCCCTTGAAGGAGCAGGTCCGTAGCTTGGGAGTTCTCCTTGAGCCATCTTTGTCACTTGAGGTTCAGGTGGCCTCAGTGGCACGGAGTGCCTTCTACCAGTTCCAGCTGGTGGCCCAGCTACGTCCCTATCTGGACAGGGATAGCCTGATTTCAGTAATCTGTTTTCTTTTTTTCATTTCCTGTGGGGTAATGGTTATTTATACTCAACAGACCCCAAGTAGATGCCCCAAGTTAGCTGAGAATATATTCTCGAACAAACACCTTTATTTCTTTGCAATGCCTGCTAGTTCCTTCACATAGAAAATGTTATAGAAAGAGGGAATATCAATTGTGATATTAAGTAAATTTAAAAATGGTGTGAAAGAGGTTCCCTGAGGGTAGGAAGCTTGCAAACCATTGACCTACATGAATAACTAATTCACACAACTGTCAACATGGTAGTGCTTCCGTAGTAAATCACCCATTTAAACTTTTACAAATCATGTTATTTATTTTGTTTGCTCATTAGGGCAAAGCACTTGGTAGCACAATGCCATGCTTAAGACTCACCCAAACCTTCTAACAAAAAAGGAGACAGCAACCTATTAACATCCTTACTGGATTCTAAGAGCCTAATTACTGTTTTTCCCTGCTCATATGACAAACACCACAAATTCAGAGGCATTCTCATTCCTCTATTGTGTTATATATCCATCCCTTCTCTTGCTGGCGATGCATTCATTGCACTTCCCTCCTCCCCACACCCCTTATACACCTAAAACTCATGCTGATCCCACTACAAGAACTATGAAAACGTGAGTATACTGTGACACCTTATACATATTTAATCATAGCCTGATAGGCTGTCATTAACTTCAAACAACAATCTGAGTTCACTACATTAAACACGATGCCTATGTTAAGAGGATATCATAAACTTCCCTCAACAAGAGATGAGTAAGAAACATTCCCATTTTAATAGAGCCAAATCACACTGTGGGCAACACCAGACATCTCTGGGATGAAATCACCCCAAAAAAGCATTCGCAGGATTCACCAGCAGATTAATTGATGAATTCATTAATCAGATTAAAATTGTGGATTTTTACATAAATCTGATTATAACCAGAGCTGGCCTCTCTGAACAAGTACCCGAGGGCTGAGGGCATTATTGTAAATGATTTTTGTCCTCCTGTGAATTTGGAAAAGTCTATAAAATGATTTTCAAATTTATAAAGGATATACCTGTATTTAACTATTCAAGAGGAATTACTACATTCATTAGATAGCTTCAAAAGATATTCTTGAAAAGTATCAGTGGAGTTGAAATACTAGAATACTTATTTCAAATGGTTAAATGCAAGACAGTTAAATTGGCTAAAAGTTAACAGTTTGACAACCCCAGGTAAAATAAAGGCATCAATAGGCCATAATGAAATCTGTCAGAGAGAGAGAGAGACCTCATATTAATAACAGTTATGTCAAATTGGGATATTTAGAAGAGAAAACAAAACCTTTATGTTGTAGGAAGTGTAAACCTACAGAATTATTAATTCATAAGCAAAATATATACAATTTGGTTATAAATATTAACAGGACATTGTCAATAGCAGATGTCTTAGCTAAAAACTGTCATCTTGGCAAGGAATATTCTTCAAAGCACAAAGATACATTTCCAATAGTCTCTGCTATAAAGCAAAATTAATATTAAATCTAAAAGCCACAAAAATATTTCGATGGCACATAAGTGAGGTCTAAATAAAAAGCATGCACTTTTTTATATTCAACAAATCTGAGAAACTTAAGATACAGTTAACAACAACAACAAGCTAGTCTGGAGAACAAAGGCCTCATAGTGGGGGAAAAGATTATCTGACAAGAAGAAAATCAAAAAGATTGCATTTCAATGCAATGATCTAGCCAAGTTAAAGTATCTTAAATACACAGATCTTGGAGTAACTTATTAAGTTGAGTACAACTTAAGAAGTGGGGTGGGGTGCAGGGAACTACTATGAAGTTGTTTTGGCTTCTTGGTGTGTGCTTTTTAAAAAAATGTGTATGACAGGCTCTATGAACTTAGTCAAAAACAAAAGTAGATATACACTTTTTTCAAGACATAACTTCATACAGTTCATCCAACTGTGAATTTGTTGAACATTCAAGTTTAGTCCTAATCTCAATGCTGAATGGCAGTTTAAGCGTGCACTCCTATGGCCCTCCAACCTTGCATACGGGGTCACAAGAAAATTCGGTGTTCCCCCTGCAACCTCAGAAATCCCTTCCGAGGTCACAGTGGGAAGTCCATGTTGTGATATGAATCACATTGACCAGCTGTAGCACAGTGTTTACACATGGAGAGGAACAGAATGGCGGTAAACAAGTGTGTTGTGTCTTTCTACTTTCCCGTGTTCTTTCTCATGGGAAAGCTAGACCCTGGGATCATTATGAGCTAGTCACATGGTTTGTATGTTCTGATGACGTGCTAACTTGTTTTTCTGTCTGAAGCCATTTTAGAGAAGAGCAGGACTGCTTTCTCTATTCTTTCTCTCTTCTGGCTATTGCTTGCTGGACTTTGCAACAATGTAACGTCTTTGCTGAAGTGGAGTGAAGCTCAACCTACTCCACTGGAATTAATGCTTGCTATGCATTGTACTCTGCACATGGACTGTAACTAGGAAATGTATACTCTGTAGAACTTTACTTGCTAAGTGAATAAACAGGTAGAAATAGACCTGTGGTGCTACAGAGAGTTTCCTTGCTACTTGGATTAGTCTGCAGACCGGGGAAGCTAGAAGCTGGTGTCGGATTACAGGCAAGCTGGCTGGCAGCTTCAAACCGACACGCTGCACGCTGCGCAGAGGGGGGTAAGATCTAGAAGATCTGTGTGTGGAATAATGGGCCTCTATGCACAGTCAGGATTTTAAATCTCCCATCCAGCACACGCGGGGCTCTGCTGTCACTCACGCACCTTCAGTCCAAGTGTGGAGCAGCTGCCCCCCCCCCACAGCCGGCGCGGTTCTTTCCACGCCGGCTGGGGACTGAAGACGGAAGACTATCTTCGGTTCTGGAGGGGGGGCATTTCCAAGGGAGGGGCGGGGAGGAGCGAGGCACCACCAACTTCCAAGGAATCCAGGTGGTACCTCAGCCTCTCCTCCTCAGGAAGAGGTGCAAAACATTTAGATGGCCGAAACTGGCCATCTAAGTCTTTTTGAGGGCGAGGGGAGCACAGCGGTGATCCTATCTGCCACACTCTCCCGCCCGCAATAGGATGCCTGTAATCCTCCGAGTTCGGGGAGGGGTTTACAGGCAGCCTCATTGGATGCGCTGTTAGTGTGCTAAAATTATGAATGTGTTGGAAAGACTCCATTAATAGTCTTTCCATTAATAATGGAAAACAGCAACCAGCTGGTCTTCCTACCTTCCTTCCCACCCTATGATACTGAGGTTCTTATTCTAATGGTCCACAATTAGACCATTCATGCTCACTCCAGTACTGCCAAGTAGTTCCCATTCCTTTCTCTAAATCTTACAGGGAGAAGATGCGTTGCTGGTTTGCAGAATTGGGTTGGAGTTTGTTTTGCTGCAAAACTACATATGTGGGGGTGAGCAGACCTCTGAGACTATCCAAGTCCTTTATTTCTGCTCCAGTATGGAAAGGACCAATGGAACAAGATAAGCATGATCTGGTAACCTGAGACAAAATCCAGTGGGATGGCAGAATCTGACTCAGGATTCCAGAAATCTTGCCGCTAACGCTTGCTACTTCCTTGAGAACTAAGATGTGAATACTACCTTGAATTTGATGGAACTATACCAAGACAGTTGTTTTTATTTCTTAACGTTTCTACACTTGTAAAAAGCACTTTACTATTCTGATATCAGGATCACACATACCCCAATAAGTCACAGCTTTAAAAAAATAATAATGAGATATTTGATTTCAGTGTAATGTGAAAGTATGAAAATTGTATTAAGGATTTTTGTTTAGAGTAGATGGGTACAAGTATGCATGTATACTCTGTAATGACCCCCCCATGTGAATTCCTCAAATTCCTGGATCTGATATTTTACTCATATACTTTTTCCCATCCAATTTAAAATCTCCTGGAGGTGTGAATAAAAACAGTACACTAAATGGATAACACCACCTTATCTTAGAAGCTGTAGAAAGTAGCTACTGTATTGTTAAACAACAGTTTGGATAAGGAGGGTTTCATTTTTGGCCTATTCACTTTAAATGGAATCTGCCTCCAACACTGCAGAATAATCAAGCTCTCTACTGTAGGATAATACACATAATACAAAGTAGCACAGGTGAGAGGTAAATGTTTTACACATTTTTATACCTCGTGGGGTCAGTTGTGAGCCCAAATGCATAGGATTATGAACAGAAACAAATCAAAATGAGCAACTGGGTATATATATTTTGCAGTAACACAAAGGTGAGGGGAAGAACACTTCAGCATGGGTAACTATGCCTAGTCCTGTGCTGATTTCCGATTCCCCACCCTGCAAACAGCAGAAAGTTGAATGAGCAGAGATAATGTGGATAGCACATTCAAAATGGTAGACTGTGGAATGACTATTCCAAATATCCTGCAGAGGCTTGTATTTCTATCTTAGCTCTTCCAGTTTGGTGCCAAAACATGCAGACAGGTAACAGCTACAGAGTATCAATGTCTGACTTGTGAACAGACTCTGATCTAAAGCCTTCCCATTCTATTACTGCTGTCACAAGAATGACATGTGGGATCATTCATACAGGCAAAAAACTTAAACCTTGGAAGCCTTCCAAGCCCCCAAGGGATGGTTATTTTGTTTTTACAACTTCAAAGTAAACATGGACTTGGTTCGCATATAACAACTAACCATGGTTAGTCATTATTAATCTCTATATATATCTATCTCTATCTCCCATGGTTAGTCAAGAGTCTCACGACTGCTCAGAGCATCCACTTTGTTTCCAGTTTGGGTTGTTTTCTGCAATGTCTGAACCCAGAAACCTGGGTTGTTTGTCCCTCAACAACCCAGAGTTCTGGGTTTGGACATCACAATGAGCGATGTTCCTGGGTAGTTTTGTGATCAAGAAACAAAACGGAAGCAGTGAGCAATCACGTGGCAGCGCACTCACTCATTCCCGCATGGCCCCAACAACCCATGGATCGTCATTATGTGCAAACCAGATCATTACCACATTTTAAACTTACGACTAGTTTTTACAGTTCAATTACTAATTCTCTTGAAGGGGATAATTTATAATGGAAATATAACAGAATCAACTAGGGCAGCACAATGCCAAATCTGGAGTACAATGGTGATCTCTTCTCTTCATCCACCTTTTCTTGCAATTATACTGCATTTACAAATAAGATGTAAACTTTAACAGCCAGTTACACATATGCAAGTCTCAATTGTTCAGGCAGAATTTATACATCTGTAACCTGGAGTAGGATTGCAACCTTTTATCCAAGGATCCAGATTTGAAGTAAACCCCCGAGTAATGAGAATCAAAACACAAATGAAATACATTCTTTGTCATTTTTCTAAATCAAGAAAAACTTATAAAGAAGTCTGTTAAAAGAAATATATTGTACCTTGATCATTCTAGAAAGGTCTCCAGCATCTGCCAATTCCAGCACTATATTTAGTTCGTTGTCCTCAATAAATGATGCATAGTATTTGATTACATTTGGATGATTCAATTGCTAGGAAAATAAACAGATACTTCACTGTATAGCTCACTATTTATATCTTTAAGAATCTATTATTGAAGATGATGATGGAAATTAAGTGTCCTTCCCCATTTAAGACCAAAATACAAATCCCCAGTTAAGATTAAATTAAATCCTCACAAGGGAAGAAAACCCTTTTCTTCTGATACAATTTAAAAACAATGTTTACACACTTACTACTTACATGAATATCAGCTCTTAGAAGAGATAATGAAAACCCTGATTTAAAAATCAGTCCCAAGCTTAGCAAGGATGAATGAGTTGAACCAAACCGAAACCCAATTTTTCAGTGATCTATCAATCCCAACGCTGCCATCATTGCCTCAAATCAGTTCTTCTGTTGTGTGTTTTTTGTTGTTTATCTTCAAGCCCTGCTGCTGCACATGAACATGTAATTCCTGTGACAGAATTTGAGGCTTCCCACCTGTATAGCATATGCTCTTCCCCTGAACTTTTGGTCTGTACTTTATATTAATAACTTCATTAGTTGTTATTATTTATTTACAAAATTTATATACCGCTCCGTATTCCAGTATGGAGATTTCGGAGCAGTGTACAATAAAAGATAAATAAAACAATATGTTAAAAACAAAATCAGTAAAAAAAAACGTGGCTGGTTAGTTCAGGAAGGCCTCCTGAAATAAAAGTGTTTTCAGGAGGTGCCAAAAGCCATACAATGTTGGTAAAGAGGGCACTCTCTCAGGTATTAAGTTCAATTCTATGAAGTTCAATTCTAACCTCCAAATACAGTTGTTTTGATTAACTTAGACCAGGGGTGGGAAACCTGTGGCCTGTGCACCAGATTCAGCCAAAAGCCTTCCCTACTTGGCCCTGCCCACCCCACCCACCCCCAGCACTGCAATTAGGCTGAGAAAATTGAATGGGACTGTTTTCTAAGCCTAACTGCAGTGTGGGTGGTGACATGGGGGTGGAAGCTGGAGGGAAGGTTCACCTTCCCCATGCACTGTCCCCCGCCCCAATCCCCTCTCTATGTGGAGATCAGGTTTAGGGGGAAAAGCTTCCATAGGTGCCAATGGAGAGGGAGGTGAAGAAGGGCAGGAGGGAAGGAGAGAGGGGGGCAGGGGGAGAAGCAGGAAGAGAAAGTGTGCTTGGGTGAGAGAATGAATGTATGTGAGAGAATGGAGAGATGGGTGTGTGCTATGCGTGAAGAAGAAAAAAAAAATGACCGGGTCCGGGATGCATATGTGTGCACACACCCATACATGGGGGGTGGGGGGTGAACGGCTAGATGGAGCATGTGTGAGTGGAGGACAGAATGTACTGTTAGTGGAACCTAAGAGGTTCTGCATTCTATTCTCCACTCATCCAGGATGCAGGACTTCAGCCTTTTTTCTTTTTTTTTAAATATTTTATTTATTTTTCAAAACAAATTATAACACAGAAAATATATTTAGCAAAATACAAAATTATCACACAAATATAACATAATCAACATACAATAAATCATAAAGTGCTCCCCCCCCACCCTCCAAGGGACCAATTAATATACTTCTATCCTCTTGATCAAATAAAGTCTAAATTCCAAAAATATAACATATCCTGACAAGGCATGTTACCCTTCCCCTTTATTAATACATAGTCTAGTAATTGATTCCATATCTCCATAAAATTATTCTTCTTTAGCAATCCTTTTTTGCATTTGATACTACTAGTTAGTTTATCATTTAGGGCTATGTCCCAAACTTCCTTATACCAGTCTGTTATTAGGAAAACATGTTGTACTTTCCAATTTCTTACTATCATTAGCCTGGCCGCAGTTAACAAGTTTACAATTAACTCCTTCGTATTTTGAACACAAATAAGCTTCTCAGTTATTGATAACAATGCTAATTTTGGACAGACCTCTAAATTAGTACCAATAATTTTCGATATTTCTGTAAAAACCTCTCGCCAAAACACCAATACATTTTTACAACTCCACCACATATGAGCATATGTCCCTTTTTCCTGACAACATAATGCAGAACAATTATTATCTATTCTATTTAATCTTACTGGAGTTAAATACCATCTCCAAATTAGTTTATAAAAATTTTCCTTTATCCTAATTGACATCATTTTCACAATCCATCTATCCCATATATTGTTCCACCCCACCTTCGAGGTCACCTCTTCAAATTCATTATCCCATACAGTCTTAAGCTGATCCTCTTGTTCTTTTGCTTTTTGGATCAATCTATATAAATCCCTTGTTATACCTCTTGTTGATGCATTACCTGGTAGGCCGTCTCTAGACATGACCATCTTTTCAAAATTAGTTAAATCTCTCTCGTACTCAGTTTTCCTTTTCCATTTCTTCGACCACTGTTCTAACTGTAGTAAATTTAACCACGATAATCTTCTTCTCCCAACAATTTCCATTATTTGATCTCTAGTCCCCATCTTTTCCACCCAATCGGTCAATCTAATAACCCTTTCTTCTCTTAGTTTACTCTCCAGCACTAATCTTAAGTTTTCAGGAAAATCCTTAAGAGCTACCACCGGAGTTAATGGAGATATCCCTGGTATAAATATGCTCTTCATAGTACCCCAAATCATTAACAAATTTCTTAGAAAAGGGTTGTCTATATTTTTTATCAATTTATTATTTTTTTGAAAAAAAATATTCCCCAAAGTACTACGTAGTTCACATGTTTCTAACTCCAACCACATTATTTCTTTAGGGCGTGCTATAATATCCACTATATGTCTTAACTGATTCGCTATATAATACCATTTTAAATTCGGCAGACCCAAACCCCCTACTTTTTGTGCTTTATACCATCTTGTTTTAGTAATCCTAGATTTTTTCCCTCCATTACAATATGTATTAATAATTGATTGCCAATCTTTAAGTTCCTTATCTGATATCGCACTTGGTATCATCCGAAATAAAAAATTTATCTTTGGCAAAATCTTCATTTAATCAAAGCAATTAAAAACTTCAGCCTTTTTATTAAGTGGTACATATAATAGTCAATGCCATTCCAGGTGTTGGTTGATTTGCATAAAAGACAACAAAAGGGCACTTCTTCCATACCATGATTAACTTTCACCTATGAAAAAAGGCACCACTAATTCCTAAACGTCAGTTAGATTAATATAGATATATTTTCTTTCTAAGCTGAACGTCTCCAATAACTCAAACAAGACAGAGAAGAAGTATGGAAAAACTCAGCAATTGACTTTTGGCAGACTTGTGACCAAGTGAAAACAGAAGTTTGTGTAAGTGAAACGTGCTAAAATGTTAGTATGAATCACTAATAAAATCCACCTGGAGTCTAGTAAGCTTGAGTAATGTAAAAGCTTTTTACACACTGACTCAATTTCACCAAATAAATAAATAAATAAATCTAATTTTGCTTTAAAAGCACAATGCTGCTTCTTGGGTTGTATCCAATGGTAGTCCTACTTTGAATAGACCCACTGAAATGAACGGGACTTAAGTTAGGCTAACATTGGATACAATTCCTTATCTCCTCAGCACTCTTGGATGCTGAGACAAGGCAGAACTAAAAAGCCATTTCAAGATATACCATCAATCTGTGAAGTAGAAGATGAGCAGTTAAGGTCTACTTCCAACTCCAATCTTTGACTGGCTGGGATGAGGGGCAGAGTCTGTTCAGAAATAGTATGCTCATTATAGAACTGCCCCCAACCCCCTGAGAAATTCATGAGGCCAGATCTATTTTAACTTGTTTTTAATTTTAGCAGGTGTTTGGGATTATGGCATAATTTTTAAAGCATAAATTGTCCTGCCACCTGCTTTATGAAGCTGTATCCTGATGTATTTTACTGCTGTTTTAAGTAAACTTAATGTGGCTAAAGCATATTGTATTATGAACTAAGTTTCTGCTGTTTTGGTCTATCAACTGCCCTGAAGGCTCTATTGAGCCATGCAGTGGGTACAAATCGCAAAGGTATGTTTAGATATCTTTATGCATATACATGAATACATGAAATTAAATCCTCTAGTACTTAACTATTGAGGCTGGAAAGACAATGCCTTCCGCTACAAAAATTAGTTTAGGATATACAATTTTTGTTTCGGCTGTATTTAAAATACATATACGGTATACCATCCCAAGTACAAATCCATAGAATGAAGATGTTCTCCCAAGGTTTTAGACCTGGGAGGGATACACTTCAAAATGAATAAAAGCAAAGATTTTATTCTTGCCGCAAGATGTGATGACTGGCTTAGATCATGTTTTTTCAAAGGTTGGACAAATTCCGGGAGGATGGAGATCTGTCAACAGCCAAAATAGTTAGATGGATCCTCCATGTTCAGAGACAGTATATCTTTCAATTCCATATCCTGGGGATAAACAATAGACGAATGCTATAGCCTTTGTTCCCTGCTTGTAAGTCTCCCAGAGACATCTGACTGGCCACTGCTGGAAACAGAATACTAGGTTTAATGGCCCTTTGGTCCATTGTAAGAGGGCTCTGCTTCTGTTATTAGCTTTGGCCTAAGGATGACCAGCAGATGGTATCCCATCTGGCTGGAGACAGTACTGCCCTCCATGGCTTAGGAGGGGAGATGAATTCCTTGACCATGCCCATCTTTCATTACATCAAAGGTTGGGAGATGTGGGGCGGAAGCAGGTGTGAAGGGAGTTTATAAATAAAATTATGATGTCTCAAATCCATTACCGATATGTCCTAAAACATTGTGGTAGTAGAATAAGTGGCTTATGCTGGCTCAGCTTGTCTGAGCGTGGAAAGCTAAGCAGGGTCAGGACTGGTTATTACTTGGATGGGAGACCCCTCCTCTAGTTTCCTGCATTGAGCAGGGAGTTGGACTCGATAGCCTTGTAGGCTCCTTCCAACTCTATGATCTATGAAATCCTTTCTATGAAAAGAACATTTTACATTCTGAAATACTGCATGCAAGAGTTATGTTATCAGACCATGGTAATTTCATTACTTCTTTTATCATCATTATCATCAACAACACAAAAATGCTGCAATACACCTTAATTCACATAAGACTTCAGCAAAATACTTACCTTAAGAAGATCTATTTCTTTGATACAATCAGCACGAGCCTTCGCATCCATTAAATCAAATATCTTTTTAAAGAAAGGAAAGGGAGGGGAAATTACTGAGTGAAAATAAATTCACAGGGTATTGGTCTTCAGCGTTTGCACTAAACTGTGAGTGCCCTAAAAGTAAGCAACCCATTGCATAAGTGAGAAATTCCTAATCTGTGTCCCATGAGAGATGCATTAAACTAAACAATTAAAGCTCCTGTAAACCCAAAGTACCTGTCCAAAGAAAAGCCCCCACCCCCTGCACCTCTGCATGATTTACTACTCCAGCACTGCCATCTTCCAATCAGTCTATTGGAAGGGAGTGAATAATTCTACAGCATCTCCACTGCAGGTCTGAATGGATCGTTAAACCACTGCCCACATTCTGATACAGCAGAATTACACATTCTTCTTAGGAGAGGCTTCCCATGGGATCAGCGCTCTATGATCCCTTCCTCCCATTCATGTGGCATGCATACAGAAACTAGGCTCCACCATAGGGGATATTTTTACATACTTTAAACATTAAACCTTTGGTAATATATATAAACTGTGCCTTGAATTTTAATTCTAAAACACGTGTGTGTCACCTATATGACATTTTGGAAACACTGTTTGGCATAAAATGAACTACCGGTATGTATGGCATTCAGTCCTAAACGCATTTGATCTGAGGATGATAATCAAGATTATTACATAAGTCTGGCACTGAGTTGCTGTACATGCCATCTCATTCGAGGCGGCTCTCTCAGCAGAGGGTTCCTCACATCCATGTGGCAACTCCCGCTTCCCAGATGTTAGACAGAGTGAAACATTACTAAAGTGAAACATTACAGGACAGGATCCCAGAGGGCTACCTGTTCACTCTGGGAATCAGCTCTCGGAGAACACTGTCTTGTTATTTATTTATTATATTTATACCCCGCCTTTTTTCCTGCAAGGAACCCAAGGCGGCTTACATAATCCTCCTCCTCCTCCTCTCCATTTTATCCTCACAACAACCCTGTGAGGTAGGTTAGGCTGAGAGTCAGTGACTGGCCCATAGTCACCCAGTGAGTATCATGGCCGAGCGGGGACTAGAACCCGGATCTCCCGAGTCCCAGTCCAACACTCTCACCACTACGCCACACTGGCTGTTCATTTTCAGTGGGTCTCCCTGCCACAGAAAGTAGCAGTTTCTTCTGCCTGGTTTGCCAGTGTGGTTCCATGTGTGTCATCAGATACTAAGCAAGATCTGGATTTGTGTTGGGATTCAAAACTGCAAAGGGGTGTACTTCACTGCTTTAAGATATATTTTTAATTTGGAATAAATGTTCAAATCTTGTTAAAGACAAACAAAAAAGACTCAGAAGTACAAAACAAGAGCACTGAGAAGCCTAAGCTCCCACACTCAATAGTCCACTTCTTGTCTGTCACTCAAGTTCTCTTTAGCCATAAGGTAGGAAGGACAATGGCCCTTCCAATCATTCTCCCTTTATGATTCCCCTCCAGACTCTTTTGCAATCTCCTATGCAAGTTGTCTTATTGAAGCAGGGTATTTCTGTTTTTCTTTTTAATGTTTATTTTTTATTAATTTCCATATACTGTAATGCGCTCTACGTGGGGTTACCCTGGAAGACGGTTCGGAAGTTGCAGCTGGTACAGAATGCAGCAGCTCGCCTGGTTAAAGGCTACCAGATCACATCACTCCAGTGCTCAAAGAGTTGCACTGGCTACCTGTTGTTTGCCGAGCCGAATTCAAGGTGTTGGCATTGACCTTTAAAACCCTGTATGGCTCCGGTCCAGTTTATCTCAAGGAGCGCCTCCAGCAACATCAAGTAGGCTGCTCAACAAGATCTGCCACGGATGGCCTTCTCCCTGTCCCATCAGCCAGAGAAACCAGGCTGGTGGGGACTAGGAGGAGGGCCTTTTCTGTGGCAGCCCCCAATTTATGGAACTCTCTCCCCAGTGACCTCCGCCATGCCCCTTCTTTGATTAGCTTCCGCTGTGCATTAAAAACGTGGCTTTTCAGGCGGGAATATGGGGTGGGTTAGGATTTTTAAGTTTTGTACAGTTTTTAATTGTGTTTTATACTCTGTGTGTCTTCCCCCCCCCTTGTATTTTATTGGATTGTACATCGCTCAGAGTGGCCGGATGTCTGGCCAGATGGGCGATTCATAAATATAATAAATAAATAAATATTACATCAATTCATAAATACAAATAATGATAAAGACCTATAAATGCAATCCAATGCATACCAATTAAATTGCCCCAATAGTAAATAAGATTTAATTGAACCCTGAACTTTCTCATTCCAATATAAAATAATGAGACTGCATTTTGCTATTAAAATTTTATTTGATAATCTTCCCTCTCTGACTGTAATCATATTAGTTACCCTAATTTAATCACAGAAACCATATACCAAATCCTCATACACCAATCCTCCATTGTTGGAGGATTGGCTCTCTTACGCTTATTTCTTATTTCCATTTGGGGAGCCACCAGTAAGTGAATAGTCATTTCCATATCATCAATCAGGGCTGTATCCTTAATATATCCAAATAAAAATACCAATGGGTCTAAAGAAAGACCAATGCCTACAATTTTGTAATTTCACCTTTTACCATCCTCCAGATATTTACTATTTGGGGGCAGGACTAAAAAACTTGAAATATATTGGCTCCACTGGAATCACTCCTCCAACACCTATCCTCTACCTGCCTATAGCTTTTACTAAACCTGAATGGTATTAAGTACCATAGAATTTCATAGATCATAGAGTTGGAAGGAGCCTACTACAACTACAAGGCTATCGAGTCCAACCCCCTGCTCAATACAGGAAACTAGAGGAGTGGTCTCCCATCCAAGTAATAACCAGGCCTGACCCTGCTTAGCTTTCCATGCTCAGACAAGCTGAGCCAGCGTGAGCCACAGGCATCTAAAGAGTAATTTGTAAAAGTACTCTTTGAAATCTCTAAGTGCTGGTACTTAGCCTTAGTACTCTTTGGGAACCAGGGTATTTCTAATTGTGGGAAGGAAGATGTGCAAAGGTTTAAGAGATATCAATCATCATCAATCATTTTTCAACTGCCGCCATTTTTGCTCCTCCAAACAAACTCTTTCAATACTAATCTGGAGAGCACATGTGCACACACACATATATAACATGCACACACACACATATATATATATAACATACACACACATAAACACACACACTCCCCTAAGGAGAACAAAAACACAGTCATGCCTTGGATTGATAATTAGTTCCGGAAACATGCTTGTAATCCAAAACACTCTTATATCAAAACGAAATCGCCCCCAAAAAAATTTGCACTGAGATTTTTAATTTAAGCCGTACTACAGTACTTGTATTGCAAGACGTCGCTTGTATATCAAGTCAAAAAAATTAAATAAATATTTAAAAATTTGCTTGTCTTGCAAAACGCTCTCAAACCAAGTTACTTGCAATCCAAGGTATTACTGCATACAGCTTTGGCAACCAATGTTAACTGAAGAATCAAGATGCTCTGTAAACCTCTTGTGGGAAAGGTATTAGTAAATATACCTTTTAAACCAGTCAAATGGCTATGGAAAGTGGGGGGAAATGTTTTAGCAGGAACACACCCAGAATTCTCTCAGCTCCATGAATTACAAATGCTAGGATAATAGAAAGCACACCCTCTGGGCCGCAAGTTATGATCCAGGAAGGAGACTGAGTGGCAAAGCAGAACGATAGCAAGATAAGTCACATGAATGGAATGTTAAGACTAAAAAAATAATGTCTGACTAATAGAAGGGGGAAGGAAGGTCTAGCACTGTATATTTAGTTTTTTGACTAAATACTGAAAGGTAAGCTAGTGTTGATGGAAAACACAGAAGCAAAAGTTTACGACTTAGGGTTTAGAACATGCCTGGCCAAAGAGAAACGTTGCAGCCTGCAGTTGCTTTAAGTCTCAATGCCAGAATGAAAAACACACTCGCTTAGATCACCTTGGCATAAAAATCCCAAGATTTTGCATATACAGTCAGCTTCCAAGGATCTGATTACCTTTGGGAAAACACAATGGGCATGTTCATATGTTACTTACCAGCGAGGACTCTCCATCCTCTGAGGGTTTCAACCTTTTGCGTGCCCTGCCCCCAACCCTTTACCACTGTGAGACACTAACATCGTCACCTAGCTGTACCGCATTTGATTGTACAGTTATCCCCCAGCCTAAGCTCTTGATCCATCCCTGAAAAAATAATGGGGGGGGGGGGGCAGTACCGCATTCAATAAGCACAGTGAAGCCTGGATCAGAACTTACATTTTTCCCATGGTGAGGGGTGACAGGGAGAGATCTGCAAGAGCCCTTCCCTGGACACTTTTATCAGGTTGAGATTTGTGTTTTTTTCCTGGTAAGATAGATCTAAAACATTCCCAATGGTAAACTCAGTAGTGGAATGCCTAAAGTGCATGACAAAGTATTTATGTGCAGTGAACAGCAGCTTTGGTGGGGGCAGGGTTAGCAGGGAAATGACATGGGGGGAAAGGATTAAACCCCCACTGCCCCCGCACCACAGTCCTGATCTGGACCAGGCCCCTCCCACACTTGCTTTTATTAAAAATAAAAAAATTTAAAAAGAGAATTGGGCAGGTCTTAATCAATTTTTTTTACCTAGTGTGCTTAACATAACATGTAGTTTGACCCCAAACCCAGGAATGAATTGGGCAGACTTACATGGATACGGCAAGCAAATAAATAATTAATAGTAATTGCAGCCTAAGGATTCAAAGAAGGTGACTAAAACTGGGTCACCTGCTCCCTAATGTGAATAGAGGGATGTTATTAAGCAAAGGAGACAAACACATAATGCTAACGTCCACAGTTAGAATTGGAGAGCTATGGAGATTTACCTTAAAATGCTCAGTATTTAATAGACAGTTTTTTAACAGAAGTTGAGTTAAACCCAGCAGCATTGTGCCCCACTCCAAATCTTAGTCCAAAGAGGAGTGTTGCGCTTACATTACAAAAGTACTGGCTAACTGCTTGTCATCTTAAGAGTGCTTTGCCTTAACACCTAGATGTTATACTGTGCATCCTGGATTTCACATAAGACTGACAGATAAAGCCAGCTTTATAGTTATTCTTTGCAAAGTTCAACAATCGTAACTTAGGCCTCCCACCACGAAACCTTTGGCAATGGCTTTTAAACAGCGCACGTTCAGTTCGTAAGAGGCTCGCTACTAAAATGGCAGAAATGCACTGGACAGCATCTATAATGATTCAGCCAGCTGCAACAGCAGCAGAGCTATCGTTTTATTGGGATATAGACTAATTCACAAGATTAGCTGAGGTGGTCATTATTCAGTGATAAGTTTGCATCCCATTGATAGATACTGGGCCCTTGTGATAGGAGAGCTCTGTCCATAACAGCTGGCTGGTGACTGTGAGAGCCACACTTCACACAAACCTGCTGCCTATGTTATGCAATTGTTTTCCAAGTTCGCCTAGTTTCCCCCAGGGTGATGGGAAAGAGGCATACTGAAGGCATTCCTGTCAACCCAAAGCAATCACTCCATGAACTCTTTGCAACTCCCTTGCCATTCACAAAGCAACTGCACTCATGCTACTAGAACCCAGGGTCATCTAATGAAGCTGAATGGTGGGAGATTCAGGACAGATAAAAGGGAACACTTCTTTACAAATGCATTGTTAAACTGTGGAATTTGCTACAAGACGTAGTGATGGCCACCAAGGTGGATGGCTTTAAAAGAGTATCAGACAAATTTATGGAGGATAAGGCTATCAATGGCTACTAGTCATGATGGCTATCTATTACCTCCAGTACCTAGGGCATATGCCTGTGTATGCCAGTTGCTGGGAACACAAACAAGAGGGTGCTATTGCCCACAATGTGCAGTTGATGGAGCGGTGTGTGTGTTTGCTTGCATGAATGCATGCATGCCTGCCTGCATGTACCCATATATCTTTGTGCCTGAGCCCGCATACCACAGGAATGTGGGAGTCTGAGAGCTTGATCACATACAAAGGTGGCCCTTGGGCTCAAATATTTCACCACCACCTGTATTAGACTGTTCCTTTCTCTGCTTCCCATCTCCTTTATTGTTTCTCTGCCTCCCTCTCTTCCCTGTGTCCTGCCTTGCCTCTGGCATATCAACTATGACCTTGACATGAATCTCTCCTTCTGACCGCCAACCTTGCCCACTTCATCTGCTTCAGGTCATGAGTGGCCTTTCCAGCAAGCTGGAACATGGTCCTGCAAGGACTCCCATAAGCTGCATCTGAAAGATCTCTACATACTACTGCAGGTGAAGAAGCTCTCTCACAAAGCTGCAACAATCTCCTTTCATCTTTTAGGACTGCTGATACTAAAGAGCCTAAAAGCAGGTACAGGCAGGAGGTAGTCTAAGGGCCAAAACGGATGTGGCATTAAGTGCATTGTGTGCATTTAACATTCTGTTTTTTACTATCATAATAATAGCCACTGGGGGGCAGGGGTTAGTAAAATTTGGACTGTGGTGCACTGGGAGGATTTTTTTTTAACCTTCTCCCCGTGCTGCACCTCCCACCCCGGGAACCTGCTATTAGTCGCAGAGGGGGAAGCTGCCAATAGCACCAAAGGAAGCTTCTCTCCTGAGACTAATATCAGCTGCAAGGGGTGATTTTTGGTGGGGCAGCAGCACAGGGGAAGAGTTAAAAAAAAAACAACTTTCCCTAGTAAAAAAAAAAAAAAAAGTATTTAAATGCAGTCATGTATTTAACACCACACCCTAAAGTTCACTAGTGCAGCACTCGCCAATTTCTGATGAACCACCTAGCACCTGCTAGTTGCAGCAGTTCTTAAAAAGCATACTGAAATATGTGGATCTTCATCTAATCTAGCAAGGTACTACTAATGTTTTAAAGCAAGAATGCATGCTAAGGATGACTTAACAGTGCCTTAACTGTTAAGAGATTCTAATACAGACTGTTGCTTTATAAATTCAGAACCATGGGAATTTTAGTAAAATAAAAATAAAAATGCATAGACTAGGAGAAAGTAAAATTAGCATACCTGTAGCCTATAGCAGTGATGGCGAACCTATGGCACGGGTGCCACAGCTGGCACTCGGGGACCTCTCTGTGGGCACTCGAGCCATTGGTCACCAGATCGCGAAAAGACTGTCCCCTTCTGCAAAACACTAATGATCTTGTTCTTTCTCACAGTGTGGAACAGAATGATTTTATTCTAGAATTCCTGTTACAGAATTCTTTTCTACATTGTTATCACATTTAAAAAATTTTGAAGAATGATGCACAGAGCATGGCTTGGATATAAAGCCCTAACGGTTGACCCGAGTGCTGCATGTGTTGCTCTCAAACTAACGGAGTATGAGCCAAGGTTTGAGAAATTATCAGCATGCATGCAATAGCAAAAATCACATTAATTGTGCAAAAGCATGCCCAATGCAAACTTTTAGCTAATGCAGTGTTTGCAGTCCAAGACATAACGTGTTTAAAATGTGTTAAGCATGTTTAGTTTTCTTGTTTATCTTGCTCATCCTAGTACAGGTTGACTTTTACTTTTACTAATCCGACACCTGTAGAAGCAGAGAAAGGACCCGGGGTAAAGCTTGCCCCATACAGTTTCAGTCTGGCATATAATCATATTACAAGTTGAGAATCCCTTATCCAAAAATACATGTGCCTAATTATTTAAAAAGTTTGTATAAATTCCCTTCAGGCTATGTGTACAATGTAGTACTATAATAATTTTTTGAGTTGATTTTTTTTCCAACAAAAAACTGTTTGTATCATTGAAAGCTCTGTTATCGTGTTTTTCTTTTAAGACAAAAGATGTTAATTAGTTCGGACAACTGTATGAGTTGTTTTTCTAAAACTAAAACTTCGGTATTCAGGTTTAATTGCAGTGTTGGCACTTTGAAATAAATAAGTTGGTTTTGTGTTGCAGTTTGGGCACTCGGGCTCAAAAAGGTTCGCCATCACTGGCCTATAGAGTCCAGTATGTCACAGATCCTTCCCTAAGGCATGTTCATGCATTGCTTCCCTTACAATCATTTCGTCTGGTAAGATTTAAATTTTGTGGTGGGCATGATCTATACCAAACCTTTCCCCAATAAGAAACAGACATATATTCTAACAATAGGAGAAGGCACAGTACTAAAATGATCATGCTGGGAAGGATAAGGGGGGAATTAGAAGCCATTTTATAAAGGACATTGTTTCAAGTTTGTCCAAGCAACACAACACAGCACCTGGTATTGATTAAACTGATTGCCTTAGGAGAATTCCAAAACCCCAGATTACAATTTAAGAGAAGTTGGTCTTTGTTTGTGGTTTACTGTGGAACAGCTCATTAACACACTATTAATAAGATTGTGTTACCATTTCCCTCAACAATCCCTAACTATTGCAGCCTACCAAATTTATGGTACAGTAAATGAATCTATTTTCTTTGGCTAATATCAACCAGCAAAGGAGCTTCAAATACATAGGAGTGAAATTAGACAGCCTTAAGCTGTGTGTCATGCTACCTAATACCTTATTTTCCACAAGGGGCTTTGTAATCATAAATAAAATAAACTCAGATATTCCACTTAGCACCCACACTTAAATTCTTCTGAAAACAATTAGTCAGGGAGTAATGAGGGAGGAGGGAGTCACAAAGACCTTTTAAAAGATTTTAAGGCAATTTGCTACCAAAATGTGAAGTTAACTAACATTCATGCATTGAAGTATTCTATTTCTTTCACTGGCCACGTTCACACATCATCCTAAATCACCCTACGAATAAGCCACAGTGGGTTTGTTGTTCGCGGAACAACCCATGATGCGCCTGACAGACGATCAGGCTCACCATGGTTTGTTCTCCCCATCCTTCTTCCTCGGTCCTCCAGACAGTATCCCAATGTCCTCTGCAGCAGAACCGGTCTTCTCTAGCAGTGCACTCCCTACTCCGATCGCTTTCCCTTTTTCTTCACCACTGTTTTTTGTGCAGCTTGGGTTTTTTTCAGAGCCTCAAAAAAGGACAATAGGGGACATCTTACTTATTTATTTTTTCAGCCCCAGAAAATTGAGCAACTGTGTTCGTAATTTTTTTAAATTATTTTTTAATCGGCCTTTCTCAAATGTGCAAGAGCACACTTGCAACCGTCCGATATGTGCAGTCTTGCCTGGTCAATTCCCTTGTCTGTTTCAGCTGTCAAAGGGAGTGGCGAAGTGGAGTAGGTAACAGATTGACAAGGCGAGGCTGCATATAGGCAAATTTGAGCACAGTTGCCAGGGGCCAATGGCCTAGCTGTCAATTGAAATCCACCAGTAAAGGGGGGAAAGCGGCAAACGAAGGTGCACCAAAGGGGGGGGATATCTCCTCCTTGGCAATGTGATCCTCTAACTTTAAGTGTTGAACTGACACTTCTCAATGTCCTCAACCTTTTCAACACTTCCCCCAAGTCTCAAGCTACTCCAGAAAGGGGAAATATTAATTCCCCCTCTCTTTTCGGGGTACTTACTACTGCAGTTTACTGACAGTTCTAAAAAACACACACAGAAATATACGCAAATTTAATGGCTAGGAAGTAAATGGATGGGAAATTTGCATACCTCCATTTACTTCCCAGCCATTCAATTTGTGTAATTTCTGCAGGGGGGGTTAGAATATCAGTGAACTGCAGTAACCGCAGCAGTAAGTGCTCCAAAAAGGAGCCGCGAAAAGGGGCAGGGGGAGTTACTACCGTACCTGGCAACTCTGCACAAATTTGACTATATGCAGTCTTGCCTTGTCAATTTCCATGTATGCTACCTACTCCACTTTGCTGCTCCCTTTGACAGCTGAAACATACAAGGCAATTGACTAGGTTTGTCCGACATATCGGACAGCCACAAGTGCACAACTGCACATTTGTGAAACAACAACAACAACAACAATTTGGATTAATTCGAGTGAAATAAATATTTTCAGTGAGATACAAGGAAATGAATGGAAAGCAGGATATATCCTAGACTAGGTGGGTATGTTGGTAGCTTGGGTAAGGGGTAGGTATCCATCTGGATAAGTGGAGGTGGAAGTATATGGGTTTGAAGAGTGTAGGAATTTTGAATTACTAGTGAATTTTCTAGTATACAATCTTTAAACCTTTGTAGGAGTTAAGTCTTACAAAAATCTAAACTTTGCCATCTGTTGTTTATGTGTATGTTTTGGGGGGTAGGTATGGCTTTTATTTATTTGTTTCACTGAGCATTTGAGATAGGAGAGAATAAAATCTAAATAAATAAAAATAAAAGCACACATGCTGAGGGTGGAAAGAATCTCCAGCCACAGACTGAGAGAACAAGACAAAAGTCTAAGCTGACTTCCCTTATTTTATTTATTATCAGGATTAATACCCTGCTCTCCAGACATAAGTCTTTCAGAGCAGCTTAGAATAAATTAAAACAAATACAAATCAATACAAAATTAAAAATTAAAAACCTTATGATGAGTTGTGGCTGGGGTCCCCTGGCAGGAGAAACAACGTGCTTTTCCTTGTCCCCTGCTGTGGGAGAGGGCTCCAGACTCTTAATTACTATTTATTATTTCTTTTTTTCTTTTTTTTAAATTTTTATTTATATATTTTTAAATGAACACACATACAAAAGAACATAAACCTACAAATCATAAACTCCAAGTGAACCCGTCACCCCGGGGCCAAAACCAATTCTCATTATTTATTATTTCTTTATTTAATTCATTCTAGGCATTTTTACCCCACCCTTCTAATGCATTTCCTGGGTGGCTTACACAAGTTTCAAGATAGAAAATAAAATAAAACATACAACTGCAATCTAAAAGAAGCAATTCAAAACGAATGACATAAAACACAAAATGAATTAAAACTAAAAAGTCTGGGTTTTGCCTGGTGCCAAAAGGAGATCAAGGCTCCAGGCAAGCCTCCTAAAAGGCTGTTGGGTTTTCCCAATTTCCCACCACACACACACACACACACACACACACACAAACCTTCTGATCAAACCAGAGACCAGTCATTACACCAATACTCACAGAGCTCAGGCACATCTAGCTATCTCCAAATTTCAGGACTCATTCAGATCAGAACACAGAGTGCATTAGCCACCAAATCAGGCCTAGCCCATTTGAGTAGTTTGGAACTGTGAAAAGACCACAATCAGTTAAAAATTATGTTTTGCATGCCTGTATGAAGAAGGCAAAAAACAGCCAGGGATGTGGCAACTTACAAACTGAGGATGTGGAAATGGTCCTTAGAGGTGGTGCTAAAGCTCCAAGTAGTGACCAGACTGAGATGAAGAGCCAAGCAGGGGAGAGCAGAAAGTTGTATCAGCCCTCTTAGTCACCAAAAGACACCAGCATTAAATCTTATTTTCCAAATTCAGCATTTCTCTCTCTTAGCAGGACAGATCAAAGGAAGTATTTTTTCACAGAGCACACAGTTAAACTATGGAAGATGTAGTGATGGACACAAACCTGGATGACTTTAAAGGGGGATTAAACAAATTCACAGAGGATAAAGTTATCAATGGCTACTAGTCATGATGGCTATATATTACCTCCAGTATCAGATGAAGTTTGCCTCTCAATACTATGGCTTAAGCTGGCTCAGCTTGTCTGAGCGTGGAAAGCTAAGCAGGGTCAAGCCTGGTTATTACTTGGATGGGAGACCCCTCCTCTAGTTTCCTGTATTGAGCAGGGGGTTGGACTCGATAGCCTTGTAGGCTCCTTCCAACTCTATGATCTATGAAATCTACCAGTAGCTTGGAAACACAAGTGGGAGGGCACTATTGCATTCAAGTCCTGCTTGTGGCCTTCTGATTGGGGAATCTGGTTGGCCACTGTGGTGAACACAATGCTGGACTAGAGAGGCCTTGGTCTGATCCAGCACAGCAATTCTTATGTTCCAATGACTAAATTTAAACCTCAACTTTTGAAGTCGTATAAAACAAGTCAGTTAACTTTAAAGGATACTTCTTTTGGAACACCCCAACTACAAGTGATTCAGTTCCCTTTGCTGCAAAATGTAATACTTCTTTAAGATCACTACTGTTTGATCTTACAGAGCAATAGTCTTTTTATTCAGAATGTATGAATGGCATTCTGATCTTTTGGATCTTCAAACTTTTTAATGCAGGGCATTTAAGCAATATATCACAACCTGTAGAACCATAAAATCAAGCCTGCAGAATTACCTAGAAATACATACGCAATAAAATAGTAGCCCACCAGGAAAACAAAATGGCCAGTCATAGTTTTTCATAGGGTGAAAGTAGAACTTTCTTCCTTAAGATTAATTAGTTCTAATTTAATCCTCAAGAGGCAATTCACTGACAACGCAGAATGAATAATTAATCTATGTGCCAGATAAAAGGAATCCTTTATGATCTTCTAACACAAGGTATTAAGTGTTGAAATGAAAGCGAAAAACATGGAACTACTTAAGGCACAAAATGCAATGGAGTTCCAGGAGAGAATTCTGGCAAAACATTTCACTCTAATTCCTGAGTAGACCAGGCTGACTAAAAACTGAGTATGTGGAGTGCAATACATTCTTAATAAACAAACAAAAGTTCCTGGGCAATCAAAATCCTGTTACATTCTTCACACACACACACCACTATACAGGCTTTATTTAGTTGTGCTCCCTTTGACATTTTATGTTGCTATTTAATACTATCCTTCTTCCTCTGCCCCTTACTTTACACTGCAATAAAAGAGAGTATACTTAGGTCTGCTAGGAAGTTTTTTTAAAAAAAGAAAAGAAAAGAAAAGACACTTTGAAACATGAGCATGTCTCAGAAAGTTTAAACATTGCTTTAATGCTCCATAGTCTTCCAGATGGAGAGCATGCTGAAATAATTCAATTTAAGGTTTGAACAATTTTTGTTAAATAAATGGCATAGCTTAATCCTAATCATAACTCGTCCTATAAAGTGCTTCAAATGGGGTGCAAAACCCACCCCATCCACATTCCATCATGCTACAGTGTGTCAGCCTCACAAGCCAGTCTTGGGTGTCTTGCCCGGAGGTAAGAGGATGGATGAGCATGGCTACAGGATGGCAGCCAGACTGGGAATGACTCACTAATCCAAATATCTGTAGGGACTTTCCACTGTCACAAAGGAACTTTTGGAAAGTTGCTCACTGCACCACAGCACATAGGACTTGGGAGACAGAAAAATAATCCAAAGAAAATGAAGCAATACTTGTAACACTAGTAAACTATTAAATAGCAAGGAATAAAGCAACCTAACAAGCAAATAAAGGGGGGGGGGGAGTTACAGAGACGTAAAATGCAGAGAAGATCCCCTTTGTTGATGTTCTCACAGCTGTTTGAAGAGAACTGAGCAGGAAGGTGTTTGCTTGCGTGCGCGCGCGCACACACACACACACACACACACACACAGGCAATGCTTCCTATCCATGGGAAGGGGCAAGAGTGCCTTCCTTACTGAAAGCTCTGGAAGGTTCCATACTGCAGTCTGTGCATATACAGTACTGTACAGAAGCTATGAAGAACCACCTGTTCTTATGTCCTTGAGGCCAGCACCCTTGGGACTGACACTAAGGATGGTCTTGCCTGATTTGCTTTGTTCAGTGTGCTATTGTAATCGCTTAGGAGAAAATCACTTTGACCATCACTGCCACATATATATTTAGGACCAGAATCATGGGCCAGACCTTAGAAAACATGGGCTGACTTTATTGTAAGAAGGTTGCAGAGCTCTTCTTACACAGGGTTGATAAAAATCCACTAATTTAAAAAAATCATAAACAAAATACTAAATTGTTCTTACTTAAAAATAACAATTACAATTGTCTCATCATAAACATGGTAAACCTACCCTTACAGAATCATAAAAATGAATTAATGGTTTTGTCACACTCAATGGTAGGAAATTCAATCAAACATGAAATTCAATCATGTTTGTTTTTCATTTCTTGGAAATACCTCTGTCCAGCTAACTATCAGCTCTTGCTTCTTGAAAGTTCAGGGCTTTCAGTTTCTGTTTCTCTGACTAAAGTTAGATGTTCAAAGACACAGGCTGGAGAGGATTGTTGTTCTGTGCCTATGTGGTGGTGGAGCTGGGCCAAACAAGGCAGAGGAGTTTGTTCAGACAGAAAGACAATATAGCAGGGTAGATACAAATTGATTTTTTAAAACATTTAAATTGGGAATTTTTTAAATGTAAAGACTAAGCTTCCCTTAAGCAATAACTAGGTTAACATAGTAATGTGAATATATGCACATTACCTGTACAGTTAATCTCTAAACTGAATCAACACCTCTACCAGATATATTGACTTAAAGGAGGCTTTTCTTTGGAAATGAAGAACTAATCTGATCATTTCTCAAATATGAATACTGACACTCTGCCTACCAAATACAGACATTTCCTTTTCACCTGAGGAAAATAAACTGTTATAGTCTTCCCAGTGACTCTCAAACCTTGCATCAACCTATCAGTCAAGGGCAATTCATTTTTAGACAACATTCTGCAGTGTGAATCTACTAGAATTCCCATACTTGAGCTGCAATCCTATAACCACTTGCCTTGGAGTAAGCCCCACTGTACTCCATGGAACATATTTCTGAGTAAATATGTATAGGATTGTGTTGTTAACCTGAAACTGTCATAGGTGCAGGTCATGAGAAACACCCTGTATGGGATATTTTAAAAAGATTCCCTGTATAGGTAAAAAAAAGCAACAAAGCATGTAAAATATAAACAGAGAGACAAACAGAGGGTTCACACATCACGCTAAGCACCTTCAAATTAGCCATGGTGGGTTGGTTGTTCACTGAATAACCCAAGGTGCCCAACAGATGATCAGACTCACTGTGGATCGTTCTCCCGCTCCTTCCCCCTCAGTCCTCCAGCCAGTATCCCAGTGTCCTTCGCGACAGAACCTGTCTTGTCAACCCCTCCCCACTCTAATTGCTACCCCTTTCCATTCGCCACCATTTGTTTTAATTTTTTGGAGCCCCAAAAAGTGCAATTGGAGTCGGGGGGGGGGGGGAGAGCTGGTTCCTGAAAACACCACAATTTTTTAAAAAATTGTCAGTCTCTTGCAAGTGCGCACTTACAGCTATCCAATATGTGTAGGCTTGCCTGGTCAATTTGCTTCTCAGTTTCAGCTGAAAAAAGGGAGGACAAGGCAAGACTGCATATAGGCTAATTTGCACAGTTGCCAGGGGGCAAGTACAGTCACGCCTTGGATTGAGAGCATAATTCGTCCCGGAAACGTGCTTGTAATCCAAAACACTCTTATATCAAAACGAAATCCCCCCAAAAAAATTTGCACTGAGATTTTTAATTTAAGCCGTACTACAGTACTTGTATTGCAAGACGTCGCTTGTATATCAAGTATTTTAAAAAATGAATAAATATTTTAAAATTTGCATGTCTTGCAAAACGCTCTCAAACCAAGTTACTTGCAATCCAAGGTTACTTGCAATCCAACTGAAAAGCAGGGGGGGGGGGGGAAGCAGCAACAGAAGGTGCACCAAAATGGGGTGGGGACAGTATCTCCCCCTTAGCAATGTAATCTTCTCTCTTTTTAGTGTTGAACTGACAGTTTTCAGTACCCTCTACCTTTTCAACACTTCCCAATTGTCCAGCTACTCCAGAAAGGGGAGATATTAACTACCCCTCCCTTTTTGGAGCACTTACTGATGCAGGTACTGCAGTTCCCTGACAGTTCCAAAAACCCCACAGGAATGTATGCAAATTTAATGGCTGGGAAGTAAATGGAGGAGAAATTTGCACAAATGTAATGGTCGGAAAATAAATGGAGGGGAAATTTGCAAACTTGCAATAACTGCTCCATTACTGCAGGTGTGCAAATTGACCAGGCAAGACTACACATATTGGATAGCCATAAGTGCTCACTTGTAGCTCTGCGAAAGACAGACATATATTTTTTTAAAAAAATTACAACCCCCAACAGTGCATTTTTGAGGCCCTGAAAAATAATTTTAAAAACAAACAAGGAACGGGTGATGGTCCTCCTAAAGTTCCGTTTCAGCACTTGTGGGATGGCTTGTAGTAGTAGGCGATCACTCGTGACCGAGTAAGATTGTCTTCCAGGATAAAATTACAAAAAGAAAATTATAAAAGGAGGAAATTCTAAAAAATTGTGTAGACTCTAGCGATGGGTCCGTAAGTGACTGTGGAGGCCAATTCTAGATCTACACAGCTTCCCACAGTGAGGACACAGGTTGCCAGATGGAAGATGGTCCTGTAAAGGATTCGTTTGACGTGCTTTTCGCTTAGCACGTTTCTCCCTTTCACCTTGCACTTGGGCTTCTTCAAAGTCTATGGCTATCACTGGCGAGATTGTGAAAGTGAGTGAAAGCGAATGGCAGGGTTTTTTGCTGCTCTTGCTGAGCAGCTCTGTAGCCACAGCTGACAACCTATGATAAAATCACCCTGCTGGGTTTGGATGACACAGCAACCCATCATGGGTAAGAACACAAGCCATGGATTCTCAGGATGGCTTGTTCATGAAAAATAAGCCAACCTGCAGAAACCGTGCCAGGTTCAGATGACACAATCACGCTGGCTCAGCTTGTCTGAGCGTGGAAAGCTAAGCAGGGTCAGGCCTGGTTATTACTTGGATGGGAGACCCCTCCTCTAGTTTCCTGCACTGAGCAGGGGGTTGGACTCAATAGCCTTGTAGGCCCCTTCTAACTCTATGATCTATGAATCTATGCATATCCTACCATGGCTGGTTACCCACAGTGCGTTGTCGTGTAGTGAGAATCAGGTCAAAGAGATGTAAGAATGAAACAATATAAACAATACTCTAATTATAAGTTAACATGCTATAGTGGTCAGATTTGAGCCACTGATCAGGAAATACATGAAAAAGTTTCAATAGGAGACTCAGTGATTTAAATCAACCTTCTTTGTTGCTGCTTTAAATCAATCCATTCTATTTTTAAGTGATTTCTTTAATGATTTGAGCTTCTTTTTAATGCATTTCTCCAATACTAGCTGGTAATACAATTCAGTGCTGGTCTTAAGACATTTTCTGTTCTAGTCATGTTTTCTTTTAAAAGCAACACACAGATTGCAATATGAGGCAGGAAAATGGCTCTCTCTCTCTCTCTCACACACACACACACACACACACACACCTCTCTCTACCTAAAATCTGGTGCTCTAAGTGACTGCTTCACATTGCTTCTTGATGAGGGCGGACATGGGGTTACTGTATTCAGGGTCACCAGACATAAGCAGCACAACTAGCCTCATGCCACCCTACTTTTTTTATGCTCCAACCAAAACTTCAAATATATTTCAAGTTCTTTGCAGAACAGAGAAATAATTTTTCATGTCCTACTT
This sequence comes from Shinisaurus crocodilurus, assembly GCA_021292165.1. Classification (NCBI taxonomy): domain Eukaryota; kingdom Metazoa; phylum Chordata; class Lepidosauria; order Squamata; family Shinisauridae; genus Shinisaurus; species Shinisaurus crocodilurus. Next base: position 150,220,744 of record CM037877.1, on the reverse strand, counting down.
CCATTATATAATGTTAGGTCTCTTTCTTTTGTTTACCCACTAAAGGGCATAGTAGGTTCCTACACTCAGGGCTGGCTTCAGGTTTTAAAGGGAGACCCAAAGTCTTATCTTGTGGCAAGCAGCACTACAATCAGCACTGAGTGGCCTAGAGCCACTATTCAGTATTTCCCACAATGCCATAAAGTGACACTGGCCTAGTTTGGATGATCAAACAACCCATGTATGAGCCCACACTTGCGAGCGAGCTGGTTCCTGCCCACTTTCCCACTTCTGCTTTCACCTCGTTCCTGGGTTGTTTAGTGACATCTGAATCCAGAACTCTGGGTTATTTAGGGGTTAAACAACCCAGAGTTAACACAAAAATCGCACATGGTTTGTTGTAGGGTTAAGTCTGGGTTGTTAAACCTATAAAAAACCCAGAGTTTCCAGGTTCACACCTAGCAAAACAACCCAGGAAGCAGGGTTGTTAATTGAAAGCAGAAAAGCCCAGCGCATGGTAGGCAGCACAGTTGTCGCTTCGCTTGTCCCCAGCAATTCCTGGCTTAAATAACCCAGGAATTGCAGTGTGTCATGTGAAGCGGGTGAATATGTTGGGGCATTGTGGGAAATTAAAATGGTGCTTCAGATCCATCCATGCAGTGGTCGCACTGTGCTGGGCTCTGAGAAAAGTGCTGGGACCCTGGAAGCTGCCTGAGGATGCCGCATGCTGACATCAGGCCTGCTTATACTGTTCTGACGATCATTATAATCCTTTTTAAAAAACGGTACAGTAATACCATGGATTGCAAGTAACTTGGTTTGAGAGCGTTTTGCAAGACAAGCCAATTTTTAAATATTTATTTAATTTTCTTTTTACTTGATATACAAGCGACGTCTTGCAATACAAGTACTGTAGTACGGCTTAAATTAAAAATCTCTATACAAATTTTGGGGGGGGGGGATTTCGTTTTGATATAAGAGTGTTTTGGATTACAAGCACGTTTCCGGAACGAATTATGCTCTCAATCCAAGGCATGACTGTATTTCACAAACTCAACCTTATGGAAGATTCTGGAACAACAGTTAACTACTACTTAATATATAAAATAACATTTAAACAATAATTCCAAAATCAATAGCTAAGTTCTCCATATCGTATTGCTTGAGACATCCTTACCTGCACCTTTTTTAAAGCTACTGGCACGCCATCCAACAAACATGTGGCTCTGTAAACTTCACTAAACTGTCCACGGCCAATCTTTTTTTCTATTCGAAAGTTGGCTAGAGTATTGTAGCCCATGTCAGGTCGTAAGGCTTTCTGTGGTCAAAAATAAAGAAAACATTTTAACAGCATAAGGCATACATTACATACTGGAGTAGGTGCAATCACCTTTTTTTTCTTCCCAGCAGCCAGTTGTTCATACGATTCGCTTTAAGAACATGAATGTGAGAGAAGCTACACACACAAAGTTAAGTTAATGTGTGTGTTGGCAGGAATAGGAAAATATTCAAGTCTTTGTTGCCAATAGTACCTAATCATGGTGTTTGAAAAACAGTTCGAGTGTATTTGTTCTGAACTTTCTACTGCTCACTTTAGAATTGCATTTGTTCCGTATGCTGGAGAGTCTGTATGCAGCCAATTTAAACTGAAGTTTACGTTACAGTGTTTTCAATCTAGTATTAGCCCCCTCCTGGCTCCACCACATTGCCAAGTTTTTCTGTGCCAATACTGCAAACTCACCACCTTCACTGGCTGCCAGTTTGCTTCTGGACTAGATTCAAGATGCTTTGACCTTCAAAGCCCTAAATAGACCGAGACTAGAATACCTCGAGAATCAGTCCTCCCAACATGAGCCTGGCCACAACTTTCAAGGTAAGGTGGATAGGTATCCAGAAGAGGGCCTTTTCAGTTGAAGTGTCCAGGATTTGGAATGGCCTTTCAAAAGGGCATGGCCCCTTCACTGTCCACATTCAGGTGGGCAGTGAAGATAGTTTTATTTAAGTGGGCCCTTTAAAAAGGTTTTATCAGCTGCTGTTTGAATCTGTTATTTATTATTTATTTATTATTAATATTTATTTATCGCCCATCTGGCCGGCAACCGGCCACCCTGGGCGATGTACAGACAATAAAATACATAAATACAATAAAATACATTAAAACAATATAAAAAATTTTAAAATCTTAACCCACCCCATATTCCCGCCTGAACAACCAGGTTTTTAATGAGCGACGGAAGCTCATCAGAGAGGGGGCATGGCGGAGGTCACTCGGGAGAGAGTTCCACAGTACGGGGGCCGCCACAGAAAAGGCCCTCTTCCTCGTCCCCACCAGTCTAGCTGCTCTGGCTGAAGGGACAAGGAGAAGGCCATCCGTGGCAGATCTTGTTGAGCGGCCCACTTGGTGTTGCTGGAGACGCTCCTTGAGATAAACTGGACCAGAGCCGTATAGGGTTTTAAAGGTCAAAACCAACACCTTGAATTCGGCTCGGCAAGCAACTGGTAGCCAGTGCAAATCCTTCAGCACTGTTGTTTTAGTTTAGCTTTTAAGTTCTTATTTGGTTTTATGTACTTTATTGACTTCTTAGGTAAAACACAGTGTGTGCTTTTTGTAAAAAGGTGGGCTATAAATGAATAAATTAAAAATTACACTCATTTTTAATGAATGAAAATTAGTTGCCTTTTAATATACTTTAAAAATCCTTAAATACAGAAGTCAATTCATATGTTCTATTGTGTTTTAGTCTTAATGCATTGACTGTTGTTTTGAATGGGTGGTTTTAATTGTTAGCTGCTCTGGAAACCTTTTAGGGTTGAAGATCAGGGTAAAACCTGTAAACGAACAAACATGCTGTTAACAGTGCAGTCTGGGAGCCACTTGTCCACAGTTTGAACCCAAACTGCTCAAGTTATGTTTGAACAACAGGATCACACAGTACGGGTGGATCATGTGGGAAGTGACTGCTATCCTGAACGTGGTAACATACACCTATGTGGACACACCTACTTTATGGGCTAATGTGTCCTAAGGCCATGGGCAGAAGTGCCTCAAGACCAAGGTAGAAGGGATCACTTCACAGTTCCTGAATACATTCCAATCAGGGCAGGGTACTGTGGAAGGTCAGCTCTGCTAATTTATTTATTAATTAAAATGTATATACTGCCTTATCTGCTAAATAGCCATCAAGGCGGTGTACAACAATTTAAAACAATAAAACCCTGCAACAATAAAAACAAGAACAGTAAAAACATTAAAAACTACACATTGTAAAAGGCTAGATTGAAAAGATCTATCCTTACACCCTTTCTAAAGGCAAAGAGAGTGGTGGCCAACCGTAATTCTTGAGAGCGTGCATTCCGTAATTTGGGGGCTTCACTAGTCCCATTTGCAACTCCTTGGGAGTTGTGCCTTCAAAAGCACACAGCCATGTTATAAGAGAGCAGAGAGGTAAGTGTGGGCCTTTCAGAGGAACCGGTTCTCAAACTAGAGCCCTCAGGTTCCACTACTAGAGCATAGCCCATTGAGCCATGCAGAGCAACAGTAGCAGTGGGTCCTCTTCATGATGGCTCTGGTAAGGAAGACTATAAAAATTCCAACTCTGTCACACTGACCTATTTCACACATAAAGCTAACACATGATTTATTTAAACCATGGTTTATAGCACTATCCAAAGTTTGGCAGATAATCGAACAAACCAGTTTGTCTTCTCAATCCCTGGAATGTTTGTTTCTCTCCTCCTTCACCTGCTCTTTCCCTGTATCCCAAATGCCTCTGCAGCGCTGTAATACCGGCATGTAGAGTGGCTGGGTTTTTTTACCACTCCTGCCTACTGACTCTGTAGTCTGGCAAAAGAACCTATGAACAAGCCACAGCTATGGGTTCACACGTAACAACAACCCATGGTTTAAACAACCCAGAGTTCACAACCCAACAACAAACCATGGGTTCTCTTTCTGGGTTGTTTATGGTTCACAAACAATGGTTTGTTAGGGCAGCTGGGTCTGCAATCACGACAACCCAGAATTCAACAATCCATACTATGAGTTAGCATTATGTGTGCTCCCTTTGGTTTGATACCTTAACTTAAGGCACAGGTGTGGAAGCTTTTTTGGCCCAAGGTCTGAATTGGTTCCAGGCAAGTACCGTATTTTTCGCTCCATAAGATGCACTTTACCCCCCAAAAAAACTAGGTGGAAATGTCTGTGCGTCCTATGGAGTGAATATAGTAAAAAAAAAAAAAAAAAAAAAAAATATTTATTTATTTATTTTTTACTTTCCTCTGCTGGTCCGGAAGAGCGGAGGACTCCTGGGTGGGGCGGGGGAAGCCCCCGCCTCTCAGCTGATTTTTTTTTTTTTTTAATTTTTTGTACCATACAGTAAGTGCGTCTTATGGTCCGGTGCGTCTTATGGAGCGAAAAATACGGTATGTTGGGAGCCATATGCCAGCACTGGGCAGGTCACAGCCACTAACAGCATGTAGCTTTGAACCAAACTGGTGCAGAACAAGCTCTTTCAGCATTTGAGGGACATACACATTCATGCTGCAATGTTATCTGTGACCAGTACTTCATACATATATTATTTTATTTTATTTTATTTATTTATTTTTAATTAAATTTTTAATTTTTCACATCTTACAACTACTAATGAATACAACAACAAAAAAATACAACATAAACATTGTGCACCCCCCCACCTCTTGGGACCAAGTTATATTTCTCACCCCAATTTATTTATTTATTATTTTTTGGTGTGTGTGTGTGTGTGTGTGTGTGTATATATATACAAGCTATTATTCTATATTCCAAAAATATAACAAATCTTGACAAGGTTTGTTCCCCCTCCCCTTTACCAACACATAATCCAAAAATTTGCCCCAAATGTTCACAAAGGTGTCTTTCTCCAATTGTCCTTTTTGACACTTAATATTACAAGTTAATTTATCATTTAACGCGATATCCCATACCTCTGTATACCATTCATTAATTGAAAACACATGTTGAACCTTCCAATTCCTAGCTATCATTAATTTTGCTGCTGTTAACAAATTCACAATCAATTCTTTTGTATTTTTTAAACAAACTAACTTTGTTTGAAGAGACCAGAATTAAGCAACTATCAATAGATTTCTTAACAAATCAGGAAGTTGATAGAGGAAAGCACAGTACTAAGATCTACAATTTTCCCTTTTTTCTTTTTGATTTTATTTAATAGTTTGCATTTTTAAATAGGGTACATTCCACCTAATAATGTAGAATATACAGATCACCTCCTTTGTGAGGGGGGCAGCAATACTCCAAATTGTTCTCTATCCTGCATCCCAAGCATTTTGTATTTATTTACATAGGTTTTCCCTGGCTCATAATTGACTATGACACTGCTCTGTTTTATTGCTCTTGCTGTAAGTTGTTAATGGTTTGTTATGTTTATAAACTTATTAGGTTTATAAACTAAAATATGTATTTTAGTTGTGATTTTATAGTGTATTTAAGTGGTACGTATTATAAATAAATAAATATCAGAGTTTTGCACACTCCTTTGTTACATGCAACATCCCAAATAAAACAGTAACAAGAGATCTATAGAACAGAAACAATTCTGTTCTTGCATTAGAATTTGAAAGCACATACAGCAGTGAGGCAAAATGCTTTTTAAGTATACAACTAGTCTTCTTTGAATTGCAATGGATACTATGAATCTAGGCTTTTACGTCTCAGCTTGGTCACACGATCAAAAGTAAATTAATATTCATTAGACACACCAACATCCAAATATGGAACTCCTTTGATAGAAATGGCATTGCACCAATTCAGGGACGTAGATTCTAAAGGCATCTATGCAGGTTTAATGAGGTTATCCGCAGCATTTTGAGTAAAAACATCGAAACTTGGGGAGCTCTCTCTTGTTATTCAAACACTCACGTTACAGAGTAGCAGAATGCAGCTTCATTAAGCTTGGGGTTTTTTGTGGTTGTTTAAGCAGCATATATTTCAAAAATTTGAATTGGGAATCGCATCCTCTGTCTGCAGAGTAACTTGACAAACATCAGCGTGAACTACTAAGGCAGTGTGACAACCGCATGCTGAGAGCAAAGTCTCACTAATGTGTTTTGGCATGCAGGTTTGTAATCACACATTTACATATGCAATGACCTACATTTGCATGTCAGATCACACACTGTCTGGCTTTATTAAGACCGGGCACCTCCCTGTGTTTGGCGGCCAGAGTGGCGAGAGAAGGCCAGAGGGCGGTGGCTTTTTGGCAGTTGAGGGATGAACTGCCACCAAGGATTAGACTGATATGGCCTGAGCATTAGACACTTCATTAGAGGTAATCTGTTTAACAGTGGGCAGTGTATGTAAACTTCACAGCCCATTTGCGGCACCTTCCCACCCACCCCCACCCCCAGTGGCCTTTCTTCAAAGGGCAGTGTGGCTGACTGACAGCTTGTCTCATCTGCTCCCTTGTCCTGTCATACAATTTAGAGGTGGAGGCCTGACATGAGAAGCAACATAGCTGCACATCTACAACTATCACCCGGGTCTCCCTCCCAGCCACAATGTAATATAGGAAAGGAATAAGGCTTATGCATAATAGGGGCGTCAGTTGGTCAGAGAACATATTACAGACATTTTAGTAATGATCGGACTGCATTTTAAACCAGCACGTACCAAAACAAAAAATTAAGCCAGCGAGGCCTTCTACAGTCTCAAAAGGGGTTTGGGGGGTTGTTGTTTTTAATATTGAACTAGATAATCAATGCCCCATCTTAATTTGCTCCCATGTTCAGGGCAAACCCAATAATGGCTCCTTACAAGCCATGGTGTACAATTCTAAAGACACCGCAGGAACATGCTGCCACTCTTCTTTCCTCCTACAGCGTGAATTCCCTCCTTTCCCATGTCAGCCTAAACCAGGGATGGGGAATGTGTAGTGTACCCCGCCATATGTTGTTGGGACTACAGCTCCCATCATCCCTCACCATTGACTACGCTGGCTAGGGCTGATGGGAGTTGCCATCCAACATCATCTGGAGGGCCACAAGTTCCCTATCCCTGGCCTAAGCCATGGCTTAGAATTACACCTGCACCAATGTGAATCACAGTTAAAGCTAGCCTGCTGCAAGGGTTTCCACATTAACAAGAATTATAGAGGTCAGTATTTGAAATGTATTTGCAAACCTGATTGCAGAGAACTCTGTACAGGTATTTTGTTATACCCTGCACGTAAAGTGTGAAAAGCAGACGCGTACATCCAAACACCCGGGAATGTGTTGCAGACATACACTAGAAAGGTGCAACTGACCAAGCAACAAATGTCCACAGCTTGTTTGGAAGCCTGTATCTTCCAATCACACCTTACATCACATATAGGCAGCTCTCAGCCGCCAGGCCACTATCTTGGGGCACAGACTAGCCAGAGAAACAGCACCACAACAAAATGTGGGTTGTTTCTCTGGCTCGTCAGGGGAGAGACAAGTTAAGAGTTCCTGATTCACACGTACATCATGACAAACAACCTAAGGATGTTCCTGGGTTGTTAAGTCACTCCCACTCGCAGCAGGAGCAATCAGGAAGCATGTACCAGCATGCTGACACATTCACAACAGCCCAGGGTTTAAAAAAAACACCTGCGTTGTTGTGACTTGTGACCTAGGCTAGTAAAAAATCATCACCGCATAAAGCAACAGCTGTGCTGAAATCTGTGAATGTTAATCTTTCCATTCCGTTACTTACTTAAAAACTGCTGTTATGCATCAGACCAAATTTTCAACATTTTAATTAGACTGTTTCCACCAACCCAAAAAGTTAGGGCACAAATAGCTCACTGGAAGTAATGCAGGTACAAGAATTACACAAAAACAGTCTTATGATTTCCAAAACCCAAAAGGCAACTTTGCTCTTCTACTGTTCCTTTCATTTATTTGTAATTGCACCATTTCGCATTGACTTGAGTGTGAACTTAACAAAATACATTCTCTCTTGGGGCACCATCTGACAACAAAAAGAAGTTGTAACATGGTAGCGTTCCCATGGAACTATGGGAAAGTATACGATGCAGGGATCTGAGTTATATTAGCACAACCATTATCCAAAAATCACCTTGCCAGAAGTCTGGCTTCTCTCTACCATAAGGTTTTGCTCCTCTGACTCTGTGTTTCAGGTTCTAACTTCCTATTCTCATCTCTCTGGTATTAGTCAAATAAGGCACGTGTCTCCCATTAGTCAACACCTGCCCCAACACAAGCCCACTCACAGATCAGAGAGCTAGGACGGGCTTCAAGGATTATCAGATATCAGATCTACGGTAACTCTCTGTTCTGCAGCAAGAATCACTAAGCCTAAGTCTTCTTATGCCCAGAGTATGGGCAACAAACAAGACGAACTTGAACTCTTGATACATGAGGGCAAGTACGACTTGATAGGGATAACTGAAACCTGGTGGGATGACTCCCATGACTGGAATACAGCAATTGAAGGGTATAACTTGTTCAAAAGGAACAGAAGCAACAGAAAGGGAGGTGGAGTTGCACTGTATGTTAAAAATACGTATCTCTGCACAGAGATACAGGAAGAGGAGCTTGGCAGCCCCATTGAGAGCATCTGGGTTAAAATAAAGGGGGCAAAGAATAAAGCGAACATGGCGGTTGGAGTCTACTACCGACCACCCAATCAAGGAGAAGACGAGGATGGAACTTTTGAAAAACAAATTGCCAGTGTTTCAAGGAGGCACGATGTGGTAGTAATGGGAGACTTCAATTTCCCTGATATCTGTTGGGAGACTTATTCAGCCAAACATGGCCCCTCCAAGAAATTCCTGAGCTGTGCTGCTGATAACTTCCTCCTACAGAAAGTGGAGGAAGGAACTAGAGGATCGGCTATCCTTGACCTGATTCTAACCAACAGAGACGAGTTAGTGGATAAAGTGGCAGTTTCGGGAACTCTGGGGGAAAGTGACCATGTTATACTTGAGTTCTTGATTCTAACAGAAGCAAAAGCTGAGTGTAGCCAAACACGTACCCTGGATTTTAGGAAAGCCAATTTTAACAAATTCAGAACAATGATTAGTAAGATCCCATGGCAAATGACTCTCACGAGAAAGGGAGCCCAGGAGGGGTGGGAGTTTTTAAAAAAGGAAATTTTAAAGGCACAATTGCAAACAATTCCCACAAGGAAAAAAGGCAGAGGGCAACAGAAGAAGCCAATGTGGCTTCACAATAAACTCAAAGATGACCTGAAAACAAAAAAGGACACGTATAGGAAGTGGAAGGAAGGACAGGCTACAGGGGAAGAGTACAGGCAGGTAGCACAGAACTGCAGGAATAGTGTCAGGAAGGCTAAAGCTGAGAATGAGCTAAGGTTAGCGAGGAATGCTAAAAGCAACAAAAAAGCTTTCTTCAGATACATGCACAGTAAAAGACAGAAGAAAGAACTGGTGGTTCAACTACGCAATGAGGATGGCAAATTGATAACAGAAGACAAAGAAAAGGCAGAAGTGTTCAATTCCTACTTCGGCTCGGTCTTCTCCCAAAAGAGGGTCTATGACCCCCCTGGCAAACCTGAAATGCAGACTGAAGGGGCAGAATTGCAGCTTGAGATTGATAGGCAAATGGTCAAGGAGCACCTGATTACTCTGAACGAGTTTAAATCTCCAGGGCCTGATGAGCTGCATCCTAGAGTAATAAAGGAACTGGCAGAAGAACTCTCAGAACCACTGTCTATTATCTTTGAGAAATCATGGAGGACAGGTGAAGTGCCAGACGACTGGAGGAGGGCAAATGTTGTTCCCATCTTCAAAAAGGGCAAGAAGGAGGAACCTGGGAACTATAGGCCAGTCAGTCTGACATCAATCCCCGGGAAGATTTTTGAGCAGATTATAAAGAAGTCAGTCTGCAAGCACCTTGAAAACAATGCAGTGATTACTAGAAGCCAGCATGGATTTGTCAAGAACAAATCCTGTCAGACTAATCTGATCTCATTTTTTGATCGGGTAACCTCCCTTGTGGACTGTGGGAATGCTGTGGACATTATATACCTGGACTTCAGCAAAGCTTTCGACAAAGTGCCTCATGATATCCTGATTAGTAAGCTAGCTAAGAGTGGGCTAGATGGATCAACTATCAGGTGGATCCACAATTGGCTACAGAATCGGACTCAAAGAGTGCTTATCAATGGTTCCTTCTCAAACTGGGGAGAGGTAACGAGCGGGGTACCACAGGGCTCGGTCCTGGGCCCGGTGCTCTTCAACATTTTTATTAATGACTTGGATGAGGAGGTACAGGGAATGCTTATCAAATTTGCAGATGACACAAAGTTGGGTGGAACAGCTAATACTCTGGAAGACAGAAACAAAATTCAAAGTGACCTCGATAGGCTGGAGCGCTGGGCCGAAAACAACAGAATGAAATTTAACAGGGATAAATGCCAAGTGCTGCACCTAGGGAGAGGAAACCAAATGCAGAGTTACAGAATGGGGGACACTTGGCTCAACAATACTACAAGTGAGAAGGATCTTGGAATTGTGGTAGATCACAAACTGAATATGAGCCAGCAATGCGACGTGGCTGCAAAGAAGGCAAATGCAATTTTGGGCTGTATTAATAGAAGTATAGCTTCCAAATCGCGGGAAGTGATAATTCCCCTTTACTCGGCACTGGTTAGGCCTCATCTTGAGTACTGTGTCCAGTTCTGGGCACCTCATTTTAACAAGGACATAGACAAACTGGAGAGGGTTCAGAGGAGGGCAACAAGGATGATAAAGGGACTGGAAACAAGGCCCTATGAGGAGAGACTGAAAGAACTGGGCATGTTTAGCCTTCAGAAGAGGAGACTGAGGGGAGATATGATCGCACTCTTCCAGTATTTGAAGGGATGTCACACAGAGGAGGGCAAAGATCTCTTCTCGTTCATCCCAGTTTGCAGGACACGGAATAATGGGCTCAAGTTACAGGAACCTAGATTCCACCTAAACATCAGGAAAAATTTCCTGACTGTCAGAGCAATAAGACAATGGAATCAACTACCTAGGGAGGTGGTGGGCTCTCCCAGTCTGGAGGCATTCAAGGTGCGGCTGGACAGACATCTGTCAGAGATGCTTTGACCTGGATTCCTGCATTGAGCAGGGGGTTGGACTCGGTGGCCTTGTAGGCCCCTTCCAACTCTACTTTTCTATGATTCTCTAACAGATGCTTAATCAGCCTTTTAAAAACCTCAAAAGATTAAGATCCTGCCATTTTCTTGAAGAACATTAATGCACTGTTAGTCAGTTGTTCCTTGGCTAGAGATCTTTTTGCTGCATCCGTCTTGCAGCACCTTACGTAATTTAAATCAGGCTATGGCCCCTGAACCTTTCATTGCAGAGAAATAAGACTTGAACAGGTGCAGCACTCTTAATGGGAGAAGTTAAAACTTGCAGAAATGCTCACTTCTAAGTACAGGATCAAGGCACAGGATACCTTGCTCTATATTGAATCTAGAAATCTCAACCCACTTGCATCTTCTGTTCTTCTCAGTGTACAACAGTTGTCCCCAGAATTTCCCCCCCAAAAAAGTGGGGGGGGGCTGTCTTCCAAACTCACCACTTCCAAACTCACCACTGGTTTGGAAGAATAAAGTGATCTCAATCCACGTTTAACAAAAGGAAGTTCAAAACACAACTCCATAGTGCTGGAAAATGTAACCTGTGTAATTTCCCTTTTCAGGGGGTGCTAGTTTCAGGATTATTTTTATCTCTTTCTATCCCTTATCTTGTTAAAAAGAAAGAAAAACTACCCTCCAAAACACCACCTTAATTTTGCAATGGTGTGTTTATTAGCCCTTTTCCCCCCAAACAGAATTGTCTATACTTCGTAATACCATGCAGTGCTACTCCATGTCCTCTCTAATCCTAGAATACAGAATAATTATTTAAAAGAATGATGTGAATTTGCTGGAAAGTCCAGTTCTATCAGGGAAAATAAAATTGAAAGAAATAAAATCCATATGATCATTCTGGGACTGTAGGCATGACAAACAAAAACACCTTTCAGAATTAGTTCTCCGATTCATTTTTTTAAATATTACATTACTGCACCCCTTACTATAGGGGTGCAGAACATAACAGGTCCTCTGTAAGCTGGATGTCCCTGAACCTCACCCCCACCTGCGCATTTTCCCTTTCCCCACACTAAAGAGAGGCATGGAGTTCCATGCCTTTCTTCAGTATGAAGAAAGGGACTCCACCAGCTCCTCTGAGCACAGGACGAGTCCCAGGGTTCATGTACTGCTTATCATCCCAATGCAGATGGCAAGTGGCACATAAACAGACTCCTATCAGAGATAACAGAGGGAATTCCCACAGGAGAATTTCTCCAAGCCAAGCCCCACCCCCTGGAGGAACCCAAGAAGGCTCTGTGGGCCGAATTAGGCCTGTGGGCTGGGGGTTCTGCACCCCTGTCTTACTACCTATTCTTAGAAACTAATTGAATATCCTACCTGCGGCTGAAATTGAGGAACAGGTGGACCTGGCATGCCTTGGGATTGCTCATCCATCGTTTCAAATCACAACAGTTTCAAATGACCTGTATAAAATACGATACAATGAAATCTTATCTTTGTATGCATCCTTTCTTCTTAGTGTTATTTATATAGCATCATCTATTCACATAGTGCTTTAGAGGGTAACATTAGCAAAAGACCAGTACTTTCCCTTGATATGCTTACAATCTTAACTTTGACACAGCAGGAAACCACAGAGAAGATGGTAAAAAGGGAAGAATAAATGGAAATACAGTTGCATTTGCTTGCTTTATGTAGAGAGGAGTGAGAAGGAGTTGTGTATTTTGTTCTCATACACTCAAGTCAATTATGTGCCATGAAAATAAGTGTTTATATGATCAACTCTAAGGGAAAGTTCACATATGAATGCTCATCAATCAATGAAATAAACATTAAGTGATCACCTGCACATCTAGACCACCACAGATGAAATACCACAGAAAAAATATTTATCACCTTTCATCGCCTCAAACACAATGTTTTTTTCAATGGAGGTGCTTCATTTTTTCAGGTGCAAGTGATCAAGTGGTAAGAGACGGTGTAATGTGAATCACCCTAAAACAGTGATGGCGAACCTATGGCACGCGTGCCACAGCTGGCACGCAGGGACCTCTCTGTGGGCACGCGAGAGGAGCGAGATCAGGCAGGGGTCCCGGGCGCCTCCTCCCGCGAGGATTCCCCCGAGGGGCGGGAGAGCAAGCGGAGAGAGGCAAGGCAGGGAGGGCAGCTGCCGCTTTAAATTTAAATGTTCGGTTGGCTGCTCTCCGCCTCGCACGCTCACTCTCTGCCCACCTCCTTCTCGCGTGCCCTCCTCCTCCTCCTCCAGCCTTGCCTGCCTGCCTGCCTGAGAAGGGGTGGCTGGGCTGTCGCTTTAAATCTCCGCCTTGCGTGCTCACTCGCTCTCTGCCCATGGGGGGGATAGAAGGGGCTGTGGGAAGGGGCTGATGTGGAGGAGTCAGGAAACAGCCCTTGCTGGGTTGGGCTCAAAAGACGCACTGGCAGCTTGGAGGTGGTGTGATTTAAGCTGTGGTGGCTTGTGCGATTCAACTCTAAACTAAAACCTCGGCATTCAGGTTTAATTGCAGTGTTGGCACTTTGAAATAAATAAGTTGGTTTTGTGTTGCAGTTTGGGCACTCGGGCTCAAAAAGGTTCACCATCACTGCCCTAAAATTTGACAAAACACTAATAATGCAAAAATACCCAGCTCAGAAAAAAAAGATATTGAACACCATCCATAAAGACATTCACAAAACTTGTGTTCTTTTCAACTTTAAGGGCACAATCCCATGCTTGTTTAGACAGGAAAAAAGTCCTACAAATCCCAGCATGCTGGGAATCGTAGCTTCGTAGGACATTTTTCTGTCTAAACATGCATGAGGTTGCACCCTACGAATGTCAATGCTGTCTACACAGAAGACAGTCCTTAGGTAAAGGGGGTGGGGCCAAAAGAGGTGGAGTCAAAATCCCACTCACCCCAAACCCCAGCATGTTGTAGCTTAACAGAGTGATCCTATGGCCCCTAGACAGCACCTAGAGGGCCATAGGATGCTTCAGATTCCCAAATCCAAGGTCAAAAAAGAGCTCCAACCTCGAAGCTGGGGATCTGCGTTTGGATTGGCCTCCCCCAGCCCCCTCGCAGCCCTCGTGGAAAGAACCACACCAGCTGCTTCTCTGAGGTTGTAAGACCAGCCTCGGAGAAGGGGTAAAGAGGGTGCTCTGGGGGAAGGGAAGAAGACTGGGTCCACCAGGATACGTGCTCCAGCCTCCTTCCCTCCTCCTCTGAAGTGCCACAGCTAGACAGTCAAAATTGGCCATTTTGCCAATTTGTAGGGTGGGAGGGGCATGGAGGTGGAAGATCGCCTCGCACTCCTTCCACTCTGCATAGGATGCCTGAGCCTGGAGGCTTACAGGCATCCCCACTGGACCGTGCCCTAAAGCTCTTACTGCCTGTAACTAGGCCTTGGAAGAGGCATTTTAACTTTTAGAATGGGGAAAAACTGTACAAAAGCCATGAAACCAGCAAATGATAAGGGGAAAGGAGCATGGCCATCAGGGGAACCCCAGAGGGCTAGATTTTGCACCCAGGCCTGAAGTTCCCCACCCCTGCCTTCAGATAATGGCTTTGATCCTAAGTTTCCCTTCCACACAAAATGGCCTTTCATCCAGTATAGGTTCCCACCAAAGGAAGGGCAGGGAGACAATTTTCACTATTTCCTCCTTGCACCTGCAGCCCTGCCACACATAAACACACCGTTCCAGAGGATTCCCCAACCCTCCATAGTATTGGGGGGGGGTGTGTGGCAGGGACTGAGGGCTGAATTGGAGGGGACTAGCAAAAATTGTCTGTACCACATTCCACTGGCCACAGCATTTTGTGAGTGGAGTTCTGCTCAATGGAATTCAGGATACAAGCCAATGTCCATAGCTGTAATCCATAACCCGTTTCATCAAGAACAATCCTACTGAAGTAAAAGGAACTGCTCTGGAGTACATGACTGATGTGGCTTGAGGACATTAGTTATTGCCAACACATGTACACATATTAGAATGAAAGCCCAATCCTATTCATGTTTATTCGGAAATGAGTCCCAATGACTTAAATAGGACCCTCTTTAAAGTCACTGGGCATAGGGCTTTGTCTAACAGATTATGTATTTATTTACATGTATTTACTCTCATGTAAACCCCATGGTCAGTGGGACTTACTCCTAAGTGTGCAGAGGATTGTAGATTTCCAGTTCAATCCTAGACATGCTTACTCCTAGGTATGTGCACACAAAATAATGTTGTTGTGAGGATAAAATTGAGAGGAGGAATTGTAAGCGGCCAAGGAATTGCAGGAAAAAGGCGGGGTAGAAATATAATAAATAAATAAATAAAATAAGGTTCGGTGTAGCCTGATCCTATGTAGGTTTACTCACAAATAAATCCCACTGAATTCAATAGGGCTAACAGCCAAGATGGTGTGAGCAGAATTGCAGCCTAAGGGTTGGATCCAGATTTAAACTAGATTAACTGCACTGGCACTCCTTCCCATGGCAGTCCCAGCAGACCCACCTAAATGGGGTGAACTGTGGTGTGAGGGGATCCCCCAAAACTGGGCAGAGGGACCTTCTGCAAATGGGCCCTTCCTCTCAAGGAAGGTAAATCTTGGACCCAACCCATTAAAACTTAATGAAATGACTATTTTTATAAGGTGATAAATGTCCCCCTTCCAAAAGTTACCATTACTGATATACTATAAATTTCTTTTTAAAAACCAGAAAATCCTTTAGAATCACGTTAGTCAATTGTGTGTTTCCCAGAAACAAAGTGTAAGTAAAGATCCATGTAAAAGTCAAAAATGAACACATTTTGTTTGCTGTGATTTTCTCCCAACATCATTGCTTCATGTAGTTCATGTAGGTTTGAGAAAGAATTAATGTGATTTTCTCCCAACATCATTGCTTCATGTAGTTCATGTAGGTTTGAGAAAGAATTAATGTGAAAACATCTTGATCAATATAAAAAAAAACTAACTGCAAAGAACAAAAAGGCTCTTTTACAGATCCTTATTAAAACCAAGCCAGAAATGCAAATATATTTAACCTAGAAACACTGAAGGAGTCTACTCAACTGGGAAATGCCATCAAAAGGAAAGCACTTCTAACAAACTGGTTGCATTTTTTAAAATTTAAAACCTCTTCCTAACCTTAAGTTTTGGAGGTGGTATATAAATCATCTTCAAATGTCAGTTTTATATTTCCCCCCTCTTTCCTGGTGTTTTTAAGCTGCTGAAATCGTTCTGAAGTAATGGCAACATCAATATTTTCACCTTTTAACTCTTAAAACAGAAGCAAAGCTTTTCTACAGAACAGTTCTTACAGCTCTTTGCACTTCGCCTGAATAGCAGTAGTAAAACTGCTCCACAGCAGATACCATTTCCCCTCTACTTTGCATCTCAAAACAATTGTCAGGGGGCCAGCAGTTTTATGTTAAAATGAGCAGCACACATCTTTAAGCAACTGAATTTAACATCTGTGCAGTCCAGCTTCTTTATACGTATATCCTTTCTGCTCTGTGTTTGGGTCATGTAACAATTCTTAATTCAATTAACAAAAGCTCCTGTTTAAATCTTTCTGCTCCTTTTTGTTTTGTTTTGTTTTTAAAGCATTCAACTTTCAGATTCGGTGTTTTCAAATTGTGTGCTGAGGAATCCTTGGTTTACTTGAAAACTTATCAGGGATCCTTAGATAAGACCACCTGTCATGACAAGTGAATTTTCCTGAAAGACGCTGCCCATCTCCTGCAATAGGCGCCTTTATAGAGGTGTTTTGGAGTACAAGATCACTCTGTCAATCACTTAAGTCAATGGTGGGGCCTGACAAGTCTAGCTGGAGCCCTTCATGAACTGAGAGAGCACCCCTTATAACACACGCCAGAATTCTCTGCAATTTAAAGGGGATGGTAGATATACAAGAGCTGATTCAGGCCAAACTTTTTTGAAAGGGTTCTCAAAGATGAGGAAGTTTGCAACCCTCTAGCCTACATAAGTAACAGTTTTCACAAGTGCTTTGAACACCTATACCTAAATAACAGTTTTACATCATTCCAATGCTCTTTTTCAGCCATTGTGGAAATTAGTGGATCTTATTCAGATATACAGCCTCACTTGTTCATTCTCTTTTAAACGAAAAGGAACTGTAAGCCTGGCTTCAGACTCCGCACACCATAAACATACTCTACTTTCTTCTATTCAAAAAGCCTCTAGAAGTCACCGTTTCTCAAAGTCCAACCTGTTTACACCCTCTAACTAACTTATAAATATAAATTTTGACCATAAACACCATTGTATCCTGATTACTTAGCGACAGAGACGACGAGAATTTAGTAGACTCTCTAAAGCAGACAAAAAACGAAAATGGGTAAAAGGCCAAAAAAAGGGGGAGGCAGCGACTGGAGTTCCCTCCCCCCACCCCACAACACTTGGCAAAGCAGTCTGTTATCTAGGATGCGTGATGAGGTCAACTTTGGCAGCTCTTTGCAAGATCCCCAACACGGTTTTCAACATACCGCTCCAAAGAAGTGCAAAGAACTCTTCGGCTGCAATCCTATGCAGCAGCACACACTTTCCTGGGACGAAGCCCCATTGAACAGAGTGGGACTGACTGCGGAGCTAGGACTGCGCCATTAACGCGGCTGCCTTGCTTCCTCGGAAAAGTTCGGTCTCTCTTGCCTGGGCAAGCCTGAAAAGGCAGCAGATGCTCATCTATGTCTGCAGAGCAATTTCAGTCCAGACGAGCTGTCCAAAACTAGGATACAGGGCCGTATCCAGGCCCCAGCCAGGACCCCTCTCTGGCCCCAGCCATCGGCCGCACGTCCCACCCGCGGTAGCTTTTGGGGAGGAGGGGGGGGTGGAGGCTTACCGTTCGTTTACTTACTCACGAGGAGGCCGAAGGTGAGTTGGTTTTCTCGCCAAGAAAAACACACCTCACCCGGCCTGACCGTTCGGCTAAGCAGCGCGGGAGCGGAGCGCTCGCTCTCTTTCCCTCCCCCGCCCCTCACAACCTTAGCGTCCCAGCCGGCCGCCCCTGCAGGAAGTCCGGGCACTTCCTGCAAGAGCTGCCGGCTGGGAGTATAAGGTTGAGGGGAGAGGCACACGGAGGGAGGGAGCTCGCCTCTCGCGTCGCTTTTAAAAATTATTTTATTTTTATTAAAGCCACGACAAAACCAAACCAGGCCTCGGCCTCCTGCGCAAGTATCCAAGCGAGCGGCAACCTCTTCCCCGGAACACGGCAGTCAAAGAAACGTCTACCTACCGCCCAACGTGCGACTGGCGGCGGAGGGTGCAAAAGGGGACGACTCGCGGAGGAGAGTTAGGAGTGGCAGTGCGCACGCGTGACACGACGGGAGGCAAAGCCGTGCTGCCACAGCCTGGGATGAGGGGCTTGGAAGAGGAGGAAGGCGGCGGCGGCGGCGGCTAGCGGGGTAGTCTTTCCTTTCCCTCCTGCTCCAGGGATGAGGAGAAGTGGTGTAAAACCTCTTGAGCCTACCAGGCTTGAGAGCGCAGGAACGGGCGGGCTGGATTGTTTCTGGAACTTCAGCTCTTGGAGGCTACGAAGGGAGGAGGCGGTGGCGTGAGGGGTGGGGAGAGCTTTTCCCAGCCTGGTGCCTCCCCATCCCCCAAAAAGAGGCTTGAATCGGGACGAAAGGTTATTAATCGCACGACACGTGTGAATTGGCTTACCTAGTGCCAAAGTGTTTGTGTGAGCAGCAGCAGCAACTGAACTGTGAAGGGCCGCTGTTAATAATGTGATTGACTCTAGAGTAACCGCTTCCTGTTTTTCATTTCCTTCTGACCTCGCTTTTTACAATCCTCCCACCCCGTCCAACATACGTACAGAATATGAACCTGAAACACTTTCTAACACTCCATGCATGATGAAGTGGGCTATAGTCAACGAAAGTTTGTGCCAGAATAAATTTGTTAGCTGTTAGGGTGCCACAACAAGACCGCTGTTTATGTGAAGTTAGGATTTTTATTTTTGCCCCAATGTGCATCACTTTACATTCGTCTACACTGAACTGCATTTGCCATTTTAATGCCAGTCTGGAGAGAGCGTTTGGAGCTCTTTGAAACCCATTTTTGTTTTCACCACCCTGAATAATCTGCAGATTTGGCCATCAAACTGCTCACCTCCAACTCTAGATCATTTATTAAGTTAAAAAGCATTGGTCCCTAATACAGATCCTTGACAACCCCACTGCTTACATCCTTCCAGTGTGAGAACTATCCATTTATTCCTACTCTTTGCTTTGCTTTCTGTTCTTTAACCAGTTACTGATCCATAAGAGGACCTCTCCTCTTTTTCCATGCCTGCTATATTTTCTCTGGAATCTTTGGTTGAGGAACTTTGTTTCAAGCCTTTTGAAAGACCAAGAAAACAAGGCTTCTCAGATCATGCCTGTCCACATGTTTATTGACATTCTCTAATAACTCTAAAATGGGTGGGCAACTTGTGGCCCTCCAGATATTTTGGCCTATTGACATTCTCAAAGAACTCTAAAATGGGTGGGCAACTTGTGTCCCTCCAGATGTTTTGGCCTACAACTCCCATCATCCCTTACCATTGGTTATGCTGGCTATGGCTGATGGGAATTGTAGGCCAAAACAGCTGGAGAGCTGCAAGTTGCCCACCCCAGGTCTAAAAGGTGAGACAGGACAACCTTTGCAGAAGCCATGATAATTCTTTTTCAGCAACACTTGTCCTCCTATTTGCTTAATCATTTTTATTACTGTAATTGTTTTTGGCTGCCTGTGTGGCAGATACTGGGTGCAGCCTCTCTCCAGGAATTTGGAGGTGGTTTACTGACGATTGTACACATTTTTGTATACAGGAGGAATTGCTTGTGATGTTAAGGATTTTGGCTGAATCTGAACCTGTTTTAACTCTTTTGATTCAGAAGTGCCAATGGCTAAAGGACGGTTATAAATTTGATGTAGCAGGTTTTTTATCTGTATTTTGTTATTTGGTTTTTAGTACGGTATATGTGTATTATATTTATAAACAACTAATGTTATATTTGCTGGTCTTTGACCGTAATAAAGTTACTACTACTTAATCATGTTTATCTTTATTCATGATTGATAGAAAGCATCAATCAGTTGGGAATCTATCTATCAATTTACGTGGAACAGATATTAATGAATGAATGAATGAATTCTTTATTTTCATCAGCCACTGGCCTTAGCATGAAGAAATACAGAAATAAAAAACAAAATTATACTTGACTAAAATTACCTTAGCTGCGTTCTAAAAATTTGCACTAAACAAAAATGCCATAAAATACATAGTCCTTCAGACATAAATAAAATCAATAACACAACAAATGGATAGAGTAAATAAAAGAACTTCTGCTCAGTCAAGAAGCTATGAATAATTAGGTCTCTAATAAGTTGGTAGATCTTATTTTAATTGCCCCGGCTAAGAATTTGGCGGTTTTTACTGTGACCTGTTTGTTTTGGTCTGCGAGGAGAAAAGACACAGAAGCAGTAACTGACCGCCCTGGAATAGATGACAGTAGTGGAGAAATCACCTCTTTCCTTAGATCTTTATAGAAAGCACAAGATAATAATACATGATCTATTGTTTCAATACTGCCATCTCCGCATGGGCATAAGCGATTCTCCAATGGAATTCTTTTAAAACGGCCCTGCAGTACAGCTGATGGCAGTATGTTCAGTCTTGCCTGAGTGAAGGCTCGTCTGTACTTTACTACTGTTAAGTTTTGCAAATAAGGTGGCAATGTGTTGAAGAGGCTAGATGGAAAATAATCATACCAGGGGCAAAATTTTCTTGTAGTGGCCAAATTATTCTGTTGCTCAATATCATGCAGTCGCTGTCTAATTAGGACCTTTGCTTTGATAAATCCCAGTGTTAATAAATGCTGTGATGATAAGCCAAAAGAATGCAGCTTAGAGATAGTGCTCTTCATCCAAACACTCACATGGGAATCCCGCAAGACCAAGGGGAGTAAGCCAGTAGAAGTTAAATTCAACTGGAGCCAATAATTAAATGTCCTGCCCCAGGCTTGTAGAGTAATTGAGGAGAGATTAGCTTCCAAACGCAAAGATGCATTTGGAACACAGCATGGAACGGAAAAAATTTGTCTTAAGAACTTAGACTGAACAGCTTCCACAGATCTAAAATAGGGATCCACCCAGATCTGGACCCCATAGAGTAGTTGTGCTAGAGGTTTAGCTCTAAAAACCTCAAGTGCTGAGGGTATATGGTTGCCCCCTTTTGTGTAGAAAAAGCGTGTCAGAATTTTGGTGCTCTGGGACGTCTTATCCACCACATATTTCTTGTGGGCTAACCAAGACCCTGTTGATTGAAAGACCACACCGAGGTATTTGAAAACTTTAACTTGTTCAATTGGCTGTTTATCTATATACCATCTATGGACCCTGTGTTTTTTAGAGAACACCATAACCTTAGTTTTGTTATAATTCACAGCTAGGTGTTCTTTTTGGCAGTATTCAGAGAATACCCTTAACAATCTGCTTAGGCCCACTTTCGTTTGGGAGAGAAGTACAGCATCATCTGCGTACAGAAGAATGGAAATGTGTTTTGTAGCCAATTTAGGGGCATGAAACGTTGGAGATGTCAAATTCTCAACAATATCATTTATATAGAGATTGAACAACACAGGAGCCAAAATACAGCCTTGCTTAACTCCCTTTGTGGCCGGTACAGGCCCAGTGAGCTGTCCATCTGTAGAGCATCGCACCTTCAGCCAGGTATTGGTATATAAGCATTTGATCAAAAAAAGGAGTCTTTTATCTATAGTTGAGGAGTTTAGTTTATCCCAAAGTCTTGTGCGAGAAATTGAATCAAATGCAGCCTTCAAATCAATGAAAGCTGTATATAACACACCACCTGGTTTCTTGGCATACTTGTCAATTAGATGGGCTAGTACAAAGCAATGATCTATTGTAGATCTACCTTGTCTGAACCCTGCTTGCTCGTCAGCCAGAATGGCTTCATCGATTGTCCAGTCAATTAGCTTGTTATAAAGGTGCTTGGCATATAATTTACTAATTACACATAACAAGCTAATTGGGCGATAATTTGCTGGATCAGATGTGGGGCCTTTTTTGAATATGGGGACAACTACTGCCGTACCCCAAACTTCAGGCAGCAGCCCTGTTAAGTCGATGGTTGAAAATATTACCGCCAATAGGGAAGTCCACCAATCAATATTGGATTTCAAAAGTTCTGGCGGGAGAAAATCAATGCCAGGTGCCTTGTTACTTTTCAACTGAAGGATAAGATTCTTAACCTCAGCTAGAGATACTGGTGGCCACTCTGGTAGTTTTCCTACAATTTCCACTGTTTGCTTGACATCCTTATCATGATCAAAATATAATGAATGGTAATATTGCATCCATTCATTGGGTTCAATAGTACACACAGGGGCTGTGTAAGCATTTTCTAGTAAGCCTGATATTGTGCGCCAGAAGAGGCAGGTGTCCCTATCATAAGAGGCCTTTATTAAGATTTGCCAAGCTTGTTTTTCGGCTTGCTGTTTTTTCCCTCTTATCAGGAGTTTATACTTTTGCCTAAGGGCAATATATTCCTCAGTCATAAGGCCTGAGTTGGAGTCCCTATATTTGCAATATGCTCTCTTCAGCTGGCTTTTAGCCTGTTTGCACTCTCTGTCGAACCAGCTAAAGGATGATAGAGTTCTTCTTGAGACATCGTTCTTAACCTTCGTTCTTAATTGGTCTTGCAACCTATCAATCAAATTATTAAATAAATTCATGACCTCAGCAGCAGAAGTGGCTGAGAGAATAGCAGCATGAGAGGCCATTAGATCCTCACTATGAAGGAGGTGAGTTAAAGCTAAATTGACTGCTGGTGTCCACTTGACTCTTCTACTGCCAGTTACACCTAAATCTGTGTTTGAGATATATTGATTTTGTGGGCAGACGTTGTTATATGCTGGATGTGCTAATGTCATGGTCAGGGGTAGATGGTCGCTTTCTATGTTGAAACCTACCTCAAAACCAATGACATGTTTATATGCAAAGCGGGAGATTGCTACATAATCAATCACACTACCTCCAGACTTTGTAAAGTGGGTATACTCCCCAGGTCGATCTCCATCTGCCGTACCATTTAGTATTAACAGATCCCTCCTCCTTGCGAATTGAGCTAAACAAAACCCTGAATAGTTATGTCTAGAGTCTTTTGAATATCGAGGGGAACCACACTCTGGATAGATATCTGGCTCCAAAATCTGATTGTAACAAGTATATAGATTTACATCATTGGCTCCCATACGTGCATTAAAATCCCCTGCAATAATGAATACTGTAGTGGGATACAGCAATTCTAAGGATTCAATATAGTGCTCTAGTTCTACCCAAAGAGTAGTTATCATTGATTTTTTTAAACAGGGTGGTATATAAACATTCACCAACATTAAGCATATTTCCAAAAGTTCAACATGAACAGCGATTGCAACTGAATTGCATGATGTCATAGCTGTTGTAGTTGCCTTCAACTTTGTGGAGATGAAGCAAGCCAATCCACCACTAGCCCTTCCACCTTTCTTAGAAGGAATGGCTGCTGTAGAGTAACATTCATAACCATTCAGCGATATAGTTTTGCTTTGCCACGTTTCTTGCAGCAGGATGACATCAAAGTGTTCGATATAGTTCAAAAATTGTTTATTATTCTGCTTTGATCGCCATCCTGCTACATTCCATGACAGCAGTTTTAACCCTAGATTCCTTAGGGCCCTGTGCTTAGCTCTTCCACTCTGTTCAAGGACCCTGTCTTGTCTAAAAAAACATTACCATTCATCTTTTCAGTGGTAATCCAACCTATGGTATTTGTGGCTTCCTTAGTTGTGGGAGGAGGGCTACCCATTTCTGATATAGCTAAAGCCTGATAGCTCAGCCAATGATTTGAGGTCACAAAACCTAGGCTGGGTTTTGCCATATCATATTCCAGAGCTGGCTGTTCTTGCAAATCTGCATCTATACACCTAAAGGTTCCCACGGCAGCCTTCCTTTTAACTGTACAATTAGGTGAAAGAGCATGTGGGTATGAATGATGATTAGCAGCCATTTCCCCTGAGTTTTGTTGTTCGTGCTGTTGTATTTGGTTCAACCTAGACTGTAGCTTGGCTAGCCTAGTGGTGATATTGCATTGTTCCTTTGCAGGGAGTTTAATAAAGGAGCTCAGCAGTTCTTCTTCTTCTGGCACTGTCCAGTCTAATGGGTCTGAAACATGATTCCCTGAGGATCGCTTGCTTGGTACTGCAGCAAGTTGTTTGGGCCTCTTAAATTTTTCTTGTGGGGTCTGTGCACCTCCTTTAAATTCTATAAGCGATTCATCTCGCCAGGTGCAGCCTTCTGTATCACTGGAGCAAATAGCAGCTTCAGATGGAGAAGCTTTATGCCTCATGATCTCTCTTTTTGGAGTAAGCAGAGGTCTAATTATTGTATCTGCAAAATGCCGATAAGGGACCACCCCTTTCTGGGCTAGCTGGGCCTTCTTTTTCATAATTAAAGCAGGAATTCTGCGGCTGCTAAAAGTTAGAAGAATTCTCTTGCAGTATCCGTCATTATGAAGACCCTTAATTGATTCTAAATTTATATCTCCCACGACAGGATCTAATAGGAGTTTCAGGTGTCGTCTAGCCCAATAAACAGAGTCCCAATGGGGAAGTGGCCCCCTATAAGGAAATAGGTTAATCACCACCTCACATGGTCTCAAAACCAGACCAATTGAATAATAAGGCTTTCCTGCTTCTTTGACTCTCTCCAGATTGTTTAATGACATATGTTTGGACTGTCTCTGCTCCTCCCTGAGTTGTGTAACAGGGGTTGTAGAGGTGCATTGTAGCTTGCTGTCCAGGTTGTCCAGCTTCTTGACGATATAGTCCAAGCGCTCGAAAATAACTTGGACTGTCTGGCTGATCAACAAACAGCACTCCTCTGGCAGCTCCACTTTTCTATCCAGCAACCTCTGATCAGCAATTAAAGGAGTATTAGCATGATTTACCTTATCCTTCTTTGTTGGTCCAGAGAGTGTCTGCTCGGCTGTTCTTTCAAGCAGAGGGGTAAAACGATTCTGTACTGGAATTGCATACTCTTTAGGAGGCAGAAAATAATTATCCAGGCTGCTCTGCTTAAGATTTGCAGGCTCTATATCTCCATCCTTGTCATAACATCTATATCTTTTCACTCCTCGCATTCTTGCTTTTCTCCTGCTGTTATTTAAACTGTTCCTTTTTCAGGAGCAATTAGGTTCTCGTCCTCAGTCCGAAGTGAGCACAGGTGTGTATATAGGAACAGATATTAAGCTAACTGGTCTGGATTCCTTGGCATTACATTGGCCATTGTTCAGTCCTCTGGTACGAAGGACTGAAATAATTTTGTCGGAAGATTGGCAATTTTACATTCAAGTTCTTTAAGAACTCTCAGATTGATACTATCTGGACCTGATGATTTGTTTGTTTTAGTTTGCCTATAATGTCTAGAACTTTGCCTCAGTTCCTCAGACTCCTTTCCTGAAAATATCAGTTCCAGCATGGGTATTTGGCCTACATCTTCTGTAGTGAAGGCAGATGCAAAGAATTCATTTAGCTTCTCTGCAATCTCCTTATCCTCCTTTAGTTCTCCCTTAACTCCTTGTCATCCAACAGTCCAACCATTTTTCTTCTGATGATGTATTTAAATAATTGCTTATTGTTGGTTTTAAAGTTACTGGATTGTATCCAATCTTAGTCCTACTTGGAGAAGACCCACTGAAATGAATGGGACTTAAGTTAGACTAACATTGGATACAGCCCATTAGTAGTATTCTAATCAAAATTCCGATACTGGTTGTGGCCAGCTTATGCCAGAACCAATTTCTTTTTATTAAATCAAACATGCAAGTAAAATCAACAAAGGCTACAAATAAATGTTTACTTAGGCCCTTAATATTTTTAGGAATTAAGTGATGTAATACAAAAGACTTGTCTCTCATACTCCATCTTTTTCTAAACCCACCCTGCTCTTTTTTGATAATAGATGTTTTCTTTATCCTAAAATTGTAGCTTTTGAAGGAGAAATTGAATACAGTAATACCTTGGATTGCACGTCTGAGAGCGTTTTGCAAGACAAGCAAAAAGATTTTAAAAATTTTGGCTTGATAAACGAGCAAGGTCTTGCAAGACAAGTAGTGTAGGGATGTAACTGCTCGCCTCAAGTGGGCGTAGCGGGCCAAAATCGGCCCCGCTTGCGCCCGCCAGAGACTCGCTTTGATATAAGAGTGTTTTGGATTACAAGCACGTTTCCGGAATGAATTATGCTCTCAATCCAAGGTATTACTGTAGATTACTTTTATAAAGGCTGAAAGAAGTACACTAGATGACCATCCTGAGGGTAGAATCCTAGCTGAATAAATATGTAAAATTTATGTATATAGTATAGATCCTACAAAGACTTCTGTTTTGTCTCTTAATATCCAATTATATAAATGTGGAGAGAAAGCCTGAGCACACTGCTGAACCCTGACATATTGAACCCTGACATGTTTTCCCCCTTTCCGCTGTCACCCCTCTGTCTGCATAATCCCCACCCGGGGCACAGGAGACACAATTCTGGGCAGACCGGTTATACATAAGCCACATCTGCATACCTTCAATGGGGCACATTTACACTTCCCTCAAGGAAGCGCATAACATTCCAGAGGTGGGGGGGCGCAGTCTCAAAGAGCTGCAAAGTACCCCAAAGTGCCCAGGAGATGCCAGCACCTGAAAGGTGCCACCACCCCATGGGGCGGGACCAGCCCACCTGATCATCAAGGGTGGGGAGGGGGCGAGGGAGGGTAGAAAAGATACGTGCCAAAGAACAAAGGATTAGTTGGGAACACAGTGCAGGCTTGCACGGGTCAGGTCTCTAGCTCCGGCTAGGGCCAAGCAACTTCCAACCCCGGGCAGGGCGCCCAGCGATCGGCAAAGCAAACTGCTATGCTAGAATCCAGAGTCAGAGTCTCTGGTGTCAGGTAATATTCTGCATTCGAGCAAAGCCTACCTAGAAAGCAAATTGAATACTTCCATTTTCCTATCTGTAGTGACTGCTATGTTTATACTGTGAAATTCCTGTAGTCTTATTACCATAGTTCCGCTCCATTAAACACTTTTGAAACTGACTAGCTTGCAGCTTCCCTGTTTTCTGAGGGGATTCCTTGTCAATATCAGTCGCGGCTAAAAGTAAAGGTTTTGACAGCCACATACAGGGCAGGACTTCGGTGCTGGTTAACCCTTAAAGTGCCAAACCCGCGCAACAAACCAAGTTCGGTCCGCCACAATAAAATTCTCTACTTTTGTCATATCCAAGGGATCATATGAAGCTAAGGCAGTATTAGGATGAGACTAAATTTCTATCACTAACAGAAATAGGGGAGGGTTTTTAAAATTCTAATTTGAAGCATTTTTACCCAAAAAGACTCCCAGAGTAGCTTAGATAAGACAATCCTTGCCCTCAGGCTTACAATCTAAAATACATGACACCAAGAAAAGGGGATGCAGAGGGAAAGAAAAAGAAATCTCCGACCAAGTTAGTTTGTATAATTATCAGCTGAGATGGAAATAATTCAGGCAGCCTGATGGAATGGCTGCCTCTAGGAGGGAACTTAGGGTGGGCTACAGGCAGCTGGTCTCAGCAGAGGCAATGGAAGAGCTTTGCCTCCCTTTCCCCCTTCTGTTCTGCAGCTTGATGGAATGGCTACCACTAAGTGACAGCTGGGGAGAGCCAAAGGCAACTGGTCTCTCAGCAGCAGCAATGGAATAGCCCTGCTTCTTTTCTTTCCCTCTGCTACACAGTCTGATGGAATGGCTGTCATATATTTGTTCCCCTTCCCCAGGATTAAGTTATAAACTGTTAGCAGCAATCCTAGAATTATGCAAATATTCATCACTTGTGCTTCCATATTTGGAGCCGTGTGGACCTTCTTTGACTTTGTTAACATCCCTTATCCAGGCTCTGTGTAGCAAAGGGTGTGTGTTGGGCATTCAGTATAGAAGGCTTTAGGGGCAACAGGCTCTCGACTACTCCCTTAGATTCCACCCAAGACTCTGCCCACCTCAGGTGTCCAGGAGTGTGTGAATGCAGATTTATTGATTTATTATATTTATATCCCACTTTTTTCCTGCAAGGAACCCAGGGTGGTTTACATAATCCTCATCCTCCTCTCCATTTCATGCTCACAACAACCCTGTGAGGTAGGTTAGGCTGAGAATCAGTGACAGGCCCAGAGTCACCCAGTGAGCTTGCACACTTTGTCACAAAACTGCCATCCCTAGCAGTATTTCTTGGGGCCCACCAAGAGAAAAAAATCTGGACAGACACTTATGTGGATGTCACTAATTGGATATGATACCTAATTGTGTAAAGTTGTGGTAATAATCTGTTTTCTTTTTTAAAAGATCACTAATCAGGAAAGAATGACACTAGTGTAGTGAGGCAGAAAGAGTGCTGGGCATGGGAAACACCTGGGTGCAAATTCTTGCTTATCCATGATGCTAAGTGGGTGTCCTTGAGCAAGTCTCTCTCAGCTTGACCTACCTCACAGGGCTGTGGCAAGGATGAAATAAGATAACCCCATGTGAAGTCCAAGGAGAACAGATGAAATATGATTCTGACAAAATATATACATCTTAGAGCACAATCCTAAGCATGTTTAGACAGAAATAAGTCCTAGC
Organism: Shinisaurus crocodilurus; assembly: GCA_021292165.1. Classification (NCBI taxonomy): domain Eukaryota; kingdom Metazoa; phylum Chordata; class Lepidosauria; order Squamata; family Shinisauridae; genus Shinisaurus; species Shinisaurus crocodilurus. The sequence continues at coordinate 150,191,984 of CM037877.1, read as the reverse complement.
ATTCCCCAGCCAGCCATGCTGACTAGGGAATGCTGGGAGCTGTAGTACTTTTCGGTCTAAACTTGTATAGGATTGCACCCTTAAGATGTTACATGGCTATCACCAATAGCATAACTGAAGACTATGTGTCCTCAGTGTTATTAATGGAGTTCAGAGAAACAATAAAAAAAACAAAGAAGAAACTTGCATAGGCACAGTAGTAAAAAAAAAAAAATTGAAATGAAATGAAATCTTGCTGTTTAGCTGCATTCTTAGCATTTAACAGATGGGATTGGTTTCTATTTTTCTGATAAAGAGGAAGACTAATACTTGAACTAAAACAAACGCCCAATTAACTCCCATATCTTCCCATTATTTTGCACATTAATGTAACATCTGTACAAGGTAGCTATGCCCTTTAAGTGCTGCCGACTGCTACATTTTGGCAAGATAAGTACAGCAAATAAGGGATTCACATTGTTAATTCCTTCATCATTTTAGCAGGTGTGAGGAAGATGATGCTTTGCATTTACAGCTTGCCACTGGCTAATGACAGCACACATTTTATTACTGTTGAGCATTTGCTTCATGTAACCAATTGGTTTTCCAGCTTTCTGCCTTCAGAGAACCCTTTTCATTTTGACTCATTTGCTGAGGAACCCTTGTACAATAGGGTTCCTTGAACCCTTGAACATGACTCTGAGGCATGTTCTAGGCCAGTGATGGTGAACATTTTTGAGCCCGAGTGCCCAAACTGCAACACAAAACCAACTTATTTATTTCAAAGTGCCTTAAATTTTGCAGGAAGGAGGAGGGGGCACTAGCTAATCACGCCCCGCTCTGTCTCAGGGCATGGCTCTTCACCGGGCGCGCAAAGATTCGGAGGCACGCGCGCTGTGCTTCTGAGCTGTCTGTTCAGTTAGAAGGAGGGCTGGGTGCCTGCACAGTCCACTTCTGGGGGTGGAGATGTTGGAGTGTGCCTGCCTGTGGAGGCCAGCGAGGAATGAGTGGAGAGGAGTTACTATGGAAACCCGACGCTGAATGCAGAAGGGGACGGTCTTTTCGCGATCTGGCGACCAATGGCTCGAGTGCCCACAGAGAGGTCCCTGCGTGTCAGCTGTGGCACGCGTGCCATAGGTTCGCCATCACTGTTCTAGGCTGCACACACAGTTCGTAGCCAACCCTGTTGGATCTGACCCCCACCACTAGACATGACAATAGAGATGCATGACTGCATTTTTCTCTGTGTGTCCTTAAAACTTTTACAAATACCAACCGTGGGGTGGGGAGAAGAGCCCAATCAGGACTACGGCACAGGTGAGAGAGGTTTAAGTCGACATATGCAGATTGCAGTTTCCTTGTGAAATTGCACCTCTGGAGCTTCTATTTGCCCCAATAGTGAACACATTCAGTGCAGCTCTGACAGGGATGTTTCCCTCACAGGGCACCAAGGCAACCAAGGCCATTTCCGTCCCATGTCCAGACCTGAAGCCCGACTGGCATGGATCTAAATAATCGGCTTCATCCAAATGTGCCTTCAACTGAGCCCCCACCACTCGCTCAATCAGCTTGCCCAGAAATGGCAAATTGGAGACTGGGCGAAAGTTGTTCAAATCTTGGGGATCTAAGGAGGACTTCTTTAGAAGCAGTCTTATTACTGCCTCCTTAAGGGCTGATGGCATCACTCTCTCCTCGAGGGAGGCATTCACTACCGCCCTGATCTCCCCACCCAATTTTTCCCTGCAGCTCATAACAAGCCAGGACGGGCAAGGATCAAGCAAGCAGGTGGTCAGCTTAACAGAAGAAAGCACCTTGTCCACTTCACCAGAAGGAAGAAGCTGGAACTGATTCCACAAAACCGGACTGCCACTGGCCTCCTCCCGTTCACCCACTGTGTCCATGGCATACGGAATCCCACTCCTAATCCGATCAATTTTATCTGCAAAGTTAAGGTGGGTTTGGGCAACTTCTTTTGTACCCAAGGGCCGCAATGAAAAACAACACCATAAAACTAGATCCCCGCAGCTAATACGCAAAAGTAATTAAAACCAGATCCCCACAGCGTGTGTATACATTAAATTAACAGAAGCTCCAGGGTTATGATCCCTTTTGCTTGAAATATTCTGTAATGTGTGCCTTTTAGACCTTTTAGACCTATGGGATCTACCACCCCATGTTCTGTTAGAGAACCTCCAGCAATTCCAATGTCGCCAGTCCTTCAGATTTTGCTCAATTCAAAATATGGCCTCTGCTATAAGAAATTAATGTCTAGCCAGGAATCAAGGATACAGTAATACCTTGGATTGCAAGTAACTTGGTTTGAGAGCGTTTTGCAAGACAAGCAAGTTTTTAAATATTTATTTAATTTTTTTTTACTTGATATACAAGCGACGTCTTGCAATACAAGTACTGTAGTACGGCTTAAATTAAAAATGTCTGTACAAATTTTTGGGGGGCGATTTCGTTTTGATATAAGAGTGTTTTGGATTACAAGCACGTTTCCGGAACGAATTATGCTCTCAATCCAAGGCATGACTGTATTAATAACCTGTGAAGCTGACATATAACAAAGTTGTTGTTTTTTAAACCGCCATTGATTAAGCTAAATTTAATTCTCCCGAAGAGAGAATGTTTTTGTGGATTTCAATTTAGCCTCTCTATATATATCTTCGATCACTGTAGGTCAAGATTTCTTCATACTGAACACGGGTGCATTTTACATTAGTGGTAAGACAGACTGGGGGGGGGGGGAGACACTAATCTAAACACCAGCTCAAGTATATATATATTTTTAACGTATGCAAGCAATTCCTTTATTGTAAGGTAAATGTAGATGATTAGACCTACATTCTGGGCAAAGCAATCTTAAGTAGGGTTGTGGGAAAGCCACAAGGCAAATCTAACACCTCATCCACAGCCTTGCTGGCTCACACCAGCCAGGGCGTAAGATGCCGGGGAGAGGTATTTTCTTTTTTCCCTTGCCGGGGGTGGTGGGAAGTGGGCTAAGTTTTCTCTCCCATTATTCACAAGGGGAGGGATATTTCCTATGCGAGCTCCAGGGGGGACAGACAGACGACAGAGCAGCTCCAACCAACCCATCCCCAGAATGCCCATTTCAGCTGCCAGCAGCAGCTTTCTGCCCAAGGAGCTTTCTATGGGCGCAGCAAGGGCCACCCCTACCAGCAGAGCTTCTTTCTGCAGGCAGAAGCCAGCTCTGCTACATCATAACTCCTCCAGCCGTCAACAACAGGGAGTTAGGATTGCTCTCTTACAGCACAATCCTAGGCATGTTTAGACAGAAAAGGTCCAACAGCTCCCAGCATGCCCCAGCCGGCCATGCTGACTGGGGAATGCTGAGACTTGAGGGACTTTTTTCTGACCAAACATACATAGGATTGCACCCTTAGCTGTCAATGGTGCCAACGGAAGCTTCTTCCCCGGGCAAATTGTACTGGGGGGGTAACCCCTCCCAGCACAATCCCAATCCTGATTAATCCCCCCAACAGTTGCTATTTACATTTAACAATAAGAAAACAGAGGCATAAAATGCATTCACACATTTCACCGAGTTTGGCAACTAAATAAGAGCTGGTGTGGAGGAGTGTCTAAGAAACCCCCTCCTCCTTCCTACATGAGGCTTTGAAAAAAAGCTTCCACTGGTAACAACAGAGGCTTTTAAAAGCCTGATTACAGGGTGGGGTCATTTTTGAGGGGGCTAACCCTCCCCTTCCAAATGTGTGACTCCCTCCCAAAAAACTTTAACCGCATTGGTGCCAGTGGTGGCTTTTTACAAAGCGAATTGCAGCGGGGGGGGGGCATTTTTGATGGGGGTCGCTGCTGAGGAGGGAAGGGCTAACTCTTCACACCCCTGTGACACCTCCCCAAAAAATGGTGATGAACTTGCTGGAACCGGAAACACACTCAGAGCAGCCACACAGAGTAATCTCAGGTCCTTCTTCTGCCTCTCCCAAGTACGCAACACATCAATCAAAATAAATCTTGACACACTGTTGGGGCTGCACTCCTGGTAGCCGTCCATAGTGGCCGAGCAGTGGCACACCTCGCTTCCACGCGCTCTTCGCCGGCAATCACGCTCCACTCCACTCCTTCTGGCACAGCCCAGGGATGTTGAAGAGTCCTTGGTCTCAAGTCCCGAGTCGAGTCTCAAGTCCCATTAAAAATATTGGGACTCAAGTCCGAGTCGAGTCAGAGGGGGGACTCAGTCCGACTCATGAATCGAGTCCTTGAGTCCGAGTCCCCATCCCTGTGGAAGAGAAGTATTAAATCATCACAGGGTATTAAAATGGCACAGGAAATGAAGAGGACCATTAACAAAGATTTTAGATAAAGCAATTAACTGCAAAGGGAGAAGCTAATGACTACAGAAAAACTACCGGTAATCCTCCCATCCTATGTTTAAGGAAGGCAAAGAGAGAGAGAGAGAGAGAGAGAGATGCTAGATGCCTCACATCTGCTAGCTTCACCTGAGTGGCAGCTAAAGCCCCAGGAAAATGCTAAAGTGAATGGTTAATTAAAGGCATGGAAGAATATGAAGGGCAGCCTGTCTCCATGTGCTGTGGGTGCCCCCACTATCATAATGAGGCGGGTAGCTAGTCGCAGAGTGTGAACCTTTTCGGTGGTGGTGCCCAGTTTGAGAACACTCTCTCCGGAGACTGGAGTTGCCTGCTACCTACCTTATTTATTTATTTATTATACAGTCATGCCTTGGATTGAGAGCATAATTCGTTCCGGAAAGGTGCTTGTAATCCAAAACACTCTTATATCAAAACGAAATCCCTCAAAAAAAAATTGTACAGAGATTTTTAATTTAAGCCGTACTACAGTACTTGTATTGCAAGACGACGCTTGTATATCAAGTAAAAAAATATTAAATAAATATTAAAAATTGTGCTTGTCTTGCAAAACGCTCTCAAACCAAGTTACTTGTAATCCAAGGTATTACTGTACTTACATCCCATCTTTTTTGCACAAAGGAACCCAAGGCAGCTTACATAATCCTCCAGGTTAGGCTGAGAGTCGGTGACTGGCCCAAAGGCACCTGGTGAGCTTCATGGCCGAGTGGGGACTTGAACCTGGATCTCCCAAGTCCCAGTCCAACACTCTAACCACTACACACAGTGGCTCTTTTGGCCCCAGGCAAACCCCTTTTTATTTCCCCAGGCTCTTATTCCTGCTAACTGTTTTTTATGCTGCTTTTATGATCTTGTGGCTTTTAGCACTGTATTTTTTGTGTGTTTACATTTTAACTGTTTTCTTTTATGTTATTTTGCACACTGTTCAGGGAATATAATTGAAGGACAACGTAAGTATGCTACAAACAAATAAAGCAAATTAAATGCAAGGCAGCCACAATTCACCAAAAGTAGATCAGGAAGATACTTGGCGCAGTGCCTGTCTGTCCCTAGTCTTGTGTCCTTCTCTACTGTTGGTGTGTGTGTGCGTGAGCAACAGAGTGCGTGTGCGCATGGGAGATTTTAAATCCTGTCTGTGTGCTAGCAGAGGCCTGTTATTCCACACACAGATCTTCCAGATCTCAGATTTCATGCCCTCACACAGACCCGGCATCTTCTCGATGCTCCTGTAATTAGCATGCGCAAAACGTTTGTGGAATAAATATATACAATTATCATGAGGCTTACAATTTGCATACTTCACACTCTCATCATGTGTTACAAATGGATTTATAACATACAGAGAATTCTGCAAATCACCTTTTGCACAGACTGTCCCTTCACGTGAAATCACACATTTGCTGTCTGAAAAACACATTTCATAGCCATTTTGAGCTAATTGGGAAATACTTATCAGATTTGTGTCCAGTTCTGGAACAAACAATGCTCTCTGTTGACCCAAAGTAGCAAATTCAATTGTTCCTGCTGCTGAAACATCTATTCGTTTCCCGTCAGCTAATTCCACATGCTGACCTGTACATCCATTTTCTTCCAGAGATTGAAATACGTTTCTGGAGTTAGTCATGTGATGAGAAGCTCCAGAGTCCAAAACCCAAAAACCATTAGAAGCCCCCTGTGATGGATTGAGGCCTACACAGGATTTGGTTTATTGAGGCCTACACAGGCTTCAGTTTGTTGAAGCCTGAAGGCCCAAACACTCCACGATGGGAGGGGGAGTTTGAGAGTTTAAGTTACCCAATAGAAGATAAGAATCAGTTCTCCTGTGCAAGGTCACATGGTCATAACCTTCCAGTCCTGGGAAGACTATATATGTGGGGTGTGGTCAGCTAGCAGTTAGAGTGTGTGTGTGCTGAGCTAGAAGCTGAAGCAGAGAAACAGCAGAGAGAGAGAGAGAAAGAGAAACTAGCTGGCTGGCTGCATAGGAATTAGGTAGACTGAAGTGAAACTAGAGAACATTGTTTGTTTGTTTGTTTTATTTTATCATACCTGCTTTTGATTTAAAACCACTCTATTAAGTAATTTCCCTACTACTATAAGTAAAGTTTGTTGTGTACCCTGGAGTTTGGAGTGACTTATTCACCACGCCTAAAGCCTTCACCCACGTTACTGGAGGAAGCAGGCAAAGGACTGGGTCTTTGGGAACAGGCAGAGATCTCCCAAAGGGCAGATCAAGGGGTCCTTGCAGTAGTGGAACCTTGACAGATGGTGGCAGCGGAGCAATCCTGAACAGGGAGATTAAGCACTCCAAACAGTAAAAGAGGGTTTTACTAATAGAGCTGGCAAAAGCAGTGTGTGTGTTTTAACTTCAGGACTGCAGAATAGGGACCCAGTGAGGCTATTACAATGAGCCAGTATCTCTCCATGAATAAAACTGCCCTGATTGAGCAGTGTAAAAAGGACAATTTGCCATGGGAGGAGAAAACAGCAGAAGAACTGAAAGTTATGCTGATCTCCCAGGCGGCAATAGAAGGAGCTGCACCCTCTTTTTAATCCTAGTTGGTCCTTTTTTCTTTCTTTTCTTTTCTTTTCTGGTAATACACAAAGTAGGTACATAACTAACTCAACAAGGAGATATCAAGGCCATCAGTTAGCTTCTGTTAAGTAACTTGCTTATACTGGAGGTTCTCTTGAGAATTTTTATTAATGCATATGGTGTCATCAAAGTACATGAAACATTACAGAGAGACAGGAAAAATACAGTTCAAACCACAAGGAACTCTGGTTTCATGTGAAAGAAGGAACCATAATGACCATTACAAGTTTTAACAGCACAAGTCTATGCATGTCTACTCAGTAGTGAATCCCCATTTACTTCAGTGGGACTCATTCCCAGATAAGTATGTATAAGGGCCATGAATTCTTCTCTCCCAGCTGCCCAAAGAAGGAGGGGAGCAGGGGGGTGAAATCTGTAGTTAAATGGCCAGTTACCTCGTATTACATTTGTGAAATCTATTCATTAAACTTCCGAAAGTGTTGTATTTCAAGGCTGGGCTATATCAGATACTTTCCAGTCTAATGTTTTTACACTGGTTCGGTTTCGCTTATTGTCAGTTTAGCAGGTAGCCATTTCAACAGAATAAAAGTATGAGCAATATTTTATATGCAGTGTCTTCCAGAAACTGCTATCCTGGTGACTGGTGAATTCAGGCCCACAGCATTTGCGACTACAAAGTAAAATGCAGCCCACCTGCCATATGAGGTGGACCCGCCACCAGGGCCCCAACAAACCTGTTTCTGCTGTCTGCCTGGGCCTACAAAATAGGGGGTTGCCGCTGGACATCTGGCAGGCCGCAATATATGAGCAGTGTGCTACGTTCAGGTTGCAGGATGAGAGGGTCACCAGTTCTGTAGGCTTTATTTAATCTATTGATCTGTTCTAAAAACATCTTACATGTTTGTAATTGTTAATTGTTTTTATTTCCTAAGTTCCACAGGAAATAAAACATTCTGCTTGCTGTAGATCCTGACAGATATACAGAGAGAGAGAGAGAGGTGCGCATGCGTGCATATATATATATATATATATATATATATATACTTAATGCAAAGAAAACCTCTTCATTGCATCACCAACCATACAGATATTATGGGGAATAAATTACCTTGGGGATGGAAAAGAAGCAACACAAGTAACAGTAGGTAGAAAACTCATTAGCTGAACTAAAAGAACATTGAACTGTACTCCTGCCATGCATCAAAACTTTCTGGAGCATCCAACTGGAACATGCAACAAACTGAAAAATCCCTTGGAAGGCTGGGGAAAGAATTTAGATCCTCAGCATCTAAATGACAATCAATCTAAGGTGCCTCGGAGCTCTTAATATATGCACTGTGATAAAGAAGCTATTACTATAAATGAATGGCTACCCATTCTGGGAGAAAAGTTTCAAAGACATCGAGGCCTGCTGAAAATTATCAAATAAGTCTGTTCATTAGAAACATATCCAGAGTACTAAGGAAAGGAAATGTAAGGCACATTTATATCTGATGTTGTTCCATCATTAGCATCTTCTAAGACAACTAGAGCCTCAGTATAATAAAACTACCATAGTAAGGCAAGAAATACTGGGCTGATTAAAGATGATTAATGGGCTTGCACTTCAATATTTTCCTTTGTTTCTGTGTGTTTTTTTAAAAAAACACACACAATGAAATATATTTATCATGTCAAAAAAAGTTTGGTGGCATAAGAATGTTATAATTGGATGAAAAATAACACTATTGTCACACAAAGAGAGCTGACAACACATAAATCATTATAAGGAATTCAGCATTTTAAAGATATTTGAAGAATCCTAGGACTGCAATGTGATTTTTAACATTCCATTAGTCTCTTGCTATGAAGGCTTTCAACCCCTTTGAGTTCATTGAAATAAACCAAAATATAATTAAAGATAGCATTTGTAGAAACACATACACACGTTTATATTTGATATTCCTGACCAAATTGGCATAGTTACAGCTGCAATTCTATACTGTTAGGTATGCCCAAACCCCTTGATTCCAGTGAGTTTTGCAGGGCAATCCTAAGCATATCTACTGAGAAGTAAGCTCTTGAGTTGAAGTTAAATGTGCATACGATTGTATCCTTAGGCACATCTAACCCTGCATAGGATTGGGCTGCATAGAGATTAGGTGAAACTGAGTACAGTGAGGAGGCCTGCAAAAACACTGGGTTGGATCCAGTGTTCCTCACAGAAGGGACCAAGATCCAGGTGAGCCTCCCCACTGCAGGAATGTGAAGAGGTGATTTTCCATCGTCAGTCAGTCATCATCCCCCGTCCCTGCCACGCTGTCTCACAAGCTTCTCTGCGGGGTCCCCCCTCCAGAGCAGAGTTTTGGGAGGCACAGGGGGAATCATCGGCAAAGATCAGTTCTCCTCCCCACACTTCCTCTAGCACAAGCAGAACTCCACTGAGTATGAGGCTAAATCCAGCCCATTGTTCTGCTTTTGACAATTTGCTTTGCTTTTGTTATAACATCTATGCTGAGAACACAGGCATCTAATGTTACGGATATGGTCCTGAACGTTTTGTAAGCTGAATGTCAACTGCAATTACTTTTCTGTGGTTAAACATACTCAACAAACAATTCTGCCCTGTGTATGTTTTACTCAGAAGCCCCACCAAAACTAATGGCCACACTCCTACACTCACATACCACTTACGCATCACCCCGAAAGAGGAAATGCATCACCAAAGAAGAGGATACAGATTTGTTTCTGCTGATTTATATGGATCAATGCACACTTCGAAATAATTACTAAAATTTAAACAGAAATATAGCACATCTTGCCATTTTATTTGTTTATTAACATGTATATGCCACCTTATTTGCTAAAAAGCCATCAAAGCGGTGCACCATAATGGCGAAGACTGTGACAAGGTGATTTGTGTGCCTGCTCAGTCAACTCTCCAGGTGGTCCCATTGATAGGATACTTCCAAGCCACTGGCTGTTCCTTCTTAAGGTTCTTTACCTTTAAACCAAACTTGGACCAGACAGCCATTCAAATAGAGCAGGGCTCTCCAACCTTGGGTCCCCAGATGTTGCTGGCCTACAGCTCCCAGCACAACCAGCCAGCATGGCTAATGGCAAGGGATTCTGGGAGCTGTAGTCCAGCAACATCTGGCAACCCAAAGTTGGAGAGCCCTGAAATAGAGGACTGTCCTCTGTAAAGTAGGACACATAGGCGCCCTACCGGTGAGAGTATACCCCACTAAGCTTAGTAGGAACTTAAGTTTGAATAAATGTGCACAGTATCAAGCTGTAAGTCTTTTCAGTGCCCATTACAAATTCTTATTACTTTGTTTTAGCTCCAGCTTTCCCACACTTACATCATCTCTCTTTGTTGATATTTCTGGTTTTCCTCTCTGCCTTTTTCAGCCAAATGGGAACTTCTGGAAGGCTCATCTCTCACCAACAAATGAGAGATGTGCTGTCACTGGAACATCCATTCACCAGGAATGAAATCCAAAGGAATAGAGAATGCAAGAGCCAAATGTTTTTAAATACCAGTACTCTACCTTTTGAAGAAAAAAAAGTGGTAGAAATGGAAAGAAAGGGAATGGGGAGGAAGGAGGTGCAAGAAATCTCACCTTTTACCCCTACTGTACATGAAGTTAACAGACAAGTATCATTCCTATATCACTGGAAAAGCCAGGCCTTAAGGCAACCTACACAGTATTATTTCAGCCATCAAAGAAGGTCTTACTTAAAGTCAGTGATGCTTTCTTCAAATGAATGAAAGGGCCTGTTTACATTATCACTTTTCTTGTAACAACCTCCTGCCCCCAACCTTAACCTTAGTTTGTTATGCACACTAAGCTGACTACATTCAATTAGCTATTTATGGCCATCACCAGCTCAAAAAGCGCCCTGAGACTGCAAAAACGGGGGGGGGGAGCTACATCACCTGTGGGCTGTTTTCAGCTTTGGTGGGCTACAATTTACATCAGCCTCCCCCAACCTGGTGTCTTCCAGATGTTTTGGACTACAACTCCCACAATTCCTTACCATTGGATATGCTTTCTAGGGCTGATGAGCGTTGAAGTCCAAAACATCTGGGTGGGCACTAAGTTGGGGAAGGCTGATTTACATGATTAAAAGGCTCGTCTGAATAAACTAGAGTATAAACATATTCTCTACAATTCCATGGGATCTTGAACTTACACCGCTTAAAAAAACCCTGAGAGAACCTAAGCCCCAAGTCTCTGCAAGAAGATCACATGTGCATTTTGACTGCCAAGGCAGTGCCTCTCAGATTATTCACCCTCACAAGCTAAGCAACAGGCAGACTACTTTGTAAACCCCAGCTTTTCTACATGAGGCCGTTAATCGACTGTACCTACTTTTGGTTTCCTCGAGAATTGAGATCCAAGCTCTACACAAACCATGTTTCCTTTCCTGCTTTTCCACTACATGGCCTCTAGGTGGCACTGTGGTATAGTGGAACAGCACAAATAAACAAGTAAAAAACCCATTTTGTTTCGCTTTTACAATTAAATACTGCACTTTTCTTGCTCTAAAAAAACTCCCCGAAAGTACTCTTTAGACACAGAAGCGAAACTGGAGGGTCACAATGTCATCTAAAGAGCCCGTAAACAACCAAGAGCAGAAAACAACGAGTGCATGATAAATGCCTCATGTAGAAAAGCCCCATTTCAGAGTATAAAAGTAACAGATGGGCTGTTGCTTTATGTTGACAGAGTGCTACTGCAAGGAAAGACAGTTGAAAACAATTTGAACTACTCATTTGTAGTTCTTGATATTGTGGCCATCAACATTAAAATATAACATTAACTGCTTCCTAGAAACTTTAATCCCAAACATCTGTATAAGTTTTAGCATGTCACACCAATATAGCTCCTAAACTTCTCAGAATGTCAAAACCTAGTTTATAAATGGCAGATTTGTTTTACTGATACCAAAGCAATATCATGCAATTGATATTCTACCAATATGATGCAAACAGGCAGAATTGGAAGATAGTAATACAGGCCTGTGGCTTATGCTGGCTCAGCTTGTCTGAGCGTGGAAAGCTAAGCAGGGTCAAGCCTGGTTGTTACTTGGATGGGAGACCCCCTCCTCTAGTTTCCTGCACTGAGCAGGGGGTTGGACTCGATAGCCTTGTAGGCTCCTTCCAACTCTATGATCTATGAAATCTATGAAATCTACATAGCAGCAAGTGAAACACTGCAAGTGAGAAACTGCAAACAGGGAGATAAGATGTATTCTTCTCCCACAGCAAAATAGGAATTCATGGTGGCTATATATGTGCATGCACGCACAGGGTAGATATAATTACAGTTGCACAGTGTCATTTGCACACATGGTTTGAGATCCACATTACAGTGGTTTGAAACCTCTGTAGAATTATATCTACAGGCCTATAGTATTGACCCTAAAATGCCTGTGACAATAGGTATTCCCACAAATCCTGCTTGGTAATTGAAGTGAAGGGGGAAGAGATTATATACATGCAGGTATGTTGATACCATTCTCTAACAATGCTAGGGAATCCTTCCTATTATGGGCCTTCCCCAGCCTACGTTATAGGCTACAAGCATCACCAATATTAGAAGTTCTGGGACTGCCTAAGAAGAGATGTGCCTTAACCTTTGCTCACTGCTTCATTTGTGACGTGCCTCTACACACTTTGGAGGTGCAAACTGACTCATCACAGTTGCCTGCCCCTTCCTCCAACTGACTCCATACTCAGCTGTTAAGTTTGCCTCAAAAGCCTGTCTACACAAGTGAGCTCTGGCTTCTCCTCCCACAAGGAGAGAGTGCTCCTACCTGAAGTGGGTGCCCACTACACAGCAACAAACGAGAAAACACATGCACAGCCTTCAGCCTCCTCTTTTTCATCCTCTCCTGAAGCTGCTGTCAAGGTTGCAAACACTGCTGCATCTCCAAAGGCTATTAAACATGCCTACCCACATCTCAGTATCTCTGTCTTTCAAGCAGGATTAAGATAGAAGCGGAAATGGCTTAAAACAATGGCAAAGATGCTAGTTAATTTATAGTACCTTTTCAGAAGATGAAAGAAATATTCTGTAGTTTAAAGAGGCTCATCTAAAGTTAGAGACAGAGTGAATTTCAAAGCAAGGGAAGTAAATATTATTCTGAAACTTAAACATGACCTGAAACTTAAAACAATCCATCAGTTCCATTGCTGGGAATGCTATCCAAGTACATTCCTTTTATGTTAATTATTTCTGTTTGGCCATGAGAAAAATGGTATAAAAACAGAGCTTTCAGTCCAAGGAAAGTGGGTTGCAGAGGGAACATCTAGAACTGCTTTTCACCTGGCTCATAGCTGTTTTATACCTCCAGCTGGGGTAAGGTACTGGATTTGAGACTTGCTCCTTCTCTTCTTATCTGTAGTGTGCTCTGCCTAGCTCTTTAGGGAATTGTGTTGTGTGTTTGCTTTAGTACTGATGTAGTATAATTCTTTGCTTATGTCTTTTTAATTAAAATTCTTCAGGAAACCTTGTGATATTTTAAATCAATACCTGTTGAACCCACAGAAAGAAAAACAGGTGTATTCTCTTTTATGGGCGATTCTCATACATCCTGGTTAGCACAGGCAACCTAGTGTTTGTTTGCTACCAGGGTGTGTGAACTTATCTATAAGAGGCAAACAGTGACAGTACACTATCACGTTTGAAGTAAACGCACACGTTTCACTGAGAACATATGGTAGGCAGTTGAAGCCAATTGCACCTCCCTCTTTACATAGATATATGCAACTGTAGCAGATTCACCTGTGGTCATGTACACCAGCCTTTCCCAGCCTGGTGCCCCTCAGATATTTTGGGCTACAATTCCCATCATCCACAACCATTGGCCAAGCTGCCTGGGGATGATGGGTGATGTAGCCCAGGACATCTGGACGGCACCAGGTTGGGGAAGGCTGGTGTATACACATGAATATTCTCAGCCCAAAAGGTTTGAAGTGGCAGGATTGAACACGAGCAGGATGTGAAAACGAACTTGTTAGTTACATGTTTTTTTCCCCAATTTGAATACGAAGAAGGGTTACAGAATTGTGCCCCACACCCTGCCCACACCATCACAGGTATTTAGAAATGCAAGTAATGTGCACTTCACATTATGAATAATATTGTTCGACACTTCTGTAATACTCCTTTGTAATGTGTGAATCATAAGAGCAGATGGACATGCCACTTTTCCCTGGGTGGGAGTGTCATGTTCAAGTCCAGGAAAGCATGTATAAAGTAAGGTATGGCCCAACATGGACATTTACTTTGGGAACAGGATATGGGAGATGGGCAACTGATTTGCCCCTCTACATATCTACAAAACATTTAACTGTGGCTTACACTGGTTCAGCTTGTCTGAGTGCGGAAAGCTAAGCAGGGTCAGGCCTGGTTATTACTTGGATGGGAGACCCGTCCTCTAGTTTCCTGCATTGAGCAGGGGGTTGGACTTGATAGCCTTGTAGGCTCCTTCCAACTCTATGATCTATGAAATCTATGAAATCTATATCATTTGGAAACATGCTGGAATGCATACGGTTCAATAGACACACACAAGCACTTCCATACAGCCAACATCATTTCCCTGGTAGAGTTCTGACCACAGCTTTTCACTTTGCTTTGAGGAACTTCTCAGGGCCTGCTTGTGGGGAAGGGTGGGCCTCAGAAAGAAATTCATTCAAATCTTTATTCATAAGGAAACATTCATTCAGCTGACAAATTATCCACATTTCTCCTTTGTAAATCTAAATCAAGGGGGGAAATGAATAAACGGTAGCAGCATCTGAACGTGTGCAAACTCTCTTTCTACCTCATATTCACTAGAGCATGGTGAAATGAATATTCCTCTTGAATATGAGAAATATATTTCTCCATAGCAAAGCATCCTTCAGCTCTGGAAGGCATCACAGAAATGTTACTTAAGCAAGTTTGCAGAGAGATGAATGAATGGGTCTCTCTCAGTATTGAGATGAAATTTATCTCCTTCACTTATTCTCAGGAAAATATCCCCTCTGGCCCCCATGGCAACCTCTCCAGTTTTTAGATCAGCTATTTATGCAGTATAGGCAATGATATCTCTAACAAAGGCCCTGAGGAAATTAGTCAGTCAGTCAGTCTCCCCTCTCTAGAGTTACCCGAATCATCAATAATTCAGCAAACGTTCTGTTTAATATCACATTTAGGTAATTGGGTGCATTCAGCCAAAAGAAACAGCCTTGAACATGTTGGAAAGGCCTGCAGGTCTGGCTGTAGAACTGGAGATTCCACGGCAAGGTTCGAAAGCAGTTCTGCCTTGACTAAGCCCGCAAATTTCCAGAAGTGCACTTCAAAATCTGGATGCCACCGGAACACAAAGGTAGTCTCGGCACAAAGAAAGATATTCCCTATTATGTGAAGGGCCTCACCATGTCTCACTACAGTTTGTGGAGAGCTCATAGCAGACTGGCTCACAGGAACAAAGCCTAGTTGCTAGCAAATAACAGGTCACCATTTGTTAATCTATTTTCGGCTGCAACCTTAAAGCACACTTAAAGGGGAGTAAACCCCATTGAACATAGTGGGATTTGTTTCCACGTAAACATGCAAAGCTTTGCGGTGTTCATTTCTTTTGGAAGAGATATGTCCAAAAAGGCAGGTAACAAATCTGAAGAATATTCTCTGGCTGTCCCCTTCATACATGCTAGTTCTCATATATTTCACGATTATATGATTCTTCTTGGCAGTTCCAAAGGTTTACTTGAGCTCATACTACTTCCAGAAAGAATAGTTACTGCCAGGGCCAGCCCAACACAATTTGCTGCCTGAGGCAAAGGACACAGCGGTGCCGCCATCCATTCCAGGTAGAGAAACCGACTGCACGGGCAGTTGAATCTTACTTCACCACCGGCAACAGAACATCACCCTCCATCACACCTGAAGGCAGCAGGCTAATTTAGAAGGTGACAGACGGTTCTCCACCAAGAGAGGGGAATGGCGGGGTGGCTCAGGAGGAATGGCGGAGGACTGCCCAGCATTCATTCATTTATTATATTTATACCTCGCCTTTTTTCCTGCAAGGAACCCAAGGCGGCTTACATAATCCTCCTCCTCCTCTCCATTTTATCCTCACAACAACCCTGTGAGGTAGGTTAGGCTGAGAGTCAGTGACTGGCCCAAAGTCACCCAGTGAGTTTCATGGCCGAGCGGGGACTAGAACCCAGATCTCCCGAGTCCCAGTCCAGCACTCTCACCACTACACTACACTGGCTCTGCATCTGCTGCCTGAGGCTGTTGTCTCACTCTGCTTAATGGTAGGGCTGGCCCTGGTTACGCAATACATTTTCCATCTATTTATCTATTATAGGTTACGCAATACATTTATCGATCTATTTATCTATTTTCCATCTATTTATCTATTATCTATTATTTCTGTTTGGCCATGAGAAAAATGGTATAAAAACAGAGCTTTCAGTCCAAGGAAGGTAGGTTGCAGAGGGAACATCTAGAACTGCTTTTCACCTGGCTCATAGCTGTTTTATACCTCCAGCTGCGGTAAGGTACTGGAAACATTCAGATAAATTCCCAGGGCGGCCATGGTGGTTCTAACAATTCACTTGGTAGCCATAGGCAACAAGATGTTCTACATCGGCAAGTGAATGGGCTGGTAGAGGAGAGACAGATGGCTCCTTCCCTCCTCTGTCAGTGCACTGTTTTTATGCTGGTTGTGGAGAAAGGCGATTTCCTCATCCTCAGCGAGCAGGAGAAGAGATGGAGCAATCCCTACTTCCTCAGCAAGCCCACTTGGTTTCTCTGCTAGCCGTAGAGGAAGAAAAATCCCTTCCTCCAGGGCTGGCCCAAGAGATTTTGCTGCCCGAGGCAAAGGACAAGATGGTACCCTCTCCCCTTCCATGTACAAAAGCCGACTGGGCTGGAAGTTGAATCTTCCTTCAACACTGGAAATGGCACAGCATCCTCCACCACAGCTGAAGACAGCAGGCTAGTATAAGGGGTGCAGAGCAGGCCACATGGCCCACTGTTTCTCTTCCGACACCTTGTTGCCACCTCCCAGCATCTGCCACCTGAAATGACTGCTTCATTCATTCTGCCTCATGGTAGGGCCGGCCCTGCCTTCCTCCATGACCTGCACTGGAATGCAGTGGGCTGGCAGAAGTGAGACGGATCGCTCTGCCCCTCCTCTGTCAGTCCACTAGGTAGAAAGCAAAATTGTTACTAGTCTGTCCTTCCACACTGGCCACAGAGGAGGAGACTTTCCCTCCTCTGCAACCAGCATGGAAATGCCAGCTACTAGACTCTTAGCAGCCTAGTAACATTTTATTCAGGCTTGTAACTTTTGGGGGCTTACTTACAAGGCTGCAGAAAACAAACATCTAAAGAAGAAGTCCTGACTGACTGACTGACTCATCAATGCCCAGCTCAAACCATTTAATCTAGGAACGTGAAATTTTGAAGGAACATTGTTTTTATGACGTAGACACCCAGTAAGGAAGGATTTTTGTAAATTCCATCCCTAAGGGGGGGAATGGGGAAATCACCCCTCTCTCATATCTCCTATGGGCAACACAACAGGCAAGCAGTTATGCAAATCGGCCTCACCTCATAATTGCTGCAGGAGCCAATAGGAGCAGTTATGCAAATAGCCCATACGACACTTAGAATGTTTGTATGAATTCCTGCAGGGGCCAACAGGAGTGGGTATGCAAATCTCCCCTAGGCCATTTAGAATGTTCTCTAAGGGGGTGAAAAGGGAGGGAAACTTTTTAAATGACTGACTGACTGAATGACTGTTGTGTGTCGTGTTTCTTTTAAAAACAATTGTACCAAATCCTAAAATCCACACGAGCGAAGCCACGGGCAACAGCTAGTACAAAATAAAAGTAAGGAAAAGATAACTAGGCGCACGCACACACGCACACACACATGTCAGATGTTAAAACAGTACTATTTTTAAATTTTATTTATTGAAAAGATTTATACCCCAACTCTTAACTGGCAGTTCTTTTTTAAGCATTTCCGCTCGCATTGAAACCAATGGGAGGAAAATTATACCAGCTTCACAGGTGTAATTAAAGTGCCTGATCTGGCAGCATGTCAGAGGCGGACAGCAAGCGGGCTTTGGATCCAACATATCCAAAGCCACCCCAAAACTCGCAATTTCAGCCCCTACCACCAGCAGAGACACTGCTGGCAGTACTCTACACCTGCAGGGCTTACCACGCGCGTACGAGGGGCTTCCAGGGTATATGTGCTGCCTCACCGATGGAGCACCACTGGAGGAACACTCCTCACAGGCAACCTTCAGTGAGGGTTGGGATTGCTCTGTTATGATGACAGTTTTTCAGCTTCTTTCCTTCCTCCTTCCTGTGACCTGCCTCATTCCAAAGGGGCTTTGTTGAACCTCAGGAGAGGCATCCCTGCAATGAGACTTCTCAAGTTGCCCCATGTCTTCTGTGGGTGGGAGTGGGATTTGCAGAGGAATCCCATCCTCCTCCTCCAGAGGTCTCCCTTGAGCTTGGATCATCCAGGAGCCTGACAATTCCTCAACCTTGCTAATGGGGCATGGATAAAAATTCAAACATCCACAAAACAAAATGTTTCTTTTTGGTTGCCTTTCTTTCTTTTGTTTTTTTTTTTTAATATTTAATGGTTTCTTTGGCTGGAAAATAAGGAATTGGCTTTTATATAAACACTAAATTTTACCAGCAATGAGTCTTTATCTTTCAACAGGAACAATTGATATTCTCATTTAAAAGTAAATCTTATGGTTACATTTTTATTAATTTAAATGGGCCAATGCCATTAGCTTGGTTTAAATTTCCACATTAGTATTTCTTCCCATGCCATGCAAAATACTTCATATTTCTTCAGAATATAGAATGAAAACATTACAGATCCATGAGGCAATTTCCATAAATTAGTCCAAGGAAATGTAATCAGCATCTTCACTGAATATTTATTTTCCCTCTATTGAGCTGCAGCCTGTCTTCCGGACTATACAAACACAGGGTGCAATCCACAGGCCATTTATTTGTGGATGAACCCTATCTGTATTAAGCTCATAAGCAAGCAATAGGGATGACTACAGCAGAAGAGGAAAGGCAGGAAATACCGTAGTACTGCTGGTACGCAGGGCCGGTGCTACCATTAGGCCAACTAGGCAGCTGCCTAGGGTGCAGGGCTAAAGGGGGTGCCAGAAATAGGGAGGGAGGGCTCAAGTGGGAAGGGGTGTGTGCTAAATATCTGATCTTGCCTAGGGCACCAAACTGCACCAAACTGCCTTGCACCAGCCCTGCTGGTACGGTGGCCACTTACACATTACCCAAAGAGAGGAAATGAATTACCAAAAAAAGAGGACAAAAGAGGCCCCAATTTGCATAAAATTTTGTGTGTGCTAATTTGTATACAGATGCAAATTTAGGAATGATTACTACTACAATTTAAAGAGAAATACTTGACATCTCGCCATAGTGAGGAAGACTGTGACTAGGAGACCCATCAGGACCGGTGCAGGGCAGTTTGGCGCCCTAGGCTAAATTATATTTAGCGCCCCCCCTCGTGCCATGGGGGGGCTCCGGAAAGCAGCCCTGCTCTGCAACCTCCCGCCCCCCCGCCGCCGCCACCGCCACCGCCACCGGACCCCCCTCGCACGCTGCCGCTGCCGCTGCCCCCCCACCTACCTTCCCAGTCCGACGTCTCCTCCGAAAAGGGACCCCCGCGCTCTGTTTTTGGCCGGGGGAAACCAGAGCAACAGGGCTGTTTAAGCCCTGTTGCCCTGGTACTTCCCGCCAAAACAGAGCGCGGGCGGGGCTCCGGAAACAGCACGGAGAAGGTAGGTGTCGGGGGGGGAGGCGGCACGGAGGAGAGTTGAAGCGAGGCGAGGTGGGGGGGAGGTGGCGCGGGGGGGAGGCGGAGCAGAGGCGAAGCGAGGCGGCGCGGGGGGGGAGGTGGCGCAGAGGCGAGGCGAGGAGGGGGAGGCGGCGCGGGGGGGGAGGCGGCGCAGAGGCGAAGCGAGGCGAGGTGGGGGGAGGCGGCGCGGGGGGGGAGGTGGCGCAGAGGCGAAGCGAGGCGAGGTGGGGGGAGGCGGCACGGGGGGGAGGCGGCGCAGAGGCGAAGCGAGGCGAGGTGGGGGGAGGCGGCGCGGGGGGGGAAGCGAAGCGAGGTGAGGTGGGAGGCGGCGCGGAGGCGAGGCAAGGTAGGGGGGAGGCGCCCAGGCTCGGCCCCACCACTACTCCGGGCGCACTTACCTGGCTTTCTCGGAGAGGAGGGGCGGGCGGGCAGGGCAGGAGCGCGCCGGCAGCGAAGAGGAGCGCAGCGTTCTGCGCCCTCTTCCGCTACGCGCCCTAGGCAACCGCCTAGTTGGCCTAGCGGTAGCGCCGGCCCTGAGACCCATGTGCCTGCTCAAAGCCCCTGCTGCTGCTCTCCCTTCTTATGGTCTTTATCTCTAAAGTGGACTTGGACTAGACAGTTCTTCAAACAGAAGACAGTCCTTCAAACAGAGGACTGTAAAATAGGACACATGGCCAACCTGCTTGTTAGAAGGCTACCTAAGATAAATAAGAGAGGTGTTCACAGGCCTATGTGTTTGGGTCCCCAGGATGCCCTACCCTGCCCAAGCCTGTGTGATCTGGATGGGGAACCTCCTTAGGCTGGATTAGGCCCATGAGCTGGAGGTTCCCCACCACTGCTGTAGAGTCTGTAGACGATAATGAACAAGATGGACCAACGGTCTGACTCCACGTAAGGCAGCTTCCTATGTTCACTTTTGGCTGCTAAAGGACTTTGCTTGGCCATGAGAGATCTCTCTTTCCTGCTGGCACAAAGTGTTCCTCAGCTAGGGTAAACAGCTACGGAATTCTTGTCTGAGCTGGAGAAGTATTTGAGGACTTGTAATTTATTTACTGAAGATATATAGGGTGCCTTGTAGGACAGATGCCCTCACAAGTTGGCTTCCGTAAAAGTGCAGTCAAATGCTATATATGTGAAGCAATATAGTTTCAAATGTAGAACAACGGCTCAGTTTGTCAAGGCACTGAGAAAATGGGTGGGTTTACACAATCACTGGATGCAATCGAGCCCTGGTTTGTGCCTACAATCAGGTATATTTGGGGGCAGTGAGAACAGCAAAGAAACAACACCTCACTGCCTCTATCCAATCTTCTATTTGCCGCCCAGCTGAGCTTTTTAGGGTTGTCTGGGGCCTATTACATGCTGGCCCCAAGGACATTCTGGACCCCTCTGAGGCCCGCTGTGAAATGTTTGCTAGGCACTTCCAGGAAAAAATCTCTTACATCCATCTGGACTTAGACTCCAATGTTATGGCAGTTGAATCAGGTAAGGTTCCTAGAGCACAGTCTGGCCAGTTTTTCTTAGATGAGTTTCAGGTTCAGCTTAAGGATGTTGACAAGGTGCTTGGACAGGTTCGTGCAACTACTTCCGCACTGTATCCTTGCCCCTCTTGGCCAGGACCGGTGAAGGGCAGTTTGGCGCCCTAGGCAAAGTTATATTTAGTGCCCCCCCTCTCGTGCCAGGGGGGGCGCTCCAGAGCAAAGCAGCCGGGAAATGCCTGCTTGCCCAGCGCCCGCCCACCCGCCCGCCGCCTCCGGCAGCTGCTTTCCCCGCTGCCAAGCCGGCCTCGCCCACCGCGCAGCATCTTCGGACCGGTCATCACTGCCGCCACGCGCACTCCTAACCCGGCCTAGCTCCGGGCGCCGAGGAAAGCCGAGCGCGACCCCGAGCCCGCCCGGCGCCTGCAATCCTCTCCGCACTGACCTGGTGGTGCCTTTGTCGGCGAGGTGGCCAGGCGGGGCAGGAGCGCGCCGGCGGAGAGGAAGAGTCGGCCAGAAGGAGCGCAGCGTTTCTGCGCCCTCTTCAGCCATGCGCCCTAGGCCGCCGCCTAGTTTGTCTAGCGGACACGCCGGCCCTGCTCTTGGCTCATAAAAACTAGCAGGGAGGGAACAGCCGGTTGGGCCAGGGAGGTGATGATCAATGCCTCCTTGCAAGAGGGAGTGGTCTCATGCCGCTTGAAAGAAGAGGTGGTGAGGCCACTCCTGAAGAAACCCTCTCTGGACCCGGAAGATCTTAATAACTTTAGGCCGGTAGCAAATGTTCCTTTCCTGGGCAAGGTCCTAGAGTGGCCAACCAGCTCCAGGCACTCTTGATGACTCTGATTATCTGGATCCATTTCAGTTGGGGTTCAGGCCTGGTTTAATGATGACCTATGTCGGGAGAGAGACAGGGGGAGTGTGACCCTGTTGATACTCCTGGATCTCTCGGCGGCTTTCGATACCATCGACCATAGTATCCTTCTGGGGAAGTTGTCTGACTTGGGAGTTGGGGGCACTGCATTGCAGTGGTTCAGCTCCTACTTGGATGGCAGACTCCAGAAGGTGGTACTTGGGGAATATTGCTCGGCCCCGTGAACTCTCCAATATGGGGTTCCTCAGGGGTTGGTCTTATCCCCCATGCTTTTCAACATATACATGAAACCGCTGAGTGGGGTCATCCGGAGTTTTGGAGTGCGTTGCCATCAGTACACGCAGCCCTATTTCTCCTTTTCATCTTCAGCAGGTGAAGCTGTGGATGTGCTAAACAGGTGCCTGACTGCGACAATGGACTGGATGAGGGCTAACAAACTGAAGCGCAATCCAGACAAGACAAGAGATGTTGTTAGTGGGTGGTTCCTCTGACCGGATGGAGGGTGTTCAACCTGTACTGGATGGGGTTGCACTCCCCTTAAAGGAGAAGGTTCATAGCTTGGGGGTTCTCCTTGAGCCATCGTTGTCACTTGAGGCTCAGGTGGCCTCAGTGGCTCGGAGTGCCTTCTACCAGCTTCGGCTAGTGGCCCAGCTATGCCCCAATCTGGACAGGGATAGCTTGATTTCAGTAATCTATGTTCTGGTAATCTCAAAGCTGGACTACTGCAATGCACTTTACGTGGGGGTGCCCTTGAAGACTGTTCGGAAGCTGCAGCTGGTGCAGAATGCTGCAGCCAGACTTATTAGTTGGACCAGAAGGTCAGAACACATAACACCAGTCTTGGCCCACTTGCACTGACTGCCTGTATGCTTCTGAGCCTAATTCAAGGTGCTGGTCTTAACCTTTAAAGTCCTACACGGCTTGGAACCACAATACTTGACTCTCCCAACCACAATCTACCCAGACACTATGCTCAACATCTGGGGCCTTCCTCCGGTTGCTGCCTCCAAGGGAGGCTCGGCGGGCGGAGACAAGGGGAAGGGCCTTCTCTGTGGTAGTCCCCCAATTCTGGAACAAGCTCCCTCCTGAAGCCCACCTGGCGCCAACTTTACAATCTTTTCGGCGCCAGGTTAAGACTGCCCTCTATATTGAGGCCTTTAACTCTACATAGTGTATGGTGGGATGGTTGCTTTTTAATTGGTCTCACTGCATTTCCTGTTTTATCTGTATGTTGTTGTTTTTTAAATTGGGTTTTTAAATTTTGTATAATGTTTTTATTGCATATTGTATTTTGTGTTTTTATGGATTGTTGTAAACCGCCCAGAGAGCTTCGGCTGTTGAGCGGTACATAAATAAAATTATTAATCATCATCATCACCGCAGCCCTGGGGGCTGCAGTGTGTGCCAGCGGCCATTTTGAATATTCAACCACCAGCAGGATGTTGCCATGGTTTGTTGTTTCATTCGAACCTGGGAGGCACGGGTTGTCTGAGATTTAAACAGCCCTCAAATAACCCTACAACAGACTATAAGCCACGGTGGGCTGTGGTGATCATGTGAACTCAGTCAATGCATGCCTTTTCTCTCAGGTTTCTAGGAAAAAGCTCAGGTTGGGATTCTGCCATCAGAGACATGCTTTATAAATGGCCCAAGTCTTCCCCATCCATTCCCTCTCCATAGCCACAAAAATGCCAGAACTGTCAGGAAAACCCTTAAGCCATCAGGGCTTCTCATTTTGTCATGCAGAGTCCCAAAATCCCAGCAACTTTAAGCTGCTCACGGGCAAAATTGCAGCTAAGTTTGCAGTTTTAGCTTAGCTGCGATTTTGCCCATGGCCCCTTTAATAGTAGCTCTGCTTAGGCTCAAACAGCCACAGGGTCTCCACAGAGAGACAGATGCTGCTAAGCTGGGAGGGCCAGGCGAGGATGTGTGTGCAGTGCACACACGTGCATGCTCCACTTGCTGCCTCTGCTGCACGTTGCTGTGGGAAAGGGATTACCTGGGTGAAAAGAAAAGGAGGTGGAGACTGCACCCACTGGCCTGGACCAACGGAAAGGTGAATGAGGGAATTTATCACATGATTCCTATCTTTATATTGCCAAAGATTTTATTTCCTAACAGAGCTGACTCTGTGCCTCTAAGAGGTGAGTTTACAGTGTCAGAAGGAAATGCAAGAAACTTCCCCTTCTCTCTGAAGCTCCAAGTTTGGGGGTGTGGAGTGGGTGGGTAAGCTTCACCTGTTGAATTTGTGCCAATCCTGACAATTTGAAAACAAAAAGATTGCCCTGCAGGCACTGACACCACCACCACCACCCCATGAAAAATACCAGATATAAACAATTAAGGGTTTAAGTAAGGTAAAAAAAAATAATATTACAAAAGCCACTTATAAAATATTGTAAAATAATATATAATATAATAATGTAAGAATTATAATACATAAGATATTATATAATAATAGAATTCTGGAAAAGTCATCCTAGCACTGGCGCTGCTGCTGCTACCTCTTCTTCTAGCAAGGAGTAGCATTTCAGTTATCCCTCAATTACACGATACTTCTTCACACAATGCATAATCAATTTGCTGCCACAAGATGTGATGGGTCAGTGTTGTAGATTGCTTTAAAACATGGAGTTTCAGTGTTTAATACTGGATATATGTGCTCAAATGCAAGATATATGAATTGTAGGAAGGAAAAATATTTATTAACCTCTAACCACGAATTTTTAAAAAAGACTAAAGGTTGAAATATTTTGTCCCAGAATACAATACATTTACATTTAAGGCATACCCTTTCTCCATAATAATAATAAAAAAAAACTGTTAGGCCTTCTGAGTCTTTTAACAAAGCATAGTCAATACCGGTGGCCCTCCTTGACAATTTATTATTGAATTTACCTAAATCTAATAGTGTGATTCAATTTTACACTTACTTGGGATTAAGCCCTATTGAATTCTGTGGGACAAACTTCTGAGTATTCTGGCCACTTCCTTGAGAGTAAAGCCCCACTGAAAGAAGTGGGAGTAGCTTTTGAATGAACACTTATAGCATCAGGCTGTAAAACTAGACTTTGCTCCTATCGGAACTCCAGGAATAGCCCTTGATGGTCAGAGACTTATAATGGGCAGTTTCTCATGAATTTATTCTGAAGACTGACACAATTTGTGCCCCTAAAAGGCTTGTGCTCTGAACCTGGCTGTCAAAAATTAACCTCCAGATTGCTTTATTCAACCCATAAGTCTAACAGACAAAAGGAAGGACATCTTCATGCAAACCAAATTAAGTGCATACACTTAAGCAACCTGGGTTTGTATATACGGACTGGGCTTGCATCTTCTTCTAAGAGAAGGTGTTCATGCCTTCCTCTCTGTGCTAGGTTAAGACCATAAGACCATAAAAAGAGCCCTACTGGAAAGGCCTATCTGGTCCAGCATCCTGTTTGCCAGTGACCAACCAGATGCTCTGGAAAGCTCTCAAGCAGGACATGAGGGTTACAGTATGCTCTCACTCATGTTCCCCAGCAACTGGTTTTCAGAGGCATGGTGTCTCCAATCTTGGAGGTGCTATGTAGCCATCATGAATAATCCATTGATAGCATTATCAGTAATATAATGCCTTGAGAAGTGAAGCTAGATACTAACCTCCATGAATTTGTCTACTCCAAGTTGGCAGCCATCGCTACATCTTGTGGCAGTGAATTCCACAGTTTAATGATGCACTATGCAAAGAAATACTTCATTTTGTTTGTCCCAAATGTGCCACCATTTAGCTTTATTTATTTATTTATTTATTTATTATATTTATACCCCGCCTTTTTTCCTGCAAGGAACCCAAGGCGGCTTACATAATTTTCCTCCTCCTCTCCATTTTATCCTCACAACAACCCTGTGAGGTAGGTTAGGCTGAGAGTCAGTGACTGGCCCAAAGTCACCCAGTGAGTTTCATGGCAGAGCGGGAACTAGAACCCAGATCTCCTGAGTCCCAGTCCAGCACTCTCACCACTATGCCACACTGGCTTTAGTGGATAACCCCAGGTTCTAGGTGAGAGGGAGAAAATACTGCCGTTTTGTGTGTTTCCTCTAATAACTTTTGTACTTGACCATGCCCTTTGGTTGCCTGGCCATACCCTTGGCCACACCCTCATGTTGCCTGGCCACATCCCCTTGATCACACCTTCATGTTGCTTAACCATACCTCTTACAAATTCACATGTGTGTCCCTATTTTCATCTGTGAGATGTTGGAGGGTATGCCTCTCTTTTCTGTCCCAAGAAAGTGAGATGTGAAGAAATCATTGAGGCAGCTCAAGTAAAAAAAAATGTAGCGGTAATGGATGGCTTCTGCTACTCTCAGATGTCTTGACTAGGTGTGGTAGTAGTAATATATTTAACATTTATATAACCCTTTAGAGTTCTCAAAGTGCTTCATATGCATTATGTCGTGTCATTCATATTTAACAGCAACTAGGTAAGCTAGGCCAGTATTATCATCATCACCATGTTGCAGAAAGAGGTGAGAGATAGTGGCTTAGCTAAGGTGACCAAGGGAATTCATAGCAGTTGTGAACCTTGGGCTTTCTGGTTCACTGCTCCTTTCTTACTGAGCAATCCTATATACTGGGGTGGGGAGATCTGCAGCAAAGCCACTGCCACATCCAAAGTTCTGCTGGTTTACAGTGGCCAAAGTAGGTGGTGGGTTCCCCCCTTTTCCCCCAGAATATATTTTTTGTTTGTTTCTCTCCCTCCCATTGAATCCAATCGGAGTGGGGGAGCAACATCTTCAACATACTCCCAGAATGGCCCGCTTCAATGCCTACTGCTGGCAGAAACACTGCTGGTGGTACTCCTATGCCCATGGAGCTTTACATGGGTATACTGATAGCCTCTGGGCGGACATGCTACCCCACCAATAGAGTTGCTCACCTAGCCTAACCCCCCTAACTCTGATCCAGCATGGCTGAATGTAAACAGCCATGTAAACAGCAGGCAGGAGACACAAAAATCTAGATAAAATAAAAGATTGGAGCAGCTGGCCCAAGGCATTTTGCTGCTTGAGGCAAAGGACAAGATGGTCCCCTGCCTCCACATTCCATGTGCAAAAGCCATCTGAACTGGCAGTTCAATCTTACTTCAACACTGGTGGCAAGACAGCATGAGCGTTGTTTCGGAAGGCCCACCCTGACATGGGCCCCAGATCTTCTGAGCTGTGCCCTGGATCTTTAGAGCTGCCGCAATTGCCATAATCTGCCTTAATACAAATTTGCTTCTTCCCTCTGAACTCAACAGCCTTGCAGTTCCTAGGAGACCTTAGAATTCACTCCCTTAGCAGATTAATAGGGAGTATACTATGAAGGCACCAGGCTTTTAAACTAGAGGGGAGACTGCCACATTTCCTTCCACACTCTGCTCATTATTTTCATTAGGTCCAGAATCCAAAATTGCCCAACAGCACCACTATAAAATGGCTTTCTTGGAGTGTGCCCGATTCTGCAGAGACTTGTCCAGCCAATTGCTACTGGGCAATTACACTTGTGCCCTGGGCCATTGTAGGAAGCAAGGCCCTGACAAGAGGAAGAATAGGCACATTGGCTGCTCAGCTCACATATCAAATGGAATGTCAGAGGACTTCCCTCGCAGTCACCCCCACCACACAGCATTTGCCAGCTGAGGCAGCCACATCACTCTGCCTAATGATACAGGAGCAGCTACTTATAGAACTTGAGAAAGAGGCTACTCTTGATTTAGTCCTACCCAGGATTCAGTGCAGGATCTACTTGAACAATCGTATTTCAAAGCAGATGTAAATGGAAAAATCGTCCCAAAAAATCCAGCAGAGCCATATTTAATGCAATTTTAAAAGGAGGTAGACTAGATTCTCAACACTGAAATGCTTAATTAAAATGAAGCTGCAAGTAATATTTACAAGGGTCAGATTCCCTTCAGGAATGTTAATTTAAAACCACCACAACTTAATTAGTACGCAGAATCAGAAATTGGATTGATTTGATTGTAAATCATAGCAAGATAATTGCATTATTAAATACAATGAAATTATTAGTTGTACTAAAAACAAAATCAACCTCATGAGCAGCTACCACTTTTGGTGGATATTTGTGAAGGCAAAAGTGGAGAACTTTTTCTGAAACTTAACTTAAGCAAAGGGAAGCTTTTCCTCATAAATTCTAGCATATTTGTTTTGGTTGCCTGGTGCCTGCACTTGCTAGCAGAACTTATTATGACATTACATTCAAAGCCTTCAATACAAACAGTTTACTCCCTAAGGAACCAATACCAGTTTTGCTCTATTGATTAGATGGCAGGTATGCTGGAAGAGCAGTGCAGTCGGCACATATTCCCTCCACATGGCTAACCATGTAACCTCCATGATGTGACTAGCAATGTGAAACCTTGAGCCTGTTCCTAAATGTGAGTCTTTGTATTTGGAAGGAAAAGATGCACAGGGATAATGCCAAGTAGCATCCTAAGTTTCAATGGCCCAGGAAATCATCTAAAGCAGGGGTGGGCAACATGTGGCCTGCAGGCTGCATGTGACCCCTGCTCCCCCCCAAAAAAATTCAGGGGGACCCTCCCAAAAATCTAAAAAAACAAATTTTGAGACAAGCAAAATGGTGCCTGGAGTGCTACAGAGTGCCAAAAAACTCAAATTAACTTGTTTGCAAAAGGGTAAAAGTTAACTTGCAAGCATGCTAATTTTGACCCTTTGGGCACTCTGTAGCAGCTCCAGACACCATTTAAATATATATATATATATATATATATATATATATATATAATTATTATTATTATCATCATCATCATCATCCCCCATTTTTGGCACCTGCGCAGGGGAAAGAGTGCAACCCACTTGGGGGTTGGAGGGGAGGGAATTTCCCCCGGACCTCCCAGATTTGCCCATCCCTGATCTAAAGGCAGGCACACGATGCTGTTCTACTGCTATAGCTAAGTACGTCTGGCCCAATAAGCTACCTAGATGGGAGACCATATGTAAACCAGTCAACTATTTGGATAAGTGTAATTTTTTTTTTTTTTAATGAAGTCATTGTTCTGGTAGTAGAAACATCCTGAAACTTTTTTCCCACCATACAATAAGAGTAATACAATTCATATTATATACAGCGATCAATGGGAGAGCGACCCATGGCCCCTAGACAGCCTCTAGAGGGCCACAGCATCGTTTGGATTCCCAACTCTGAGGCTGGAAAAGAGCTCTGACCTCAGAGCTGGGGATCCGCGTTTGGGTACCCCTCCCACCCCTCGTAGTCAGCATTGAAAGAACCGCATCGGTTGTGTCTCTGAGGCTGTAAGAGTGACCTTGGAGAATGGGTGAAGAGGGCATTCCAGGGGCGGGGAGGGGAGGAGACCGGGTCCGCCAGGCTATCCTGGTGGCGCTCCAGCCTCCTTCCTTCCCCGTCTGAAGCACCACAGCTAGACAGCCGAAATTGGCCATCTAGCTGATTTGCAGGGTGGGAGGAGCGTGGAGGTGAAGATTGCCTCCGCGCTCCTCCCACCCTGCGCAGGATGCCTGTAATCCTCTGAGTTTGGAGGGTTACATGCAGCCCCACTGACTGGACTGTACCCTCAAACATCGGTTCTCTGAATCATTTCAATAAGATATATAAATTTTCACATTCACTTATATATACATTTTATGTGTCTTAAATTCAAAGTTATCAATAAACCATTTTCTCTTTTTTTTATTTATCCATAAATTTTATAAATACCTAAATAAAGTTATTGAAAAACAAAACTGAATATTTGGATATATTGTTTTAGGTCTACAGAAATTAATAAAGTATGTGCAATTTTTTTACAAATGTATCCTTTCTTTGTCTTTTTTCAGCAGTACTAATATAATTACCTGTTTCACACGACATGACAACCCACCATGGGCAGCAGCAATCCATGGTTGATTGTTGTGTCGTCCAAACCCAGACTGCTTTCCTGAGTGGCTTGCTTTTTTCCAGCAAGCAGCCCTGAGAACCCATGGTCTGCAGCAGGGTTTGTTACACCCATGGTGGGCTGGCATGTCATCTGAACCCGGAAAACAGTCCCCACCGTGGGTTGTGGGCAATGGTGAATGAGGCACTTGGCAAGAGTGGCAAAAAATCCCTTGCTGCTCATGCCGAGCTCACCTGAGCCGCAGCCAGTGCCAGCCGCCCCACTGATGCCCAAGCAGCATGGTGAGGTGACCATCACTGGCTCAGTTACTCCCCACCCACCTTTTTTTCGCCACGATCGGGAGCCGTTTCAGCTCGCCACGGCTTTTTTGCCCTTTTTTACCTTTTTTGTTTTTGGAGATCACTTTTCACAATCTCCATTTTGACAACCACTGATAGCCCCTCCAACATTCCCAAGCTGCACACTGGAGGGGCTTTCAGTGGTTCGCCACCCCCCTTTTTTGTGTGTGTGCCCCAAATGTGCACAAATAGTTTTGTTAATTAATTTATTTTTAATTAGCCAGAATTGTGCAATTCCAGAGGTGCAAGTATGCGCATTTCTGTGGGTGCAAAAATGGGAAGCCTCACCTGGGTAATGTCTGCTGTAGAAATGCAGCAGGTACCAACCATGGACATTGACCCAGAGAGGCTCCCAATAGGTGTTTTGTTGTTGTTGTTATTGTTGTTGTCAGTGCTTTTTTTTCTGGAGAAAAGGGTACCGGAACTCTTGGATTACATTTCCTCGGGAGTAGATGGTGATTAAATTGTAATGCAATTAATAGAAGAAAAGGTGCTGGAACTCAGTTCCGGTGAGTTCCACCAGAAAAAAAGCCCTGGTTGTTGTGCACTTTGCTTTGTCTTGACAGCTGTCAAAAGGCGAGCTGTCAATTCAAATCAAAGACACAAGCGATCTTTGCTCGCGCAAAGGGAGTGGAGGGATTTATCCCCCCTTCGCACTGGGATCCTCAGGGGTTTTTGTGTTCCCCTGATAAGTCCCAGTGCCCCCAACTTTCCCACCAATTCCCAAGACTCTAGGTGCACAGGAAGATGGAAAAGTGCAGCCCACCCCCTTTTACTAGAGCATGGTATTTTGACAGCTAAAGGGGTGTGGTCTTTTTGAGATAGCTCCCCATGGTTTTTTCACAGGGACATATGCATTCATGCAAATGTTATGCAAATTGATGCCCTCTTTTGTCCTCTTTTTGGTGATGCAATAGGGCCACTCAACTAGCATTTCCTTGTGTTTTTTTTGAAATTCACTTGATTACATGAGCCCTCTTGGGCTATGTAACAGTAACCAAATTTAAGTTCAACATGGTGTCAAATCTCATGTTTTCAAGGTGAAGGAAACTGAAGGACATGCTATCCTGACTGCTAAATAGATTGCAATTAACCAGCAGAAAATAAGTAATGCGGTCTTACATTTCATTTCCACCTTTCATACACAACTGTAGAATGCAAGGCCCACGCAAAACCTTTTGTTGCCTGATGCAGAACAGCAAATGGCACTCTCCACCCTCACGTCAAGCTGCATAGTACTCAAGGCTGGCCAAGTGATTTTCACGTCTGAGGCAGAAAATTCCACAAGTGCCTCTCCCTGGTCATAAAAATGTAATAATAAATGAAGAGCACGATCCTATCACCCCTACCCTCGATGCACGTAAGACTCCGATGCATGGCGCAAGGCACGCAACCTTCACTGCTGCTCACCCTACATTTTGTCTAGACCAGGGCTCTCCAACCTTGGGTCCCCAGAGATGTTGCTAGACTACAGCTCCCAGAATACCTTGCCATGAGCCATGCGGGCTGGGTATGCTGGGAGATGTAGGCCAGCAACATCTGGGGACCCAAGGTTGGAGAGCCCTGGTCTAGACGGCTGTTTTCGGCTGTCCAGAGGAAGCTCTTCAGAGGGGAAAGGAAGGAGGCTGGGGTGCCATTTGGATATGGCATAAGCCATTGGTCCCAGCCTTCTCCCCTCCCCACCCCAGGCACGCCCCTTTTCCTCTTCTCCAAGGCCAATTTGCGACCTCGGGGAGGCAGCTGGCACGGTTCCTTCTGCGCCGGCTGTGAGGGGAGCGGCGTGGGGGCTCGGCATTTGGAGTTCCACCTCCAAGCTTGCAGGATCTCAGAGCTGGGACTCCAAAAAATCCTATTCCCCCCAGGAAAGGTTGGAGGGCCATATGTCGATTGCACCCTAAATAATTTAAAAATTTGCTGTCATTTCATGACACCCAAATTATCAGCTGACTGAGGCATCCACTTCACTCTGCCTAATGGTAGGGCGAGCCATAAGAATGCAAATCTAGATACCTAAAAACGGCACGGTAAAATACATTTTAGTAAAGATTATTAAAGATCCTTGATCTTGAAACATCAGATTTGACTTCTATGTGCCATACTCTATGAGATACAGAATTTTGAAAATGGCAGCATATGATCCCCCTACAATTCCAATTCAATGTGGGAATTTTGGGGAAGCCTATTATTATTCAATGAGGAATATCCCCTTCCTTTCGTAAGGTCCTCACATCAGCCCTTCTCTCTCTTGCACTCTCTCTTTCTCTCTCTCTCATTGTTTGTGAGTTGTGTTACTGGCCTGAAGCTCATTGTTCCCTTGGGTCTCTCTTTCCCAGGATCATGAGCTCCTAGCTGTCTTGCATCCTGGGATCATCACCCCTTCTCCTGCCTTCAGACAGAGTCTAAGTCAGGGTTCTCCTTCCTTTGGGTCCCCAGATGTTTTTGGCCTACAACTCCCAGCTATGCTGGCTGGGGCATGCTGGGAGTTGTAGGCCAAAAACATCTGGGGACCCAAGGTTGGAGAACACTGGTCTAAGTGGAAGGATAGGTGACAGATCCCTTTCTCCTCCTCTCACACCCTATTTTCCTATCTTTTGCTCATACCTACAACAACTATTCCCCTTTTTTTCCCCTTCTCATCCAAGCCAAAGTGATACTGCCCTGCCCTGCACTGCCACCAACTCACTCACAGCCCCACCTGCTTCACCCCCTTTGAAAAGCCTCATAATTAATCATTTAATTGCTGTGTTAGTACTCTTTCAAAAAAAAAACTTTATTTTCTGGAAAATCTATGACGTCTCCATTGCTCCAGGAGTACCATATGAGGGCACTCCTGGCTAATGTGCTAATAGTACCAGGCTCCACCAGACTGACATCAGGCTGTCCTCCAATAGAATATGACTTGGGTTGCACTGGGAATTCCCTTGCACACCATTTCACTTAAATTCCCCCAAGTATCTTTTTTTTTTTTTTTTTTTTTGGAAGCAGGTCCTGCGTCAGTGGTCAGCATGATTGGGCAGTTACCAAGGGCCCACGAGCTCAGAACGGCCCAACTGTCACTGAGTCTGCCACAGTCAGCACCATTCTCAGGGCCGGATTAACATAGGGGCTATTGGAGCTGCAGCTCCAGGCCCCTACCATAAAACAGGCCCACAGCCGGCCCGGCAGCGTGTGGCGCGCCCACTCACCCGACCCGAGCCGCGCCGCCGACTGCTGGCTGCTGCCGCTGCCGCACTCGCCCTTGCGTCGAGACGCCAGGCAGCGGCTCCCTCGCGGCGGCGGCGGTGGGCCCGCCCCTACCAGAATAGGCCCACAGCCAGGGCTTTCCATGCCGCGCGGACGGAGACGGGTCAGGTGACGGTTACTGGGCCAATCACAGTCATGCGCCCTTTCTGCAGCAGCAGTGGGTCGCCTTTGTGAAAGGCCTGGCGAGGAGAGCCCAGCTCCGGACCCGACCGCGAGGAACAGCGGTTGGGTCCGCTGCAGCAGCAGAAGGTTTTTTTTCTTTTCTTTTTTTCAGAGCGGAGCAGCGTTTGAAAAATTATTTTTATTTTATTTTTTGAAGAGAAGGCTGCAAGAGCGAGCAAGCACCGTCTTTTCTCCCCACCCCCCACTGAGGAGCCCGCCAGGCAAGGACTCGCGTTCATGGGTGGTGGGGTGTGGGGGGTGCTTTGGCGGTGGGGGGTGCTTTGGCACAAGCAACCCTTAGAACTTCTAGCCCAGGCTTAGACAACCTGGTGCCCTCCAGATGTTTGGACTACAACTCCCATAATCCCTTTCCACTAACCATGCTGACTGGGGCTGATGGGAGCAAGATGTGGTGGTTG
Organism: Shinisaurus crocodilurus; assembly: GCA_021292165.1. Classification (NCBI taxonomy): domain Eukaryota; kingdom Metazoa; phylum Chordata; class Lepidosauria; order Squamata; family Shinisauridae; genus Shinisaurus; species Shinisaurus crocodilurus. The sequence continues at coordinate 150,157,797 of CM037877.1, read as the reverse complement.
TGGGCCATGTTTTTTAAAAACAGAATCTGAGCAAGACGTGGTGTGGTGTTTGTGGGGCAGTAGCATTTCCTCTGAGTAAAATATTTGCAGGGTGCTTGGGGACTTTAATCATACGCCTTTCCCAAGCCCACTGCAGTATCCTGCTCAGGAGACAGGCTGGGGCCCATCGAGGTTGGTGCTGGTTGCTGCAGCACCTTTTCTTCCTTATTTTTTTAAAAAATATTTTATACTCTGCGAGCACCTGTATGGGCAGGTGCACGGTTATAGATGCTCATCTTTTTATTTTTTAAAGACTTATTTCAAACTAATTATTTACTAAATTTATTTTAGAGTATTGTTATCCCGCTCCTCAGTCAAATAGACTCCTGGCGGGGCTTACATATGATCAGTAAAGGAAGACAGTCCCTGCCTGCAGGCTTGCAGTCTAAAAAGACACAGCACACAAGGAAAAAGGAATAGGGAGGGATGAGGGATGAAAAATAACAATGCAATCCTGTGCATCTTTAGCCAGAAGTTGCACCTTCTCCAAGGTGCACCTTCTCCAAGTCCAATTCCCCTCCTCCCTGGGTATCTTTTCAGGATCGAGGTATGCCTATGCACACCAGTTGCCTACTCATGTTCTAGCCTATAAGTGAGATGTCTGTTTGTGGAGATTAAATTGGGGGGTGGGGGATAGAATAAGAACAGTCATGCTGGTTCAGACCAAGGGTCTATCTAGTCCAGCATTCTGTTCGCACGGTGGCCAACCAGCTGCCCACGGGAAAGTTAGCCCACAAGCAAGACAGGAGTGCAAAAGCACCCTCTTACCCAAATAAAGTTTCTACCGATGGTCAAGACCCCTTAGGAATACAGAAAATTATCAAGGGTTAGACCAATCCTCCATCTCCCCCAATTCCCATGATCCCTGACCATTGGTCATGCTGGCTGGGGCTGGTGGGAGTTGTAGTCCAAAACATTTGGAGGGCACCATAAACATCTGGAGGGCACCTCTGGCTTAGGAGATATACACCCTGTGTTGTACATTCTCCAAGCCCAATTCTCCTCCCTGGGTATCTTTTCAGGATCAAGGTATGCCAGTTACTGAGGAACATGGGTGGGAGGGTGCCGTGGGGCAGCTTGGAGGTGGCGTGATCTAAGCTGTGGTGGCTTGTGCGACTCAACTAGGATTTCGCTGACCCGAAGTGGGCCCGCGTGGCCTCCAGGCCTCTTTCTGCTCATCCCAGAGCTTAGAGGCGGGGTCGTTTCTTATGTTTTCTGTGCAAGATGTGGGAGTTGTGGGTCATTTTTGAATTTCTTGGAGCAAGATGTGGTGGTTGTGGGCCATGTTTTTTAAAAACAGAATCTGAGCAAGACGTGGTGTGGTGTTTGTGGGGCAGTAGCATTTCCTCTGAGTAAAATATTTGCAGGGTGCTTGGGGACTTTAATCATACGCCTTTCCCAAGCCCACTGCAGTATCCTGCTCAGGAGACAGGCTGGGGCCCATCGAGGTTGGTGCTGGTTGCTGCAGCACCTTTTCTTCCTTATTTTTTTAAAAAATATTTTATACTCTGCGAGCACCTGTATGGGCAGGTGCACGGTTATAGATGCTCATCTTTTTATTTTTTAAAGACTTATTTCAAACTAATTATTTACTAAATTTATTTTAGAGTATTGTTATCCCGCTCCTCAGTCAAATAGACTCCTGGCGGGGCTTACATATGATCAGTAAAGGAAGACAGTCCCTGCCTGCAGGCTTACAGTCTAAAAAGACACAGCACACAAGGAAAAAGGAATAGGGAGGGATGAGGGATGAAAAATAACAATGCAATCCTGTGCATCTTTAGCCAGAAGTAGTAAGTCCTTCAAGTCTCAGCATCTGCCAGCTGGCCATGCTGGCTGAGGTATTCTGGGAGTTGTAGGCCTTATTTCTGTCTAAACCTGCATAGGACCTTTTTCTCCTTGGGGGCTAATGAGCATGAACATGTTTTTTTCAGGTGCAATTTTGACTAGGGAAAAGACTTGGATTAACTCTGTCTGTGTGTCTCTCTCTCTCTCTTTCTCTCTCTCTCTCTCTCTCTCACACACACACACACACACACACACACACACTTCCCCCATCAAATTTATGGAGGAGAAGGATATCAATGGCTACTAGTCCTGATGGCTCTATGCTATCCAGTATCGGAGGCAGTATGCCTATGTACACCAGTTGCTGGTGTGAAGGCTAAATGCAGGTTGCTTGTTGCTAGTTGAAAGCAATATTTGGAGTTTGTGAATGACCTTAACTTTGTTGACTGTGTAACTTCTTTGCTGACTGTTCTTCTTTGCTGACTAAAATATTTAATTTGTTTTAATATAAAATTGCGTCTTCATTTTATTTATTTCCATAAAAAGGCCCACCAAAATCCTCAGCACCAGGCCCATAATGCTCTTAATCCGGCCCTGACCATTCTCCTCCTCGCCCTCCCAGCCAGCCCCACTGGCAAAAGAAATTGCTACAGCTGAGTCTGCATGCCTCGCAGCACCTTATTTTAAATGGATGTATTCGCATTTTGAATAGCAATTATCTGAACCAATCAGATGCTGCCTTTGGGGGAGCATGGCCAATGCAGGCACAGGGCAGTTTTTACATCACTTCTGTGCCCTCACTGGCCAAGTCCCCCTCCAAAGGCAGCACCTGATTAATTAAGATCACTCAAAACATATGTTGTTGTTTTTTAAAAACCTTTTAAAATAACATAGGGAGCCTGTGCTTGGCTGTCCAAGTGCTGCTGGGCTGGTCGGGCCAGGTGAGGGATTGGATCTACTACCGCCAGCATCCACCACCACCAGGTAAAGAAAGCCAGAGTGGAGGGTGGGTGGGTGGGCAGAGGGCTTTTGCCAGTAGGCAGGTGAACAAGTGGGGTTGGGGGACTTCAGCTGGTGGGGTGGGCGTCTTTGGCGAGAGAACAGGTGGGTGGGGGCTTTTGACAGCAGAGGGCCTGGTGGGGGCCAATCAGCATTTGCAGACAGACAGCTAGAGCTAGAAACTGTGCCATCCCTGTTTGGAAGGGCTACCTCCTGGAACATGGGGCATTACTATGCAGATGTGTGTTCAGAGACACATGTCCAGAGCAAGTGTGGTAACCTCTCTTTTCCTTCTGGCAAATGGGCTGTGCTGAATACAGTAAAAACATTACCCATGGGAGTTTGTATATTTGTTCAATGGAGCCCTTCCCCCAGACTTTGATTAGATTGTTCAGATATTCTTATTATTTAAAATCACTAAAACCAAAGGTGAACTTTAATGGCAGACTTTGTTCACTCTCTCACACACACACACACACACACATATATATATACACTAGCTGTTGTCCGCGGCTTCGCTCGCGTGGATTTTAGGATTTGGTACCATTGTTTTTAAAATAAACATGATGGAATCCCAGCTCCCCCGGGATTACACAATGAAATCCCTGCTCCCCAGGGACTACACAGTGAAACCACTGCTCCCCTCCCCCGGGACTGCACAACAATAAAATCCCTGCGCGCGCACACACACTCCGGGACTACACAACAGTGAAATCCCAGCTCCCCCCCGGACTACACAACAGTGAAATCCCAGCTCCTTCGGGTCCACACAACAATGAAATCCCAGCTCCCCCCCCCCCAGGACTACACAACAATGAATTCCCTGCTCCTCCCTCTGGGACTATACAATGAAATCCCTGCTTTCCTCGCCCCTGGGACTACACAATCAAATCTCTGTCCGCCCCCCAGGACTGCACAATGAAATCCCTGCCCCCCCCTGGGACTACACAATGAAATCGCGCAGCTCCCCCCCCGGGACTATGCAACAATGAATTCCCTGTCGCCGTCGTCCGGGACCACACAATGAAATCCCTGCTCCCCCCCTCAGGACTACACAATGAAATCCCTGCTCTCCCCCCCCTCGGGAATGCGCAACAATGAATGCCAGCTTGCCCCCTGGGACCACACAGCAATGAAATCCCTGTTCCCCCTCCCCCACGGGACTACCCAACAATGAAATCCCAGCTCCCCCCCCCCCAGTGTAGGTCCCAGCTGCAGTGCATATGAACATTCTGTTTGGACGTAGGAGAGATTTGCATATCCGCTCCTGATTGGGCCCCTGTGCCGGTAGTTCATACGAACATTCTAAATGTTGCTGGAGTGATTTGCATAACCGTTCCTGAATGGCCCCTGAGAACATTCCAAGTGACGCCATTGGCTATCATCTATTTTGGGCTGTACAGGCGCAGTGATGGCTTTTTCGGAGATTTGAACCTGCCAGTATTTGTCCTTGGCTGATGGAGAGTATGCGTGCCAGGTTTGGGGCGGATCCATCAAACCATGTAGGAGCCTATGCGACGCATGCAAACGCCCGTACACACGGACACACAGACACACAGGATTTGGGATGCCCCACACACAACAGTCATTCTCTGACTGAAAGTGTAACGTTTAGGCTGGGTGCTGGCAGTAGAAAACCTTTCTGACAGAAATATCTGATCTTAAAGAAAAATCAGGTTAATCCTGAGAGTCTACAAGTGATGAAGAGTGACCGTGCCAAGTTTGGGGTAGATCCGTCAAAACATGATGGAGCCTATGTGATGACACCCCACACACAACAGTCATTCAGTCATTTAAAAAGTTTCCCTCCCTTTTTACCCCCTCAGAGAACATTCTAAATGGCCTAGGGGAGATTTGCATACCCACCCCTATTGGCCCCTGGAGGAATTTACACAAACATTCTAAGTGTCGTATGGGCTATTTGCATAACTGCTCATATTGGCTCCTGCAGCAATTATGAGGTGAGGCTGACTGACTTGCATAACTGCTCCCCTGCTGTTTTGCCCATAGGAGATATGAGAGTGGTGGGCCGATTTTGCCCCCTTTTTTCACCCCCTTAGGGACAGAATTTCCAAAAATCCTTACTTAGTGGGTGTCTACATCATAAAAGCAATGTTCCTTCAAAATTTCACATTCCTAGATTAAATGGTTTGAGCTGGGCGTCGATGAGTCAGTCAATCAAAAATCAGTCAGTCAGTCAGGACACCTTCTTTTATAGATAGATAGATAGATAGATATATTTTGCATCTGTCTGAAAAAAATGAGTTAATCGTGTCATGTTCTGAAGTCATGATTGATAGCTTCAGTCCTTAGGATGCAAACTATTACCTGTTGGAAATGAATCTGAGCAAAACCAGTTTGCATTGACATTTAACTCATTTCTATGGTTACATATTTTTTTTTTAAAAAAGTTGCTGTATCTGACAGTGCCCATTTAAACATACGATCATATCTTAGAAATCAGGAACTGTAAGATGTTTGTTTTCATATCAAAAGGGTTTCTAACAAAGGTAGAATGGAGGTTTTAAATGTCACAGCTTACTGTCCAAGGCAGGGGTGCATTTCTCTAAAGTATTTGCATGTTACAAGATGACACAGCATTGGAATGCTTAGCCAAATCCACAACAACATCTACTTGCCCATGGCATTAAACAAAACTATATACTTGATTCCTTTAACAAGGAGGCTGCTGAAGCAAATGCAAATTGATGTTGCCTTATTTACAGCTGAGCTGGTTATCAACATATGAACCGGATAACTTAGCCGTATTTCTATGCTTTATACCTGCATTAGTCCTCTGCTCCAGTGAGTAAAATCCAGATGAATTTTCCATATGGAAACAATATGGTTTAGGAAAACAACCCCAAAACTGAATGCTTGAGTCTAACCTTTCGTCAGAACATTCATCCCTCCTAACTTCAGTATAAACTTATATGGCTTTTCTTAAAAACAAAACAAAACAAAACAAAAAACATACAAAAAATACACCACAGTTCACAAAATAAAATCATAATAAAACAAATCAATCAAACAATAAATCAGTGATAAAAACAATAAAATATCTCATTAAAATAACCAAGAGTTGTTGTCAATGTTGGCAAGTCAGGAAAATGCCTGGGGAAATTACTCCACACTAGGAGCCTGACAGGCTTGTGGCTTACGCTGGCTCAGCTTGTCTGACTGTGGAAAGCTAAGCAGGGTCAGGCCTGGTTATTACTTGGATGGGAGACCCCTCCTCTAGTTTCCTGCACTGAGCAGGGGGTTGGACTCGATAGCCTTGTAGGCTCCTTCCAACTCTATGATCTATGAAATCTATAAATCTCAGTGGGGAGATCATTCCCTATGAGGGGCACCGGAAATGGTGGGCCCTTTTCCACACCACAACTAAATGAACATCAATAGGTTGTGGTATGTAAGCAAGGCCTCCCCTTCAAAATGTAAATATCAGGGTGTCCTGTACAGGAGAAGGCAGTCTCTCAGATAACCCGGTCCTGAGCTGTTTAGGGCCTTGTAAACAAACAATAACACCTTGAACATGGCTTGGTAGCTAATTGGTTGGCAGCCAGTGCAGACCTTTTAGCACAGGAGTCATATTTGCACAGCAGGAAGCTCCATTGGCAATCTGTCCACTGCATTCTGACTGCAGCTTCCGAATTAATCTCAAAGGCACCCCCAACCTCCTGAGGTTACCAATGCATGGATCATTGTGGCCAAGCTAACAGGAATTGTCCAGGAATCGTCACAACTGTTGTATCAGCCAAAGCTGGTCTTTGCCACTGACACCATTTGGGCCTCCAGTGACAGAGATGAATCTAAGAGCACCTCAGACTATGTCCCTGTCCCTCTAGGGCAGTGTTCTCCAACCTTGCATGGGAGTTGTAGGCCAAAAACATCTGGGGACCCAAGGTTGGAGAACACTGCTCTAGGGGGAGTACAGTCCCATCCAGGACAGGTAATTTATCCAACTCCAGGACCTGGGAACTGCCCACTCACACGCCTCCATTTTACCAGGCTTCATTTGCCATTGGTTTTGGCCCTCATCCAGCCCACCACTGCATCCAGGCACCTGTCCAGGCTGTGCATGGCCACATCTGACTCAGATGTAACGGAGAAATAGAGCTGGGTGTCATCTGCATACTGATGACACCTCACCCCCAATCCCCTAATGATCACACATGTTTCATACACATGTTAAAAAGCAATGGTAACAAGACCGTGCCCTGTGGCACCCCACAGCACAATTGCCACGGGCTCGAGACACAATCCTCCAATGCCACTCTCTGGAACTGGCCCTGTAGGTGCAGCAAATATAACTGTTTTTTCCTTTTCTTTTCACTGTTAGGATTCATACAGAAATTGGTGCCTGCCTTACCCCTTGGGCAGTGAAGGGGCTCCATAATCTTTACGTGAAGAATCTTTTGGCTCAGTGGGTCACAGTGCTGATTTTAGATTGGCTGGTAGACCATACCTACCCCACACGGTCCACTTGTTCTGTGTGTGTGTGTGTCACCTTTCTTCCTGTCCATCAAGTGCTAGTTGGGGTGGGAGAAACCAAATTAGACATTATTTGTTTATTTATTTATTTATTATATTTATACCCCGCCTTATTTCCTCTTGCAAGGAACCCAAGGCGGCTTACACAATCCTCCTCTCCATTTTATCCTCACAACAACCCTGTGAGGTAGGTTAGGCTGAGAGTCAGTGACTGGCCCAAAGTCACCCAGTGAGTTTCATGGCCGAGCGGGGACTAGAACCCGGATCTCCCGAGCCCCAGTCCAACACTATATAAGATTACCCCAATATGCATCCTTTAAAAAAAAATATCAACCAAGCGGCTTTGGGAGGAGCAATTGGGAGTGACGAGTGTCTGCTTAACTCTTCCCCACTAGCCTTCCACCCCCCCCTACTAATTGCCCCCTGCTTTTGCAGGTTCCCCTGCAGGATTCCAAATGTGTGTATCTCCAATGAAAAAAGCAGTTTTTACAATTAGGGGTCCAAATGGAAACTGACTTCTCGTTCCCCACACTATTTCAACTTCCTTGGGATGATGGAAATGAGACTGCCAGGAATACCCTCAACATTTGCTCAAAGGATTCTCGTTAGAAACATACAACAAGGGACTATGTTTAAAATCCTGACAGAAACAAAGCATAGAAACTTAAAAGTCAAGAATTGTATATATAAAAAATATAACCATAAAATATAGTAAAATAGATTAAATTTTATAATGTAATGTAAAAAATTTCCAGAAATATTTTTTTAAAAAATTATTATATATATAAAACATGTATAAGACAGAAACAATTAGACCTGTAAAATACAACGTCTTTAGGGCTGAAGATGATGATAATGTCCTTTCAGAGGACCTCTCTCTCTAGATGGAGTATTATTAGTGCCAAAGTTTTTTTGTTTGATGCTTCCAGAGAAATGTCCTCACAGCCTGTAAGCTTTCTTTTCTCTTGTATAGAAGCCAAACGCGTTTCGGCCCAAAGGCCTTCTTCAGTGGCTTAGGAAAAATACAAAACTTACAGTGAATCAAACTACAGTCTGATAGTTTTTCAAAAGAAATTAGTAGTAATATAAAACATAATTAAATGATATCATGCTCACCCCTGTAGTTTTCACTTAAGTCAATATACAAGCTAATGCTCTGTATCTCTCCAATTCTATATAAAATATACATTTGTTTTATTAGTACATACACTGATAAGAAATTTTTTATAAATTTAAAAAGATAGAAAAAATAAAAATATATGAGAACCCTTTCAGAAGGAGTATATTGACTCACCAAGGTTGGTTTCATCTACCAAGCTCCTGAGGCAGTGCTCCAGAGCTTGGCAGATGGAGTAATTTATCTGGTGTGATACTCTTACACACACCTGGTAGTCATCTTCATTTAGAGGTTGCCTGATAATATGGCTATACATCTAGTATTCTGAACGAACTTACACTAAAGTTTGTCTTTATACATAATTTATTTCAACAAAAAAACCATGGCAAAAATAGTATACTACAAACCAGTTGATAACCAATCTATGTTCTCGTTGCCATGCCCTTTGCCTGGGAAACTTCCAACACCCAGATTCCTAAAATTGACATAGTCAGTGGAGAAGAGTTTTAAAAGGCTGAAGGGCAAATTAAGAGCACTGTGGAGGAACCACAACAGTGTTCATTTCTTTCTTTACACATTTATAAGCCGCATTTTAGGAAAACATTTTCTCACAGGGCAGCGTACAGATAATTGCCACAAAAACAATAAAACAGTAAAGTCAGCAATAAAACAAAAACATTAAAAACAGCACAACTGATAATGGAACAAGCAAGTTGACATACACAAAAATCAATCATAAATAAGCCTTCCGGAATAAAAACGTTGTCAAAATGTGCTTAATAGCATGCTGCCAGGAGCCGGGTAGTGATCTGTCCATGACAACAGAACCACATCTGGCTCCCCCCCCCCCCTATAGAACACTCCCCTTCCACTCAGAAAAGAACATATCAAGAAGAGTGCACCTAGCTACATGAGTTGGACCAAAGAAACGGGTGTGTGATTGTTATTTATTTATTTACGACATGTATGTACCACTCCACATCTAAACAGATTCTTGTGTAGTGAACAATACAAGACAAAAGGAATAAAATACAACACTAAAGTGTTTTGTTTGGGTTTTTTTTAACAGTATACCAATAAAACCCATGGCTGGTCAATTGGGGAAGGCTTGTTGGAAATAAAAATGTTTTCAGCAGATGTTGGAAACAAAACAGTGTTGGTGCCTGCCTGACATCCAGAGGCAGGGAGTGCCTGTGAAGGATTGAGGCCTACACAGGCTTAAGTTTGTTGAAGCCTGAAGGCCCAAACACTTCCCTAGATTAGCTGAAGCCTGAAGGCCCAAACACTCCAGGATGGGAGGGGGAGTTTGAGAGTTTTAGTACCCAATAGAAGTTAAGAATTAGTCTCCTGATCAAGGTCACCTGATTATAACCTTCCACTCCTGAGAGGGCTATATATGTGTGGGGTGTGGTCAGCAGGCAGCAGAGGCAGGAGAGTCGTCGTCGTCGTCGTCGTCGTCGTCGTCGTCGTCGTCGTCGTCGTCTGAAGATAAGCTAGAGAACCTTGTAGTGTTTGTTTGTTTATTTTATCATACTTGCTTTTGAATTATAACCACTCTATTAAGTAAATACCCTAATATTATAAGTAAAGTTTGTTGTGTACCCTGGTGTGTTGGAGTGACTTATTCACCACGTCTAAAGCCTACACCCATGCTACTGGAAGCAGGCAAAGGATTTGATCTCCTGGAAAGGGAGAGGCTTTGAGAAGAGGCAGATATCTTCCAAAGGCAGGTCGAGGGGTCCCTGCAGTAGCGGAACCTTGACAGTGCCACAGAGTGGGAGCCACCACACTGAAGGCTCTACTCCAGGTAGATTCTAACCAAGCCATAGGTATATGTGGAACCATCAGGAGCACCTCATCCTATGACCTCAGTGACCAGGCAAGTTCATAAGGGAGGAGGCACTCTCTCAAGTGCCAAGTTGTTTAGGGCTTTATACACTGACTAGTAACAAAAGCTTAAACTTGGCCTGCTAGCAAATAGGCAGTCCGTGCAGTTCCCTCAGCAAAGGAGTTGCATGCTGAAAAGGGGCAGCTCCTGACAAAAACTGTGCTGCTGCATTCTGCACTAGCTCCAGCTTCCAGAGCAGCCTTAAGGGTAGCCCCATGTAGAGTGCATTACAGCAATCTGGTCTTGAGGTTACTAGCACCTGTATCACTGTGGCCAAGCTTTCCTTTACCTCCTCTTGGTAAAAGGCACTCCAAGCTGCTGCAGTCACTTGGGACTCCAGCGACAATGATGGATCTAGCAGTACCCCGAGACTACGAACCTGATCTTTCAAAGGGAGTGCAACCCCATCCAGAACAGGCAATGAGCCTATCTCCCGGACTTGGGAACCACTCACCCACAGGGCTTCCGTTTTGCCAGGATCCAGCCTCAGTTTATTGGCCCTCATCCAGCCCATCACTGAGTTCAGGCACTGATCCAGGACTTGCACAGCCTCTCCTGATTCAGTTGCAGCCCTGAACACGAATGGGAGCACTTCTTTTTTAAAAAAATGTCCTCACATTCCTGAACCTGAGATTGCATTAAACAAATGTGTATTTTTTGAAAGATGCACACTTTGAAAAGTGTATTTAAAAACAAAAACAAAAAAAACCCAACGCATTATCATGCTTTACTTGCACAGTCTCGCCTGATTCAGATGTCACAGGGAGAGAGTGTTGTGTGCCATCAGCACACTGAATGGACTTTCCTCCAAATCCCCTAATGACCATACCCAGCAGCTTCCTATATATGTTAAACAACATTGGGAACAAGATGGTACCCTGAGGAACCTCATAGCTCAATTGCCAAGGAGCCAAGGAATAGTCACCCAATGTTACTCTCTGAAATCAACCCTGCAGGTAGGACTGGAACCCCTGTAACACAGTGTCTCCAATGCCCAACCCATGGAGCTGATCAGGAGGATACGATGACTGATGGTAACAGAAGCCAATGAGAGATCAAGCAGAATTAACAGGGTCACACTCCCCCTGTCCTTCTCTCGATAAAGGTCATCCATCAGGGCGACCAAGGCTGGTTCAGTCCCATAACCAGGTCAAAACCCAGACTGGAATGGGTCTAGATATGGGTTGTTATGGAGACCATGAAATCCTGAGCCTCACCTGACAAGGCAGCCCCAGGGTGGGTGCTGAAATTCCCCTTGGGGTCTCCCACATCACTCCCAACACTACCTCTGTCAACTCAGGCAACGAGACTGTTGGGCACCAGGTTAAGCACTACATCAACAGAATCTCTATCACAGGGGTAGGCACTGAGGGTGACTTCTTGCCCAAGGAACCTCAAAAACCTGGAGTGGCACTGAATCCAGGTGATACACGCCACAGGACTGGGCCACCTTGGTGATTCCCCTTCTTTTGTGATCCTGCCTGCCTTTATGGCACTCCAGAGGTTTAGTTCTCCATAAGTTCACTATTATCTCAGTGAGAGGATCACAATTTCTAGTAATCAGTTAATTCCCATTCCCACCCCCACCCAATATTGTCACCCTAACGTTATTTCAGTCAGGAGATTACTCATAAATGTTTTTTCCCATGCACGCATTGCTTTGAGCATTTGAGATGTGCCACTTGTTTTGTTCATAATTCATTAAAAAAAAAAAATCCTGTGGCTGGGTAGCTAATGAGTTGAGATCTTGACATTGCAACTCTTTGAACATACAAATTGCTATGGAAATAGCATTACAGACTGGGGGAAAGAGGGGGGCAGAAGAGAGAGCAAGAGCCAGATTTCACTTATTAATTAGGTCAGCATTAAAGAAAAGATTGATAGCATTGCCAAGAGTTTAGTAATACTGGAGAAGAAAGGAACACAGGTGCCTGAGATGGATGGATCTCCCTCCAAGCTCCTACTTTTCTGAGAAATACCTCAGTGTTCACTTCCTGAAAGTGCAAAGTGCCGCTAGACTGGTTTAACCAGGGCCAGTGCCAAGCATGAAGGGTCCATGAGCCCTTTAGTGGACCCCCTCCTCTGTTCATGGGCCCTGGAGGGCTTACCTGGAAGCAGTGGCAGGCAGCAGCAGCCCTCCAAGCAGCGCCAGATGGTTGGGAGTTGCCATTTTAATTTCCCACAATGCTTCAGAGTGATGCTACATTGGGGGCATTGTAGGAAATAAAAATGGCAGCTAGATTCAGCCATTTGGAACACCAGGTTAGAGGGGGGAAGTAAAGGGGAGCTAAAGGCAAGCATTAGTGAGGGCCCCTGCCAAGCTGCTCCCCACCCCCATCAAGCCCAGAGATGCCTGATGCTGACATTGGTCCTGGATTTAACCATTAACATCCCTGCTAGGCTTGCATTTATCTGGAAGTTTGTGAGAAATGAGCCCACACTTGCAGTTCAGTAGCTTTAACCAATGAGTGACGTCAGAGCTATGAATGGCACCAGTGCTAGCCACAGAGATAAGACAAGTACAGAGCGTAGTTTGTGCCGCAGGGCAAACAGTGTTTTAAAATGCTGCAGCAAAAGTTATTGCCATCACTCCTCCACCCCATGTGGTATCTGTCTGCCAATGGCTGGTTTGGTCTTCCAGCCAAAAATATCCTCCACGAAACACAGCTCAAGTCATAGCAGCAAATGACTGTTTCATTCAATTGGCCCCTCTCACACTCCCTCCTACCCACATCCAGTGCTGCATTGTATGCTGAAGTCTCATGCTCCATTGATCTGCATAAAGCAACATACACATTGCACTTGGCCCCAGCAAAGCATCACATGACCATATCAAGTCAATCCTTAAGCTGAGCTATGTGTCACTCTTGACTTTTCCTATCTCAGTGGTGATAATCTGCTTTATTTCTGTCACAGATGGTTACGGATGCAACAGGTTAAATGATAGAAACCGCACATAGTCTGAAAGTCTGTGCCTGATCTTTGTTTCACACAGACCACAACCAGCTTTCCTAGGGGGGAAAGTGTGCAGTGCTTATTAATGATTGACCTCTGTTTAACTCTTGCCGGATATCCAAAAGCAGAACATGCCACGTAGGAACATGTAGGAACAGATTCGCAGGCAAGGGCCTATTAATATGTAGCCATGTCTTTTGGTGATGGTCTTCAGTTGGAATTAGAAGAATTCCTTTTTGGAGCCCATGTTCCGTGTTCTGCAGGGGGAGACCCCTCTTAAGAGTCTCCAAATTGTCCACTCTTTCAGATGCCTTAGGTAAGCCTATCAGGTTGCCAGTCCCAGATCCCATTCCTCCCATAATAATTCCCAGCCCCACTCTTTCCCCCTCCCTCCTAATCCCAGATCTCACACACACACCTAAGTTGTTCCTAACCCCAACCCCCAACCCTAAAGTACAAGGAAAAATAATTGTTTTATGTCCTAAAAGGGCTAGAGGAAAGTTTGCATAAAGTTTAGTAATTCACATTATCATCTTATGCACATCTATTCAGAAGCAAGACCCACTGAGTTCTGTAGGACTTACTCCCAGATAAGTATGATTGCTATACATTGTGTAGGATTGCAGTCAAACACTCCAGTTTGATAGCTGTTTACCTACACCTCCTGAAATGTTCTCTTCTACACAACAATTAAATGTTCAAGAGCCTCGTCTGCTTTTTCATCTGGCCACCCTAGTTGAGTATTACCTTGGACAGAAAATAAGCACTGTGAGTTCTTAACCCCTTTCTCAATCCACCATGTGATTTGCAGAATTAGTAGATGATTTGCATAATATGTAAATTAGACCACCTGGATTTGGGGAAGTGGAATATGGTGACCCTAAACCAGCAGTGGACAGAAAGATCTCCAGATGTGTCAGACCACAATGCCCAGCATTCCTGCCCATTGGCCATGCTGGCAGAGGCTTCTGGGAACTGAAGTCCAAAACTTCTGGGGAGCCTTCTGCCCACCCCTGCCCTAAACTGTTCCCACATTCCAATTTTCATCACAGCAGTGCCTTGCAGGTGGACTCCGCTGGAGAAGAACCATGTTGTGGGAAAGACTCCACCACTGCCATTTGAATTTAGGGCCTCTGAGGGAAATAATAAGCCTTTCATTTCCTAATTAAACACAAAAGTAGTGTGAAATGTAACCAGATATGTTCACAGCATTTCTTGGGATTTTGATCTCATGAGGCTAATCAAGGGGAAAGGGTTATACAAATTAATTTTTTAATATGTTATTTTTATTTTATTTTATTGCTGTGTGTGCACAAGACCCCTCTGGATTTTCATTGACCCCTTTTAAAATCTTCAAGGGGAATATTTGACTCTCCAGGTTCCCCCCCCTTCCTCCCACTAAAGCTTTCAGAAAGATCGCTGAACGTTTGTAATGATGAAGCAAGATTATAAAGAAACACAGTCATTACTCTTGCAGCCCTTTTTTCTTCAATTAGTATTTCTAATCACATTAGACATGTTTTCAGTATCCAGAGAGGATGCCTGATCCCTACAGCTATCGTGAACCATTAACTTTAATTAAAATTTACAAGTCTAATGTTGTTACATCTGCTAAAAGCATTAACTGCCATGTTAATTACCAAAATGTTAATGTTGCGTTAAAATATGAATGTTCCCTTTTGACAGATCATCTCTGGTTCCCCCACCCCCGCCTTGCTGGAATGTGTCCTAAAAACTGCAAAATCTGAAGGAAAAGCATGAGTAGGAACTGAAATAATGAACAATACCAGCAAAATCTGTAGCTCAGCATGACACTTCTTGGTCCAGGGTTACATCCAATGTCAGTCTAACTTAAGTCCCATTCATTTCAATGGGTCTACTCTAAGCAGGACTAACATTGGATGCAACCTTCAGGTTCCCTGATAAAGCAAAGTTCTGGCAAAGATCAGGATCTAAACTAAATAAGCAATGGTTTTTCATGTCTGATAAAGGATTATCATTGTAAAATAATGTATTTAAAAATTACTCCATAAAGTTGTAATACATTTGCTCCATAGAAAAATTGAACATATTGCCTATTCCCACAATATGTATTTGTGTTTGTTTGTTTTTATAGCTTCATTTCTGTGCAATACATAAGACTTAGTTCTGAACTGCTGAATACCTTTCAAGGTATTCAAGTTTGGGAGGGAGAAAGAAGGAATAAAGTATTCCACTATTTATATTAGTTTGGAGACAGTTCTCAGAATTCATACCTGAATGAATGATCTCACATCCCTTGTCTGGGATATAAAGTAAAATCATTATTTACAGAACGCCTAATCAAGTACAACCTCCTCCAATGAAGGCCTATTCACACATTGTTGGAATTTCACAAACAAATTTACTCTGGGCATGATGTTGCTGATGAAACAAACCATCCCCCTTTTCTGGAATCATTAGCAGGGGATGTGTGCACACAGTCTCTGTTGGCACAACTCCCACAAGGCATTTGCACAGACGGAAACCTGCCAAAGGATCCATTATTGTGTGAATATGAAATACAGGTTTGCAATATGTGGGGAAATTCCCTTTCAGTTGAGGTGGATGAATGTCCATGTCAGATCAAGTCATGTGGGAATCAGCCTTTACTTTCTATGTTTGAGCTCTACCATCTCATCCTTTTCCCCTTGCAATTTTGGTCTACTGAAGAGCAAAGAATCAGGGGAAAGTTCAAGAACTTGAACCCCTGATATGTTTAAACCTTTTCCTCTGACGTAACAAGGCCATTTCATACATGCATATACACTACTTGATTTCTCCACACTGGATGGCTTCCAGCTAAATTGCAATGCACTCTATTGAAAAGATGCATGGTGTTACAGAGATAATTGCGGTGTTTGATCCATGGTGGCATGTTCATATAGGAGTGAACTGCACAGATGACCACTCGAAGAACTACAGTTACAGGTAAGCAACCTGTCCTTCTTCTTCGTGGTCTCTGTGCATCATACATATGGGCAGAGTAACAAGCTGATTTACCGGCAGCGGGATGGCAGCACACGTCACTGCAGCACCGACGAGAGGACTGCCCTGCCAAAGGCGTTTGCTTCCCGAGCTCGAAGGTCAAGTCTATAATGTTTGATGAATGTCAATGGCGTGGACCAGGTGGCTGCTCTACAGAGTTCTGGTAGAGGGATGCCTTTTCCAAACCCCACAGACGTTGACTGTGCTCGGGTTGAATGCGCTCTCACTGAACCAGGTAACTGTTTGTGTGCTATCTGGTACGCAAGTTTAATTGTCTCTACAATCCATTTTGCAAATCTCTGTCTTGACACAGGTAGGCCTTTTGATTTGCTCCCACAGCAGACGAACAGCTGCGATGTTTCTCTGAATGAAGCTGTCTGGTCCTTGTAAAAAGCGAGTGCACGGCGAACGGCTAGTGCGTGCATTCTCCTTTCCAAGTTGGTAGTTGGATTCGGAAAGTAAGCCGGTAGAACTATATCCTGGGCCGTATGAAACTCGGACACCACTTTCGGCACAAAAGAAGAATCAGGTCATACAATCACCTTATCTTTATGGAAGACCATATAGGGTGAGTCCACTCTGAGTGCACAGAGCTCGCTGGATCTTCTCGCCGATGTTATGGCGACCAGAAATGCCATTTTCCATGTCAGAAAATGGTCTATTGTGGCGAGTGGCTCAAATGGTTTTTGTGAGTGAAGGAGTGAAGGTGGCGGGAGCAGGCAGAGGGAACATCAGGGCCTGCTCCGGTTGGACTGCCCCACCCAGGGCTAACTGACATCAAGGGTCCTGTGGGGAAGAGGAAGGAGTGAAGGCGGCAGGAGTGGGCAGAGGGGACATCAGGGCCTGCTCCGGTTGGACTGCCCCCCCCCCAGGGCTAACTGACGCTCTGTTTTTTGGTGGGGTTTTTTGTATTTAATTAGACTGTACATCACTCAGAGTGGCCAGATGACTGGCCAGATGGGCAATTCAAAAATAGAATGAATGAATGAATGAATGAATGAATAAACACAAAAATGAAAAGGAAACCTCAAAGGTGCACAGGAATCTGTTAGAGCACACTGGCCCTCAACAAAGTAATTCCTGTGCACCTTTGAGATTTCTTCTGTCAGTGCCTTCCCTGTCTCTCTTTTCTCTACTTGTTCAGAGTTTCAGACATGCTAGTTTCACCTGCTGCTGAATCACTGACCTTTCATCATACACTTAGATGTGATTGCAAACACAGAAGTCTTTTTCAGGATGCATTCATATCTTTCAAAAGTAACACAGAAAGTGATTGTGATGAGGGGCTGTACTCTGGCTGAGGTCCAAACTGGGGAATTTAGGAAAGTAACAATTTTTTGCAGGGTAAAGAAAATAGCTTTTCAGTCTAATACAGGGGTTGTCAAAGGTGGTATGAGGTAATAGGAAAGCACTGTCTGTGGTGTTGGATCCATGGAGACTCATTCATACATTCAACCTATCACCTGATGCACTGGTCACCATATGATTGACATTCATGTGTGAATAATTAATAATTATTGCAAATAAAAACAGATATTCTCCTTAAAAACCAGCCAAGGAAGCCCAGCAATTTCAACCTCATTGCATTATGTGTTTTTGCGGGGATTTTAAATTGTCTTTTCTTTATGATGCATGATAAGCCAACTCAAATCATGAGCCAAATGTGTGATCTTTATTCCCCCCAAAGAACAATGAGACTGTCATGATGTAGCTGTTAAAATTAAGCAATCAAGAGAAAAGGATGCTGAAGTGTACACATCTGACAAGCAGCATAGAAGATCTACAGGCAAAATTAAGGTTCACGCCTGTAAATTTAAAATATATGATATGGCATGGAGTTTAACAGTACTTATTTGCAATCATACTGAGAAATTAGGTGGCATACTGTTAACTTCAGTCATTAAAATAATTATTCAACTTAGAAGAGATGTGATGCAATTATATGCTAATTACGGGTCTTGCAATGATCTTTAGAGAAGTTCAAGATGGGGCATCTTTCAAAACTAAAATCCCATATTACATAGAATCTAGCAAAACTCTCCACAAAGCCAACTATTGTATTTGTTGCAAGATGTAACTATTTTGAAATAATGATTTCTGGGTTCTATATTTTATGTATATTCAAAATACACAACAGGAAATAAACAAGGTTGAAAAAATTCCTGTAACCTCTGGTTTTAAGGAAACAAAATGAAGCGATGTTCTAGAGAGGAAGTGATGACTGAAATTTGGGATTTTATAGACAAAATAAATTACACAGCCCATATTACACACTTCAAAAATATACCATTTACAGCTGATATATTGCATTTGACCGAAGTGGTATAAGATCATGTAGTTTATGTGTATCACAATGTTTCATTTTCTAATCTTTAATTTTCATAATTACATTTTGTTCTTTTAAATATAAAAGCGGGGTTGGTGTTGAAGACAAAAGCAATGGTGGGAAGATAGAGTTGCTGGTATGTTGTTTTTAGATGCTCTTGTTATACTTTTGTGTAGGACTTCTGTGTAGGACTGAGCACCAGTCTGTCGAAACCCAACAGATGACCTTACTAACTGCGTGGATATGTGGATTACCTTGACAGTGAATCATTGTATTGACAGTTGCCAGAAGACTTTAAAAGACTTGCACAACATAAGAATTTAAATGTGACCGATTAACGTGGAGTATTCTTGTGTCACGCTGGATAAGGAAGGCAGCAAAAATATTTTACCAACAGAGATGAGAACATCCAAAATTTTTGAAGTTGACAACAACTAAAAGAACTTTTGGACTGTGTTACTGGAATACTTTATTTCCTTTTTCTGAATTCCAAAATTTACCAACTGCTTGTGAGGGACTCAAAAATACTCACAAGTCTTGCTCACTTTTAAGGTAAAATGGACAATTGAAAGAAATAAGACCCTGAATGAAAAAGAAGATGGCACCTTTGTCAGGGAAGCAGAGACTTTAATGTAGATGCAGGTGAGAGTATTTGGACCTGCATGCCAACCTGTGTGGCAATATACCTTCCAGCTGTTGAACAGGTTCATGTGGACCCATCAAAATGTTCCAAAACCATGGTGTGAGTCCCTCTGGCCTGAAGAATTGCATACCAATTGCCCAAAGACAACAACAGTTCCCACTGTTAGAGTCATAATTGTCTGGGAAGTTATAGCTGCATAGTTTCAGTGTGGGTTGGACTGGTGACAGAGGTGGTGATGGAGGTGTTTGGGCCTCATCTTTGCCAGTTGACTGGTATGTTACATTACGTTCTTTATTGTATGGTCATAGACCCAAATCAAACAAGGTGAAACCATACAGATTGCAATGCAATATAGATATTATAATACAAGAACATTAAAAACATAAGAAATTTTAAAAGTTAGAACGTCATAATAAAATACCGTATAATAAAATAAAATATAAAATATCTAAAATAGATATAATATGATCTAAAAGACCAGTTATTAGATGTACACACTAATTGTAATTAACATAAAATAGCATAAGTAAGTTAATTGGTGATGGAATAAAAAATTATAATATTAATAACCCTAAAGGGAGAATTATTTTAGTTAGAGGAAGTTCCCTTCCGTGTTTTTATGACCAGAAAGAGAAATCTAGCCACCAACTCTGTGACTGATTTGTTCTTGTCTGTTAAAATATAGGTCAAATACCATTCAGATGACCGGCCTGGAAATTTAGAAAGTTCAGGTGTTATTAACCTAACCCGGTCATCTTTATAAAATTTACAGGCAAAAAGCATATGGGCTAGAGATTCTATAGCCCCATCACCACAAGGACATAATCGTTCACAATAGGGAACACCTCTAAACCGTCCATCCAATACCGCAGAAGGTAAACAATTAAACCTAGCTCTCGTGAAAATCAAACGGTATTTAGGGATAGATAAATTCTCCAGATATCTAGCATAACTTTCTGGGGGGGGGGAGGATAAACCAAAAAACAGAGGAGAGCAGGTCTTCTGGGCATTAGCAGTGGACTGCTGGATATCAATATCTTTGACACGAGAATCTATAATGGTTTTTGCCTGATGGTAGTCTATGGAGAGAAGAAAATTTATAGACAGACCTAAGAGTTGTAATTTGTTGGTCAGGGTTTTGTGCCACACACTAACATAAGTGTTCTGGTAAAGAAGGTACATAAGTCCTGAGGATTCCTCAGCAAAAATCAGTCTAAGCCAGTCTGAGATCCCATAGCCATGCGGTACCTTCAACAGAAAGGCAACCCGCTTCCAGTTGTAAAACTGCCGCCGATACACATTTGGGAACACCGAATAGTGTATATAAAAAAGAGGAAAGGACTCGTTCAACACTGGGATCGAATCCTCTTATCCAAATTGGAATACTGTATAGTAGCTGTGCCAAAGATTTAGCTCTGAACACCTGGAGAGCAGCTTTAGTGGTTTTATCTGAGACGACCATGATAGAGAAGAGTGGAAGGTAACTCCTAAATATTTAAACTCTTACTTGCTCTATATACTGACCTCTAATAACCCATTTACACAAGGATTGACGATTAGAGAAGTACATGATCTTTGTTTTGTTAAAATTAATTGGCAGTAAATTCTCAACACAATAATCCAAAAAAGCCCATAGTAAACGTTTCAATCCTACTTTCGAAAGGGACAGAACTGCATCGTCTGCATAAAGCAGTAAAGGCACTCTGTTTTCTGCCAGTTTAGGGGGGTGAAAATCTGGCGAGAGGCAAACTAAAGACAGATCGTTCAAGAATAAATTGAACAGGGTAGGGGCCAATATACAGCCCTGCCGGACTCCCTTAGTAACCGGGACAGGCTCAGTTAAGTTGCCCTTAATGCCACACCTCACCCTGAGAGAAGTGTTCTGGTGAAGACGCATGATTAGATAGAGCAACCTTTTATCAATAGTTGAAGAATATAATTTGGCCCATAGTCTGTCCCTTGGAATCAGATCGAAAGCAGACTTTAGATCAACAAAAGCAACATATAGGCTGTTGCCATGAAAACCCTTGTATTTCTCTGCGAGATGGTTATCAAGCTGGTATGTTATTTGCCTTTCCAGGTCTTGAATTACTTCTGTTGGGCAATCTGGGCTGTCTTCCAAATTTGTTACACACAGTAGCAACATATTCTTTCAGCAGTTGCAGGGTCTGACTCTTCTCCTTCAGTAGGTAGTTTACAAAGTATCTGGAATAATCATCTACAAATATTAATAAATAACGGTTTCCTTCCTTGGAAGATTTTTGGATAGGTCCACACAGGTCAGTAGTGTGTATTAACTCCAGTAGCTTTCTTGATTGCCTTTCACTCTGTTTTGGAATAGACGGCCTTACACTTTGCTTTAATGCAACATCTTTTTTTTGCTATTGTTGCACACCTTTATTGCCATGCCTTTTGTTAAATTCTTCCTTTCCAGATCAAGCGTGGCATTCACATCACAATGTCCAAGTTGCGTGTGTCATAACTCAAGACAATCTGCACTTGTACAGCATCTTATCACCTTTGTCTGTTCCCTTAAGCAATCTAGTTCAAATAAACTTTGATTCTAGAAGGCTCTGACATATAAATGCCCATCCAGGATTATGGTACACAAATTGCTGCAAAAGTTCACATTAAGCCCCTTTTTGGTTAATGTAGAAACCAGGGATGGGGACTCGGACTCGAGGACTCGACTCGTGAGTCGGACTGAGTCCCCCCCTCTGACTCGACTCGGACTCGAGTCCCAATATTTTTAATGGGACTCGAGACTCGACTCGGGACTCGAGACCAAGGACTCGTCAACATCCCTGGGCTGTTGACGAGTCTTCTGGCTGTGCCAGAAGGAGCGCGATCACCGGTGAAGAGCGCATGGAAGCGAGGCGCGCCGCTGCTCGGCCACTATGGACAGCTACCAGGAGCGCAGCCCCAACGATGTGTTGAGATTTATTTTGATTGATGTGTTGTTGTGGGGGTTTGGGTTAGGGTCAGACATTTTGGGTTTGGCTGCCTCTGCCTGCCTGTCTGGGGTTCCCAGCCTCCTCTGCCTGCCTGGTCTCTTCTTGACCAGTTCAACAGTTGAATTGTCCAAGACAAAGGCCTCTGCCTGCCTGCTTTGGGGTTCCCTGCCTCCTCTGCCTGCCTGGTTATTTTGGGTTTGTCTGCCTGGTCTATTCTTGCCAAAATCAGTTGCAGAGTTTTGAAATAAAAAGGCACACTTGTGCCTAGAATTTATTTAAGCCACACATCTGAAGTAGCCTTATTTTGTTGGGGGGAAACCCCATTGATTTTAATAGGGACTCGTGGAGTCAGTTTTGGGAGTGACTCAGGACTCGTGACTCGTGAGTCACCATTTTGGACCAAGGACTCGGACTCGGACTTGAGACTCGGGTCCAAAGACTCGTGACTTGACTCGTGACTCGAGACCAAGGACTCTTCAACATCCCTGGTAGAAACACTTAAAACACTCCCATCTAGATCTGGAATGTGCACGACATCTTTTGTTTGTAGTAAATTATTTCCATCCTCTGTGTTGCAGTTTAGCACACCTTTTCCACTCCCCTTTATGGCTACACAGTTTCCATCTGCTAGAAACACCTTTCTGCCTTCACTTCCACCTCTCTGACAAAGTTTTCATTTGACTTCATGTGTGAGCTAGCCCCACTGTCAATCAGCCCCACTGTAGTTGTTGGGTTATTTTGTGTTATAAAAATCTTTACTGTGGTAAGGAGTCCTTGGCTTGGACTGGTGTGAAGAAGCCTTGTTTGTTTGTTTGTTTGTTCCCTTTCCTGCTCCTGGCACTGGTCCCTTGTTTGAACAGAAAGTTCCCTTTAGCTGGAGCTGGGCAGTCCCTTTTAAAATGTCAGGTTCCCCTGCAATTGTAATACTGGCCACTAGACAGTGTCCTCCTGGCACTTTTCTTCTCTTTCACAACAAAATTTGACCCAGAAGCATTATTTTTCTCATGTGAGAGTGAGATCTTTCTTCTAACTGCCTGCTTTTTAAACTAGGAGAGCACATTTTAAAAGTCTGGGTTCATCATTGCATTCTGGGTTCATCATTGCATTCATGCCAGAAATAAATGGGGAATATTCATTTGGTAAGAAGCCAGTAAGACTGCAATCTTTTGCTCAGTGTTTAAGATTCCTCCTGTAGTGCTAAGTTTGTCCATGAAATCCAACAGTTTTTCATACTTTCTAAGGGGCGATCCCCATCCCTTAGTTGAGCAGAAAACAATTCTTTATACAGCTGAATTTGATCTTGCATCCCCATTTTCCCATAGAGATTTTTCAGAGCTAACAACCATTCTTCTGCAATGTTATCATTCTTTACAGGAATCATCTACAAATCTGCTAACCATTGTATTATTAAAGATTTAGCCTCATGGTCCTTTTTATTGAATCCAGCAATGTTTTCAGTTCCTTCTTTGGGTTTGTCTGTCCTCACGATGTCCAACAGTCCTTCATCCTCCAGCTGCATCTCCACTCTGTACAGCCATACATGGCAGTTCTGTGGTTGATACTTCAGAATAAAGGCATGAGTGTTTATGCTTGCCTGAGCCATCGTTTCCTTTCTTCAGAAGCCTTTAGCCCAGTGTTCTCCAACCCTGGGTCCCCAAATGGTTTTGGCCTACAACTCCCAGCATGCCCCAGCCAGCGTAGCTTTAGCCTTAAGCACCTTTTTGATATTCTGGGCCCATAACAAACTTATATTTGTTTGGTAAGTTACAGCTGCGTAGTTTCAGTGTGTAACTGCTGCAAGGCAAGTGCTATAGAAAGAAACACACACACTGCTACTTCAAAAGTAAACAGCATTGTATTGGGAGTTCATAGCTCCTGGGAAAACAAATAGTTTCTGAAGAAAAGGTTGAGTGCAGCCATTATGGTTGCACTGCTCAGACAAAGGAACACTTACTACCAATGAAGAAGGAGGGAGGGAGGAAAGCCTGAGAGTTGCAATCTACATCAAAGAATAGTTACAAGAAGAAACTAGTGGAGGAAGAAAACAAGTTCCCTTTTGTCTATCACATCCCATTGGTTCAAATGACTTATGACAAGCGTTCTTGCTTTACTGCAACACCTACATCAACAACTAACACTTTGTTTGTGACACCTGCAGAAGTTAAGACCACCACACAAGACACCAGAACCGTGCTGAAGCAAGATGTAAATTTTTATGAAGGGAGTACAGTGTTGCAAAAGGACTCTGCTGTATTTGTAACACTGTAATACCAATCTGGATCAACTCAATTGAACTTGGATTTATCTGCCATCAATGTATCCAGATTTCCCCCAGAGTGCTTTGTATCTCTGAAGATAGCAACCAGCACATGGCAACAATAAAATCAAGAAAGTATCCACAGCTGCCGAAGAAGCAACAGAGACAGAGTGTTAGTAATGTTTTGGGTGAATTTGGTAAAGGGAGGTGGATATACTAAATAGTGTGAAAAGCAATAATAGTGTGAATATAAGATTATAGCAAATAAACTAGCTTATATTGGAAACCAGATGAATAAGATGACTGGGGCAATAGGAAAGAAATTGCAAATTTCAATGTATACGGAAAAAATGCTGAAAGAACTGAATTTTTTTTAGAATAAATAGGAATTGTTTTAGTTAGCAAACAGCATAAATTAAAAATAATAATGCAAACGTTTATCCATAAAGGTGAGTATGGAGGAGCATAACCATACCAAAAACTGAACCATAAAGTTGGGTATGGAGGAGCACAACCATACCAATTTCTTTCTATAATTGTCTTAAATACATCTGCTTGTTGTTAATAAATGTTTTAAATTCTATGTGCATCTATTTATAAAGTAACTGTGTTGTCTGTGAATCCATGTACATGTGTATCAATGGTTATAAATCGTATGGTGATGGTGTTACACAATTTGCAGCCACAACATAACATTATTAATGATCAAACATGGATGTAAGACAAATATGACAAACAAAGGTTTCATTTAGAAAATTAGCTTGACATTTTAACATTAAGTACAATATTTGGCTTTGCATTCAATAGTGGTTTTAATGATGGAGAAGGGGGCATGTTAATACTTATGATTGGCCTGTGTGTTTACACAAAATGTAATGCTATGAAATTACATAATTGGTCCAGTCGCTCCGGACCCACTGGAACAGTCAAAAGCCTCCTGTGAGGCTTTAGCGAAGCACTTCGCAGATAAAATCGATCGGATTAGGAGTGGGATATCGTACGTCGTGGACACAGGGAGTGAGCGGGAGGAGGCCAATGGCAGACCGGTTTTGTGGGATCAGTTTCGGCTTCTTCCTTCTGATGAAGTGGACAAGGTGCTTTCATCTGTGAGGCCGACCACCTGCTTGCTTGATCCTTGCCCGTCCTGGCTCATTATGAGCTGTAGGGAGAGACTGGGTGAGGGGATCAAGGCGGTGGTGAATGCCTCCCTCGAGGAGGGAGTGATGCCATCAGCCCTCAAGGAGGCAGTAATAAGACCGCTTCTAAAGAAGCCCTCCTTGGATCCCCAGGATTTAAACAACTTTCGCCCAGTCTCCAATTTACCATTTCTGGGCAAGGTGATCGAGCGGGTGGTGGGTGCTCAGTTGAAGGCACACTTGGATGAAGCCGATTATTTAGATCCGTGCCAGTCGGGCTTCAGGTCTGGACATGGGACGGAGACGGCCTTGGTCGCCTTGGTGGATGATATGAGGAGGGCTTTGGATTGGGGCGAATGCTCCTTTCTAGTCCTCCTCGATCTCTCAGCGGCTTTTGATACCGTTGACCACGGTATCCTCCTGGACCGTCTGGAGGGGTTGGGCTTGGGAGGCACTTTATTGCAGTGGTTCCGGTCCTTCCTCTCTGGAAGGTATCAAAGGGTAGTTCTCGGGGAAGAGGCTTCGGACCCTCGGCTGCTCACTTGTGGAGTGCCACAGGGTTCCATCCTCTCCCCGATGTTATTCAACATCTACCTCAAGCCGCTGGGAGCTATCATCAGGAGGTTTGGGGTGCAGTGTCATCAGTATGCGGATGACACGCAGCTCTACCTCTGTTTTAAGTCCTCACCGAGGTTGGCCGTTGAGACCCTGTCCAAGTGCCTGGAGTCAGTGGCTGGCTGGATGGGAAGGAACATGCTGAAACTGAACTCCGACAAGACCGAGGTACTTCTGGTGGAGGACAAGGGAAGGTTAGGGGATGTTGACCTGGTGCTGAAAGACCAGGTCCGCAGCTTGGGGGTCATTCTAGAATCCCAGCTGTCCATGGAGGCTCAGGTGGCAGCTGTGAGCCGGGCGGCGCTGTATCAACTCCATCTGATACAGCAGCTGCGCCCCTACCTTCCTAATCACCTGCTCCCATCAGTGGTTCATGCCTTGGTCTCCTCTCGCCTAGACTACTGTAATGCGCTCTACGTGGGGTTACCCTTGAAGACGGTCCGGAAGCTTCAGCTGGTACAGAACGCGGCGGCTCGCCTGATTAAGGGCAGCCGCCGGCGTGATCACATCACGCCAGTGCTTAATGAGTTGCACTGGCTACCAGTTGCTTGCCGAGCCGAATTCAAGGTGTTGGTTTTGACCTTTAAAACCCTACATGGCTCCGGCCCAGCTTATCTCAAGGAGCGCCTCCAGCAACATCAAGTAGGCCGCTCAACAAGGTCTGCCACGGACGGCCTTCTCCTTATCCCATCAGCCAGAGCAGCCAGGCTGGTGGGGACTAGGAAGAGGGCCTTCTCTGTGGCGGCCCCCACATTATGGAACTCCCTCCCTAGTGACCTTCGCCATGCCCCTTCCGTGATGAGCTTCCGCCGTGCATTAAAAACATGGCTGTTCAGGCGGGAATATGGGGTGGGTTAGGTTTTTAATAAGAATTTTTTATATTGTTCTAATCATTATATTTTATTGTGTTTTACTGTATTTTAATTGTACATCACCCAGGGTGGCCGGGTGACCGGCCAGATGGGCGATTAATAAATATAATAAATAAATAAATAAATAAGCTTGTTAAAAATGTAAAAGTGGAACATTCAGTGCAAAATCAAATATTAAGAGAAATGTTATTTTTTTTTTAAAAAGCGATATGAGCTTGATGTCTGAAAATCAGACAATGTTTCTGATTTTCTAATATTGAGCGGTGAACCAAAGTTTGCCTTTGACCTATAACTGGCAGGCAGCTTTACGAGAACATTACAGGGGGGGGGGGGTCTTGCTTAATAAGGTTCATGTCCCAGACAGATCTAAACCATGGAGAACAAGTTGGGAAATTTCTATAGAAGTAAAAACAAGACATCAGCAAATATGAATAAATATGAAAAGGTGGAATTGAAAGAATACAGTAGCCAATCAGAGTATGGTAAGCAATCACATCACATATCATGTTCAAGTGTAAAACTATAAAGACAAAGGGAAGATACTGGGCGGGGGTCATTCCCAGCAAGGGGTAACCTCTTCTAGCAGAAAGCTGTGTTGGTTACGTATGCACTGTGCTTGTCCTGTTTTCTTTTACTGTTTTAACTTTTGTCAACAAATACCATAGTATCAATTTCTTTGTATATTGTCTTAAATACATTTGCTTGTTGTTAATAAATGTTTTAAAGACTATAAACATCTATTCATAAAGTAACTGTGTTGTCTGTGAATGACTGAGTCCTTCTCAGCATCAGAAAAACCGTATCTTTCTGAACCCAGATATAGACAGGAAGTAGGAGCCTGTCAGGTAAATAGGAGGCCTGTTTAATTAGATGTATTATCCTTACATTCCACCTCCTAAAAAGCTATGTTCCCAAAGCTACTTTGGTCTCCTGGCACTGGTGTAGTTGGGTTTTAGCACTGCTGCTGAGTTAAGAAAAGGACCAGGGCAAATCCAGTCAACCCACAAGCTGATACCTATAACAGGGGTGGGCTGACTTTATTCTTGTGTGGTCTAGAGAATCCCTGCAGGTCACTGATGCATGTTATGCATTTAAATAGTGAGAGACCATACTCAAAATATTTTATTAAGGCATAATTAAATCAGTGTTAAGTGATTCTAAACAGGTGCTCTTGCTTAAGTACATCTGAACCACCTTCTGGATGGATCAGACTACAGCCCACCTAGTCCAGAGTCCTTTACAAGAATCCTAGGCTAGTATCCTGTTGTGTCCATGCACTTGCGGGAGCAATTGCTTATGCAGCAGGACTTTCGTGCTTCTAAAAATAACCCAAAATGAGCAGAAACACTCATTTCTGGAATGGGGCAAGTCAGCAGAGCTTGCAGAAGAGAGCTCCGCTGACCTGTCCTGATCCAGAAACAAGCTTTTCCACTCATTTCTGGGGTTAATTTTAGAAGCACAAAAGCCCTGATGTGCAAGCAGTCACACCCATGAGCACAAAGGAACCAGAAGAAGTGGACCAGCCCCCTAACAACCAGTAGGCACATGTAGCGGACAGGACCCCTTACTCCAAAGCCCACACCCTCAATGTGTACTTCGCTCTCACCAAGTGCCCCCTTGTATGGGTCACTTCAGACTTGAAGCTGTCTTCTTAAACTGCATTAGCCAATTATGTGTCTTAGGTCTTATATGTAGCTGTTCACTCACGTTTGTTTGTCTTTATTAAGAGCAGTTTGTTTTATTTGATTACTTGAAGTAGAATGCCCCTCCGTTAATTCACTTCTTACTTTCCTGTCACCAGTCAGACTCTGGAGAATTAGAACTTTGAATAAAAAGATGGATTTATTGTTCTAACAAAGTCTCTAAACTGATATTCAACTCAGGAACAGATAACTTGGAATTTCAACAGTTATATTCAAACTTGTTCTTTGCTTAGATTCAGGTTAAAGGCAGGCAGATGTTATACACTGCTCTTTGTATCAACTTGGCTTGGTTACTTGAAGTTACAGTATCAGACCAGGGAACTTAACTGTCCCTCACACTAGTCCACAGTTTCTCCTTCTTCCTCAGACAGAAGGTCCTTCACTCCCTAAGTGGAGACTCCTGTGAATTGTTCTATACTAGCACCTTCACGTTTGCTTTCTCACAACTTAGTTACTAGATTTCCTGTCTGAACTCTTCTCTTAAGTACCACCTTTCCCTGCCTACTCTACTAATCTTCCACTCCCTCTCTCACTCCAACCCACTCTCTTCCCCAACTGACAACCAACTCCCTTAACTCTCAACTCCCTGGGGTTCTATGCTCTCGGCCTCAGCCAATCAGAGCCTCTGGAATGTTCAGGTTGGCCCCTCCCTGGGCTTCTGCCTGTCACTCCGCCACAGCACACTGGAAATTGGCCAGTGGTCCACAGCCTACCTCCAGCCCAGCTCTATAGGGTAATTATAGGTCATTAGTGATTGATTTGCATACTTCAGCTTCCTTGGTAGGAACCCACCGCCACTTAGCTTGGGAAGCTTAAGTTCCCTGGCATCTCAGAAGGAGAGCTAAGTAGGCCATTTCCATCAGTGTAGCTGGAACCATTAGTGTTGTTGTTGTTGTTGTTGTTGTTGTTATTATTATTACCCCACCTTTTTTCCTGCAAGGAACCCAAGGTGGCTTACATAATCCTCCTCCTCTCCATTTTACCCTCACAACAACCCTGTTAGGTAGGTTAGGCTGAGAGTCAGTGACTGGCCCAAAGTCACCCAGTGAGTTTCATGGCCAAGCAGGGACTAGAACCCGGATCTCCCGAGTCCCAGTCCAGCACTCTCACCACTACACCACACTGGCTACATAGCACTATTCATTTATAATATTATGTATCTGGATTGTATGCTTTCCTTTCTCCTCCTTCATCCCTTCTTCCTTTTAAATAGGTAAGGACAGAATCACTTATTACAAGAAAAAAAACTGTAACATGCTCTATGTGGGGCTGACCTTGTGCCTGGTTCTGAAGCTGCAGCTAATGCAAAATGCCTCAGCTAGGGTGTTACTGGGACACCCAGGTATGCCCACACAAGATCTGTGCTAAAAGAACTGCACTGGCTGCCTATTAGCTACTGAGCCACGTTCAAGGTTATGGTATTGTCATACATGATACAAAGCCCTACCAGGATACCTAGCAGACCGCCTTCCCTCATATATACCCTACGGACCATCAGGGATGGGGACTCGGACTCGAGGACTCGACTCGTGAGTCGGACTGAGTCCCCCCTCTGACTCGACTCGAGTCCCAATATTTTTAATGGGACTCGAGACTCGACTCGGGACTCGAGACCAAGGACTCTTCAACATCCCTGGGCTGTGCCAGAAGGAGTGGAGAGGAGCGTGATTGCCGGCAAAGAGCGCATGGAAGCGAGGTGTGCCGCTGCTCGGCCACTATGGACGGCTACCAGGAGTGCAGCCCCAACAGTGTGTCAAGATTTATTTTGATTGATGTGTTGCTTACTTGGGAGAGGCAGAGGAAGGACCTGAGATTACTCTGTGTGGCTGCTCTGAGTGTGAAGTAGCCTTATTTTGTTGGGAAAAACCCCCATTGATTTTAATAGGGACTCATGGAGTCAGCTTTGGGAGTGACTCATGACTCGTGACTCGTGAGTCACCATTTTGGACCAAGGACTCGGACTCGGACTCGAGACTCGGATCCAAAGACTCGTTACTCGACTCGTGACTCGAGACCAAGGACTCTTCAACATCCCTGCGGACCATTAAGATCATCTTAGGAGACCTTGCTGGTCATTCTAAAATTACCAGAATGTGGCTGTGTACTACCTCGATGGCGGGCCTTCTCGGTAGTGGCGCCCACCCTCTGGGGAAAAAAAACTCCCTCGTGCAGTTCAGGAGGCAGAAAAATTGGCATCTTTTAAATGCCTCCTGAAAACACACCTGTTCAGCCAGGGTTTCCCTGACCCATAATCAAATTAACCATGTGGTGCCATTTTACTGCTCCTGTACTGTTGTGTATGATTGTGTATTATTATTATTGTATTGTTTTTAACATTGTATTTTAAATGTGATTTTAATTTTATACGGAAACAACTTAGGGATTTTTCTTAATATTTAGTGATATAGAAATATTACAAATAAATAAATAAATAGATAACATGGGAGTACTAAACCCTTCCCTTACTTACTGATTCTCTTCTGTAAATATCCTCCCTTCCAAGCCATTTTAAATAATTTGGCCAATTAGTTTACATATCTGAAAGAAAGTCTAGGGGCGAGGCTGGCAAAACCCAGCCCAGAGTCAGGGGGTAGGAGGGATTGACTGGAGGAACTGGTATAAGCATGCTTTCCTCCTGCCCAACTTTCCCTTGTGAATGCCCCTGTATTATCTTGGCAACTATGGTTTTGGGAACAAACATTTGCTGAGACCCTAGTAACCCTTAAGTGTCAATTTGCCCCATTAAGCATCTTTTAAAAACAAGCTCCAAATCTAACAGGCTCTATATTGGGAGGGTTAACAACAAACTGAATTAAGAGAGTATAATTGGGTGGTCATTTACAGATCAACAAAAAAAAAGAGCCAAAAGAGATCATTGGCTTGCATAAAAAGTTCATATGTTAATTTATTTGTAGAAATTGTGTCTGCTCAGGCTGCTGCCCAGGTGGTATTGATGAGCAACTTCAAGGCCCCTGCTCTCCTCTTTAAGCTACACTTGGACTGAACAGCCCTTCATATAAAGGATTTTCCTCTGACAGCCCTTGAAACAGAGGATTGTGTAAACTAGGAAGGGGCAGAATTGCAGCTTGAGACTGATAGGCAAATGGTCAAGGAGCACCTGATTACTCTGAACGAGTTTAAATCTCCAGGGCCTGATGAGCTGCATCCTAGAGTAATAAAGGAACTGGCAGAAGAACTCTCAGAACCACTATCTATTATCCTTGAGAAATCATGGAGGACAGGTGAAGTGCCAGATGACTGGAGGAGGGCAAATGTTGTTCCCATCTTCAAAAAGGGCAAGAAGGAGGAACCTGGGAACTATAGGCCAGTCAGTCTGACATCAATCCCCGGGAAGATTTTGGAGCAGATTATAAAGAAGTCAGTCTGCAAGCACCTTGAAAACAATGCAGTGATTACTAGAAGCCAGCATGGATTTGTCAAGAACAAATCCTGTCAGACTAATCTGATTTCATTTTTTATCGGGTAACCTCCCTTGTAGACTGTGGGAATGCTGTGGACATAATATAACTGGACTTCAGCAAAGCTTTCGACAAAGTGCCTCATGATATCCTGATTAGTAAGCTAGCTAAGAGTGGGCTAGATGGAACAACTATCAGGTGGATCCACAATTGGCTAAAGAATAGGACTCAAAGAGTGCTTATCAATGGTTCCTTCTCAAACTGGGGAGAGGTAACGAGCGGGGTACCACAGGGCTCGGTCCTGGGCCCGGTGCTCTTCAATATTTTTATTAATGACTTGGATGAGGAGGTACAGGGAATGCTTATCAAATTTGCAGATGACACAAAGTTGGGTGGAACAGCTAATACTCTGGAAGACAGAAACAAAATTCAAAGTGACCTCGATAGGCTGGAGCGCTGGGCCGAAAACAACAGAATGAAATTTAATAGGGATAAATGCCAAGTGCTGCACCTAGGGAGAGGAAACCAAATGCAGAGTTACAGAATGGGGGACACTTGGCTCAACAATACTACAAGTGAGAAGGATCTTGGAATTGTGGTAGATCACAAACTGAATATGAGCCAGCAATGCGACGTGGCTGCAAAGAAGGCAAATGCAATTTTGGGCTGTATTAATAGAAGTATAGCTTCCAAATCACGGGAAGTGATAATTCCCCTTTACTCGGCACTGGTTAGGCCTCATCTTGAGTACTGCGTCCAGTTCTGGGCACCTCACTTTAAGAAGGACATAGACAAACTGGAGAGGGTTCAGAGGAGGGCAACAAGGATGATAAAGGGACTGGAAACAAGGCCCTATGAGGAGAGACTGAAAGAACTGGGCATGTTTAGCCTTCAGAAGAGGAGACTGAGGGGAGATATGATCGCACTCTTCCAGTATTTGAAGGGATGTCACACAGAGGAGGGCAAAGATCTCTTCTCGTTCATCCCAGTTTGCAGGACACGGAATAATGGGCTCAAGTTACAGGAACCTAGATTCCACCTAAACATCAGGAAAAATTTCCTGACTGTCAGAGCAATAAGACAATGGAATCAACTACCTAGGGAGGTGGTGGGCTCTCCCACTCTGGAGGCATTCAAGGTGCAGCTGGACAGACATCTGTCAGAGATGCTTTGACCTAGATTCCTGCATTGAGCAGGGGGTTGGACTCGATGGCCTTGTAGGCCCCTTCCAACTCTACTTTTCTATGATTCTATGATTCTATGGCCACCCTGGGGTACATTAGACTGTTTGTAAGCAAATTCAAGTAGCATGACATTTAGTCATTTGGTGCCAAATTTGTTTTACCTCCAGTCCTCAGCAAATTGACTTGGCCCCGTCATTCTCCTTTCTCCCATAAACCATATTTTTCATCCCATTAGACCTTCTTCATTTGATTGGCAGCAGAAACAAATCCACCACCACTGGACAAAATGGCCCACAAATTTGGCTGTTTTCCAAGCCTTGCCCACAGGCTCGTCTCTCTGCAAACTAGAGAAATTGCTTTGCCAAGGTATCAATTTCAGCTATGAAAATGAGAAACTGAACCTGGGATGGCTGGCAAAATGCCAGTGGGAACATGCCAGCAGAAGCTCCCCTTCCCCTGCAGAAGTGACAGCAGCACGTCAAGGGCTTTCTTCAGCCACACTCCAATGTAAACTCAACTACCACCTCCTACCAATTTAGATCTATGAGACAGAACTTGTGCCATGTTCCATCTAGCACCCTTTCTGTAGAAGTGGCACTTCAGCTGTGGAATTCCTTCCCAAATGAGGCATACCTGATTTTTACTGCCAAGCATTTAAAATGCACATCAACATTTTCTTATACAGGTATACATAGACAAATTCATTTTTCATGGGCGTGACCTGCTTTCTGTTGAAATGTAGCTGTTTCTACATTTAAAAACATGTACTATGGTAACCTTATATTATGTTTTGTCATTCTGTTTATATCCATTCTAAAGAGAATAGGGTGGCTATTTATACATCATCCCAAAAAAGAGAACAAAAAGCAGATTTGCATAACATTGCATATGCAAATATAGAAAGAATGACTATAATTTTGATAGAAGATTGTGATCAGGTGGTCTGTGTGCCTGCACAATCTGCAGTCCAGGTGCTGACTGGTGATGGGCAATTTCCAAGGCCTCTTCTCTCCCCTCTTATGGTTCTTGATCTTTAAACCAGGCTTGGACTGGACAGTGCTTCAAATAGAGGACACCTTCAAACAGGACCGGTGCAAGGCAGTTTGGTGCCCTAGGCAAGATCAGATATTTAGCGCCCCCCCTTCCCACTTGAGAGCGCTGTATTTTTTCCCCAAGGCGTTTCTGGCACCCCCTTTAGCCCTGCGCCCTAGGCAGCTGCCTAGTTGGCCTAATGGTAGCACCGGCCCTGCCTTCAAATACAGGACTGTCTTCTGTAAAGTAGGACACATGGCCACCCTATGTCAGAAGCTGAGCTGGAGGCCACCACGGCCTTTTCTATGGTGGCACCCCAATTATGGAAAACCTTCCACAAATATATTGGACTGGCAATTGCTCTACTATCTTTTTGTCACGTGGTTAAATCTGCCCTCAAGCTTTTGGCAGAATATAATGTGGAACTGCACGGTTATTTTCATCTAATGCATCTTGAGCTGATGTTTTGTTCTGCCTTGGGGGGGGGGGTGTTCCTGCTTTTTTGTTTGTTTTAAATTTTGCTTTCAATGTTTTATTCTTGTTTCATTTTTTAAATTTGTATTAAACTTCCCTAGAGACCAATCGGTGAGAAAATACCTCTTAAATAAATTAATTAATACATAAGTGAGACACTTTGGGCTTTTTCCTAGAAAGTAAAGCAATATATAAACATGCTTAGGCCTCACTCACTCATTCACTGATCCGGGTATCAAATTCAGGTGTAACTCCAGCAAAACTAGTTCTGAGAGTGAAGGGGTGGAAAAGACCATTATTAGGGGAGCAAGGATTTAATCCATGCTATAAGCAACCTTAATATACTTTGTCTGAAAGCTGGGAAGTGAATGGGGCAGAAGGAGATATTTTGGAGGGAGCACACACTATTCTTCTCTACCCCATAGAGCAAGTGTGGGCCGACTTCAGAACAGAGCTCTCACAGATCTTCCACACCAAAATCCAGCTCTGGTTCCCCCAAGCTTTCTTAATTTCAGCAATATAATTTTGGATGGGCAGGGAAAGCCATTCTACCACTGCTATTGTTAAAATAACTGGGTGTCAGAAACCTTTGCCAATCTACTACAAACCATGCAGAGATCTACCAGTAAATCCAGATCTGCTTCCTGTCCAACCTGGCCATAGAGTCATCCATTTTCAAGATTGTTATGGCACATCTGCAACACATAGAAAGCTGAAATTTGGTACGAATGTAGCTCAAGACACCTTGAAATGGGACTTTTACCTTTCTCCTCTGAAACAGATGGTGTGAGGGCTGTAGCCCAGGGGCAGAGCACCTGCTTTGCATGCAGAAGGTCCCTGGTTCAATCCTCGGCATCTTCAGGAGATCCTGAAAGAATCCTGCCTGGAACCCTGGAAAGCTGCTGCCTGTCAGTGTCAACAATACTGGGCTAGATGGACCAGTGGTCTGGCTTAGTGTAAGGCAACTTCCTATATTCCTATTCCTAATTGGTTACAGTGCCCCAAATGGATACCAAGAGAAACCTGACATTTGGTAAATGTGTTTGTTCAAGACACATTTTGAACAAGCTTGGAAATGGGACATTTTAATATCTCTCGCTTGAAACTTAGGATATTGAGTTTACTCTGGAAGCTCTTCTGTAGTTGAAGAGCAGGGTAGAAATGTTTGTAAAATAAAAAATAAAATAAAAACTTTGCCAGAAACCTGCAGTTGAGCACAAAATAAGCCAAGACCTGGGGACGAACAGACACACACACACAAATGTTAGCCTGAGGGAATTCCATTCTCTGTTCACACACTTCAGTCCTGGGATTCATAGAGTGGAGAGGGATGTAAAGCAGCAACCACCAATTTTAAATCTGAAAATGCCAAAAGACACACAGGACTTCCTCCTTTGCCCACTTCAACAACACACAGGCTGAGGAGCGGAAGACTTGCAGGACCAAAGAATGTTTGCTTGTACACCGCAAGCTGTATTTCCTAGCAAGATAATTAAAAAGTGAGGGGGGCCCTCACAGGGTGGGCCAATGAACTCATGTCTGCTTCTATGAGTCACCACTGTCCTCCTGCAACTTCAGCTTCTGCTACATCTAAGAAGACACCAGTTCCCTGAAAGCACCTCTTATCCCATTCTGCTTGAATGGAATAATTTGATGGACAGTTCACTGCAGCAAAGTTACTTTTTGCATGTAACTAGCCCAAAGGCAATCTTCATATGGGCTTTACACAACACATTTCCAACTGAAAATGGTACCACCAATAGTAATTACTACTACTTCTTTTTAAATGGAATACGTGTCTGAAAAATATTTTCTAATTGCATGCCAGAAGGCAACTCACCTCCTGGGCTTCAGTTAGTTTGTGTACAGTTCACTGCCTGCAGCAATTTGTGTAAAATTAAGTTTTTTTGGGGGGGAGAGAAAATGATCTCTCTCAAGACTAGTACAGAGAGATGACTCGCTGCTTACTTGGGACCAGTTCGTAACTTGGATAAAAAGGTTTATAAAAATAGCACACTAAGGCTATTTTTAAGTAAGTAAGTTCTAAGCAGACTTACTTAAGAGTAAATTCCATTTGCTCAGTGGGAATTAGTTGCATGTAAACATGGTTGGGATTGTGTGTCCTAACTGCAATTAAAAATACACTTACTTGGGCTATAAGCTCAAACAAAATCTATGGCACTTACGTTGAGTATGCATCCTTAAGGCTGCAGTTCTATACCCACTTACCTGAGAAGAAGGTAAGTGAACTCAATGGGACTTTGAACTCAATGGGACTTCCCTCTGAGCAGACATGTACAGACATGCTGTAGGATCAGGGTGTAATTTTTTGTTTTCCTTATTTTTTACAATTTGGGTTATAAAACATTGCCATAGTTCTAGAGAGTTCTCTAGGCCAAGGGTGGGCAGAAGGTAGATTGCCAAATGTTTTGGACTTCAACTCCCATAAGCCCCTGCCAGCATGATCAATTGTCAGGAATACTGGGTGTTGAAGTCTGAAACATCTGGAGATCTACTTTCTGCTCAGCCCTGTTTTAGCTGACCGCAAGGTTTCCAGTTTTTAGTCTTGTTCTAGGCTGACTTTCAACACACCCAAACAAGAGTAGACTAAACACCTTTCAAGTTTCAAACAAATTGGTAACAAGCTCGGGGTGGTTGCCACCCCACAATGGCCTCATTTAAATCTAAGGATCAGTATTTTCTGGAATTTTGCCATAATCAGGAGTAGATCAGATGTAATTTTATACACGCTTAATTCAGGAGACTTTCCAAAAAACCACTTGTCTCTACTCTGTATAACATCAAAAGCAGGGTGCAGAACGTTTTTTGGCTCCAAGGGCCACATCACGTGTCAGCTGGGGACACACACACACACACACAACCTGACCCCTACGCCAGCAGCCCTGCCCAAGACAGCAGCGGCAAGGAGGCTTTAATCTTGCCCCGATGCCAGCAATCCTGTGCAAGATTGCTGAGGAGGGAGACTGTCTCAGGGTTTCTGCAAGAGGGAGAGGCTAAAACCTCTTCCTATGGATTATGTGGATAGAATTATTTTTTGGGCCCCGGGGTGACGGGTGCACTTTGTAGTTATATGGATTTGTGGGTTTATTTTCTTTTTGTATGTGTGTTCATTTAAAAAATAATAATAATTTAAAAATAAATTAAAAAATAAAACCTCTTCCTCTCCATCAAACCTGATTGGGAGCACCGCTTCCCTGCCGCCATTAGCAGAAAGAGTGATTTGTGCTGATTTGGAATTGCTGGAGGAAGGGGAGGCGAAAGCCTCCTCCCCTCCCCAACGACCCTGATCGGGATCACTGCTTCCCTGTTGCCATTAGCAGGCTGGCAGCAGCAACCCCAATCAGCGGCTGGGATGCCGCGACAGCAGGGGGTCACAGTGGCTGCACAACATGCGGCTTGCGTATTGTGCACTCCTGATCAAAATTAACACATTTTTTTTATGGGTGGAGGTTTTTGCTATGTGAAGGAAGTGCCTCTGAACACCTTTGGTGTGCCTACATGGACCGGTGGGTGAGGAGACGGGCCTGCAGCCATACAGAGCAATGTTCAGTCATCATCACCACCACCACCTCTGTACACTCATCCATGAAGCCAGGAGCAATGACAATATCGGCACCAGAATGTGGACAGGGAGGGGTGCCACAAGGGCAAGGCACTAGCAATGCCCTCCCATAACCAAGGTTGCAATGATTTAAATCAGAATGATTTAAATCAATGAGAAAATCATTGATAAAATCATCAATAAAATTGATTCATTTATTTTTTGCAAAAAATCATGATTTTTTGCAACCCTGTCGTGTAGGTAGCCTGTTCTGATTAATGTTTTCTGTATAATTTGGAGTTCTTAACTATTAAGTGTAGGCTATTTGTACATGTGGTTGCCTGAAACTTTGAAATTAATTTTACTAAATTGAGGGGGGGGGGATTGATTACATTTAAAAAATCATTTATTTTATTTTATTGCCAAAAAAAACCCTGATTTTTTGCAACCCTGCCATAACCTGAAGGAAGTAGGGCATGAAAAAATGACTCTCACACTGCCTCTGATCTTCTTGGGTACTCAGCACAGAGTGAGAATGGTGGTGCCATTGCATACCCACCATCCTTTGGCAGGTGAAAACTGGTGTGTGCTTGTAACTCCCCAATTCCCATACCAAGGATTCCTGCCCAACGCCCCCCTACTATTTATTTATTTATTATATTTATTCACCGGCCATCAGCCAAAAGGCTCCCTATGTGTACTATGCCACATTGCTGAAGGCACATATTCTGCCTGCCCTTTGGTATATTCATTCACTCTTCAATTACATGTCCTCCAGCAATTTAAAAGCCAAGAGTGGCGTAGAAGCACTAGAAAACCAGAACTGGCCAACAATAGATTATCAATCACTCAAATTATACCTTGTCAACTGCAGTGTGTGAAATGGCTGACTGTGCACTGCAAGATGTCTTAGTGGTCATGTGTCTGCATTTCTACGGATGAGTGCAAGAGACATGATGCAGCCTGTGGCTCATGCTGGCTCAGCTTGTCTGAGTGTGGAAAGCTAAGCAGGGTCAGGCCTGGTTATTACTTGGATGGGAGACCCCTCCTCTAGTTTCCTGCATTGAGCAGGGGGTTGGACTCGATGGCCTTGTAGGCCCCTTCCAACTCTATAATCTATGAATCTATGGATCTATTAATCTATTTCCCACTCAGACGTTTATCTGAGTAGGAATGACAGCATCACCTATCTAGCACACACCCCACATAAATGGATGCACATGAACACTAAAGCATAATGCAGTGCACAGCCTGCCATTTCTAGAGACCCTGAAGGATAACACTTCTAGTAACTCACACTAACAGCATTTTAACATGCCACTCCAAACAGGCAAACAGAGTAGCAGGTATTAGACAATAGTAGCCATCCCTGATAAATAGAGGTAAGCTGTTGGAGCATACACCATTGGGGCAATGGGCCCTTCACCAGACTTGGAGTCCCGGAAAATGCCTGACTTCACCACTAGGAATGCTCGAGGAATTTGTTGGGTTCATATTCCAATGCTAATTCACCTGATCTGCACCTCCTGATCAGAATGTGAATTTCTCCTTTGGAATTCACACCACAATGAATTTTATGAGGTGGTCCGAGGGCTGCCTTTCAAACAATCCAAAAATAATATTATTTTGAATAGGTAATAGTCGCTCCAAGGGTTAGAAAGTTCAGTTAGAAAGTGCACACGTTGAAAATGGGTCCACAAATGCCCTCGAAATGAATTTGGACAGGACATTATTCATAGATTCATAGATCATAGAGTTGGAAGTCCAACCCCCTGCTCCAACCCCCTGCTCCACCCCCTGCTCAACTAGAGGAGGGGTCTCCCATCCAAGTAATAACCAGGCCTGACCCTGATTAGCTTTCCACACTCAGACAAGCTGAGCCAGCATGAGCCACAGGCCATCGTCCCCCGCCCCCCTCCATAAGAGACATTATACAGGGAAACAAGATAGTTGGACCTATGGGGGCAGCCATCTTTGTTTCATAGGATCATAGAGTTAGAAAGGGCCTACAAGGCCGTCGAGTCCAACCCCCTGCTCAATGCAGGAAACTAGAGGAGGGGTCTACCATCCAAGTAACAACCAGGCCTGACCCTGCTTAGCTTTCCACACTCAGACAAGCTGAGGCGGTACATCATTACATCCCATCATGCTCAGGGGCATTGATGCACCATTTTCAACACATGTGGCAACAGCTAGGCTTTCTAGCCACTTTAAGCAGCTATTACCTGCAAATCAGGGGTGTTGAACCTCAGGATCAGGAGCTAAATCTGTCCTCCTAGGGTTCCTCAGAAGGCCATGCCCCTTCCCCACATCACCAGGTGTTTACCACGTATTTCCCCCAACGATCTATTGTTTGGTGGTTTCCTGTCTTCTGCACAATTATGTCCCCATACTAAAAGGTTGAAATGCTT
Source organism: Shinisaurus crocodilurus (assembly GCA_021292165.1). Classification (NCBI taxonomy): domain Eukaryota; kingdom Metazoa; phylum Chordata; class Lepidosauria; order Squamata; family Shinisauridae; genus Shinisaurus; species Shinisaurus crocodilurus. The sequence continues at coordinate 150,116,923 of CM037877.1, read as the reverse complement.
CTCTTAAGGCTTAATTACTGGCTATAAGTGCTGTAAGTTAAAATATGCTGGGGGGGGTGTTGGGGGTTGGTATTTTGGCCCCACCCCTTTTATTTATTTATTTACTTACAGCATTTGTATACCACTCCATATCTGGACAGATTCTGGAGTGGTGAACAATAAAAAGATAAAACAGATAAAAGAATAAAAACAATGCATTAAAAACAAGATAACATTAAAACCATGGCTGGTCAGCAAGGAAGGCCTCCCGGAACAAAGACGTCTTCAGCAGGCACCAAAAAACAATAGTGTCAGAGCCTGCCTGACCTCCAGAGGCAGGGAGTTCCGTAGAAGTGGATCCGCCACACTGAAGATGGACGCCAGTCGGGCCATAGGTCCATGTGGAACCACCAGGAGAATGTCCTCCAATGACATCAGTGACATCAGGCAGGTTGGTAACGGAGAAGGCACTCTCTCCTCTTGCCTTCAACCCCACCCCTTTTTGCCTTCGTGTGTCCCTCCCACCCCCAAAATTGAATTCAGCCCTCAGGCTGAAAGAGGTTCAACATCCCTGCTGTCAATTGCCTGTTACAGTAATACCTTGGATTGCAAGTAACTTGGTTTGAGAGCGGTTTGCAAGACAAGCAAAATTTTAAATATTTATTTAAATTTTTTTTACTTGATATACAAGCGACATCTTGCAATACAAGTACTGCAGTACGGCTTAAATTAAAAATCTCTGTACAAATTTTTTTGGGGGGGGATTTTGTTTTGATATAAGCAGGGCCGGATTAAGAGCATTATGGGCCTGGTGCTGAGGAGGGCGTGCGGCTGATGAAGGGGCGGGCAACAAGCCCCAGCCCAACAGTACCTGCAAGATACTTTCTTCTTTTTGGTCCCCCTTTCCTCCGCTTACAGTAGAGGAAAGCAGGTGGAATATTCTTCCTCTTCGCTGAAGGCTTTCCCCTACTTGTTGCAAAGCTCACTCCACACTTCAGGGGTGGGAGGCGCAAAGTCGATTCCCGTCCCTTCCCGTCAAAAAGCACAAGGCTCCGTTCTCCGGAGGAGGGAGGCCGTTTGCCACCGGGCGGAGCCACGGGAAGATGGAGAGATGCAAGCAGGGGAGGGCGGTGTCCCCTTCCCGGGTGAGCTCGTGGGTGCTGCCTCTCTCCTCTACCTGACAGAATCGGGCGGAGAGCGAGAAGAGTCAGGCGAGCGAAGGAGCGAGCGGGGTTCTCGCTTTTCCACAGTCCAAGTGCGTTTCCCAATCCAAGCTCCTCCCACGTTCCCTTCTCTCCTCCGCTCTGCTCCACAATCTTTCCTTCTATCCCTTCCTCCCTCTCTCCCTCCGCCACCAGCACTTCATTCTGTCCTTGCTGAAGAGGGTGCAGAAACGCTGCGCTCCTCTTTGCTGCCACTGTGCCGCCCCCGCCAGGCCTCTGCCTCCGCTGCGCCGCCCCCGCCAGGTCTCCGCCTCCCCACCCGCCCGCCGCCACCGCGCCCTCCTGTCCTGCTCGCTGCTGCGCCTCCCCCCGCACTCCCGCTCGCTGCCGCTGCGCCTCCCGCCGCCGCCGCCATCACCACCCCCCGACCCCCCCGCCACCTACCTTCTCCGCGTCGTGTCGCTTCCGGAGCCCCGCCCGCGTTGTTTTGGCGGGAGGAACCAGGGCAACAGGGCTTAAACAGCCCTGTTGCCATGGTTTCCCTGGCAAAAAACAGCGCGGGGGTCCCGTCGCGTCACCTCCTCCTCCTCCTCGGCGGCGGCAGCAGCAGCAGCAGCAGCAGCCGCCAGGTTGGTGGTGGCGGCCGGTCCTGATTGTGGGCCTATTTCGGGCTAGGGGCCCGGAGCTGCAGCTCCAATAGCCCCTATCTTAATCCGGCCCTGGATATAAGAGTGTTTTGGATTACAAGCACGTTTCCGGAACGAATTATGCTCTCAATCCAAGGCATGACTGTAGATAGTTTGTTTTAAAAGACAGCCCTTGGACCACTTCGTAAGCACTATTGTATTCAGAATTTTGTGCAGATTTTTTTGGGCAGGAAAGTCTCACATGAATGCAGAAATGGGAGAGAATAGACTTTGAAACAGACACATGTGAAAGTGATACAAGCCAGAGTTAGACTGCTCTGTCCATCCCTGTGAATCATGCCTTCTGGATCTGTTCCTGGAGAAGGAAGCAAAGGACTGACTTTCGCTGGAGTTGCTCCTCTCTCTCTCTCTCTCTCTCTCTCCAGCCCAGTCCTTCTTCAACAAGCAACAGCTGGGATCATGGCAGACCCTCACAATTGCAGTGAAGGATCTCCAGCCCCTGCTGGCTGAATTGGCCATCTCCAAAATACAGGCAGCAGAGAATGTGCTCCCATGCTTTCCTCATTATAAAAGCAAATGTGTGTGAACCAACTCCGTGAAAGGCAACTGACTTTACAGGAACAAATTAAGCCTTACAAGTCTCGTAATGTCTAATTGCAAACATTTGCCTTAAATATACACCACCTCTTGCTTTGTTTTCTGTGTGCACCCACTGCCCACCACCCCCGCTACTTCCACTTTGGCACACAGACAGAGGTAAAAGCAAGCTACAAATGCCTTTTGTTTTCTGCCATTGGCAGGAGGGAGGCTGACTGACTGTCTCAGAGCTAAACGACCACAGCTAGCAATTGGAGCAGTGTAGGGTATCATCCACCGGAGAACCACATTATTACCTTGTAAAACAGTGAAGTCTTCCTATTACTGGCTAATTAAAAGGCCAAAGTAAGGACACGCTTTTACGGGCTCTTTTAAGGTATGCTCCCAATGCATGTTGTCAGCAAACAACATCAAAGGGCAAGCCACATACGGAAACCTGGTATATTCATATATTCATAAACATGTGCTCAGAGTCAGTTGCAGGTTTTTGGCACCAACCACTATGCTTTCCTAAACTTGGGATTTCACTAAACTATTTTAATTTTAGAAAAATGAAAAGTCACATTGATTATAAATATAACCAGGCCTTTAAAATCCTAACTAGAGTGGCAATCTTATACACATTTACGTACCTGGGAGTAAGTCCTATTGAACTCACCAGGAATAGGATTGTACTGTTAAGCACAGTGATGTAGTAGAGCACAGGGACGTTTTGATTAGCAGGGACAATGAATCATTTGCCAGTCCTACCCCCCACACACACCACCCTCAGGCTTCCCTGTTCCCGCTGAGCTAAACTGAAATCCCCTCACTAATAGGGATGCACAAGAATTTCAGTTCAGTTCACAAATCATACAAACTTGCCCCCGTTGTTGTTGTTGTTATTGGCAGTCCCCAGGTTAAGAATGAGTTCTGTTCTTAAGAATGTTCTTAAGAGCCAGTATGGCATAGTGGTGAGAGTGTCGGACTGGGACTTGGGAGATACCGGTTCTAGTCCCCGCTCGGCCATGAAACTCACTGGGTGACTTTGGGCCAGTCACTGACTCTCAGTCTAACCTACCTCGCAGCGTTGTTGTGAGGATAAAACGGAGAGGAGGAGGATTATGTAAGCCGCCTTGGGTTCCTTGCAGGAAAAAAGGTGGGGTATAAATATAATAAAATAAATAAATAAATGTCTTTAAGTTGAATTTGTATGTAAGTTGGAACAGCATAGTGTTCTACATGTTAAAAGAGGCATTTTAAATTACGCAAATTGTGTAGTATACTACGCTACGTACTCTACGTAAATGACGTAGCGCCGGGGAACCCAGAAGTTCGTTCTTAAGTATGGGTTGTCTGTAATTCGGATGTTCTTAACTCAGGGACTGCCTGTATTATTATTATTTACAGTATTTGTATACCGGTCCACATTAAGCAGATTCCGGAGCGGTGAACAATAAAAAGACAAAAACAGATAAAAGAAACAAAAACAATACATTGAAAACAAACTAAAATTACACTGGTGGTTCGACAGCAGAGAAGGCTTCCCGGAACAAGGAGGTTTTCAGCAGGCGCCGAAAGCAGCACAATGTCAGAGCCTGCCTGACCTCCATATGCAGGGAGTTCCACAGAAATGGAGCCGCCACACTGAAGACTCTTCTTCTGGTGGACTCCAATCGGGTCAAAGGTCCATGAGGAACCACCAGGAGCCATCTGATGACTTCAGCGACCAGGCAGGTAACCTGGTCCCAACTTGTTTCGGGCTTTGTACACAAGTGCCAGTATCTTAAGCTTGACCCTGTAGGAAATAGGAGAAGGAGTTGCATGCTGAAAAGGGGCAGCTCCTGACAAAAGATGAGCTGCTGCATTCTGTACTAGGGGTGGGCAATCTGCCTAGGGATGTGCCCGCTCACCTCGTGGTGGGCGTAGCGGGCCGAAATCGGCCCCGCTCACGCCCGTCAGAGACTCACAGGGCCTTACCGGGTCCGGGGCTCCTTCGGCTCACCACTTCAAGCCCACCCCGCCAGCTGCGCTGGGCCTGTCGCGTCACTTCCGGCTGGCTGGAAGTGACGGGACGGGACCCTGCACCAGCGCGCTGGGCCCCTGCGCTGTGTATTTTGCAGAGAAACCAGGACAACAGGGCTTAAAACTGCTCCACGCCACTCAGAAAATCGAGTCGGGGGGGGCGCCGCCGTGGAGAGACAAGGCGGCAGAGAGGCAGGACCCCCCCCAGGTCCGTGAACACCACTAGATCTGCCCACCACCCAACTCGCTTGGCACTCAGCTGCTACATCTGCCAAACCGGGCTAAAAGCGAGCAACAGCCAAGGTGCTTGCCAGACTTCTGGGTTCCCGGCAGTACACTTTTTACATAGAAAATGGTGTAAGATACGTTAAAAGCAGCTGTGATCTGCGTAACTTGTGCAAATTGCATCCGTTTTTAACGTATGTTATGCCATTTTCTATGTAAAAAGCATACCGCCGGGAACCCGGAAGTCACTTCCCTGGCTCGGCTCGCGAGAATGTGAATCGAGCCGGGGAAGCAGGTAGGCTCCTTTAGTAGAGGTGTCCAGAGCACCGTCTGGTCCGGTTTTATTGGATGAATTTCAGTTATTGAGGCCCGAGGATGCGGACAAGTTGCTTGGCCAAGTCCGGTCGACCACCTGTGTGCTTGACCCTTGCCCGTCATGGCTTATTACATCAAATAAGGAGGAGATAGCCGGCTGGGTCCAGGAGGTTGTAAACGCCTCCTTGAGAGAGGGAGTGGTGCCGGCCACTTTGAAAGAGGCAGTGATTAGGCCACTCCTCAAAAAGCCTAACCTGGACCCGGATGATGTTAATAACTACAGGCCAGTAGCTAATATCCCATTCCTGGGCAAGGTGCTTGAGCGGGCGGTTGCTGGTCAACTCCAGGCACTCTTGGATGAAACGGACTATCTAGATCCATTTCAATCTGGATTCAAGCCTGGTTTTGGAATGGAAACTGCCTTGGTCGCCCTGTGGGATGACCTCTGCCGGGAGAGGGACAGGGGGAGTGCAACCCTGTTGATTCTCTTGGACCTCTCAGCGGCTTTCAATACCATCGACCATGGGATCCTTCTGGATAGGTTGTCTGGGTTGGGAGTTGGAGGCACTGCACTCCAGTGGTTCCAATCCTACTTGGGTGGCCGATTACAGAAGGTGGTGCTGGGGGATTACTGCAATGTCCCTTGGCAGTTATGCCATGGGGTGCCTCGGCTCAGCTTGTCTGAGCGTGGAAAGCTAAGCAGGGTCAGGCCTGGTTATTACTTGGATGGGAGACCCCTCCTCTAATTTCCTGCATTGAGCAGCGGGTTGGACTCGATGGCCTTGTAGGCTCCTTCCAACTCCAGGATCTATGAATCTAGGATTCTATTTTACCCCTATGCAGTTTAACATCTACATTAAACCACTGGGAGAGGTTATCCGGAGGTGTGGGCTGAGGTGTCATCAATATGCAGATGACACCCAGCTCTATCTCTCCTTTTCATCTAATCCAGGTGAGGCAGTGGCTGTTCTAAATCAGTGCCTGGGCACGGTAATGGACTAGATGAGGGCTAATGAATTGAGACTCAATCCAGATAAGATGGAGGTACTGTTAGTGGGTGGTTCGTCTGCCCAGCTAAGTGATATTCAACCAGTTCTGGATGGGGTTGCACTCCCCCTGAAGGATCAGGTTCGTAGTTTGGGGGTGCTCCTGGATCCACAACTGTCACTCGAGGCACAGGTGAACTCGGTGGCACGGAGCACCTTTTATCAGCTTAGGCTGATATACCAACTATGTCCTTATCTGGATAGGGATAGCCTAGCTACAGTTATCCATGCTCTGGTAACCTCTCGTTTGGATTACCATACTGCAATGCGTTATACGTGGGGCTGCCTTTGAAAACGGTCCGGAAACTTCAGCTGGTCCAAAATAGGGCAGGGAGATTGTTAATGGGGACTGGCCGACGTGAACAGTGCTTTCTCATCTGCACTGGCTGCCAGTCTGTTTCCAGGCCCAATTCAAAATGCTGGTGCTAACATTTAAAGCCCTAAATGGCTTGGGGCCAGGGTATCTGAAGGATCGTCTCCTCCCATATGTACCTGCCCGGACACTAAGATCTGCATCAGCGGTCCTTCTCCGAGAGCCCCTGCCAAAGGAAGTGAGGCAGGTGGCTACCAGGAGAAGGGCCTTTTCTGCTGTGGCACACCAGTTATGGAATGAGCTCCCCAAAGAGGTTCGCCTGGCGCCTACTTTGTATTCCTTCCGGCGCCAGGTGAAGACCTTTCTATTCTCCCAGGCATTTTAATCATTTTAATCATATTAATCATTTTAATCATGTAGTTGTTTTTAACTCCGTTATTGTAACTGCTGCTGCTAGCTCTGCTGTTTGTTTTTAATCTGTCGTTTTAAATTTTATATTTATTTTATATTGTATTTTATGATTTTTAACTGTTGTAAACCGCCCAGAGAGCTTCGGCTATTGGGCAGTATAAAAATGTATTAAATAAATAAATAAAGGCTGAGCAGAGCTGGGGGGGGGTTGAGCCCGGCGAGTTCTCCAGATTTCCACCCCCCCAATCGAGCTCTGCACACATCTCTATTCTGCACTAGCTCCAGCTTCCGGAGCAGCCTTAAGGGCAGCCCCACATAGAGCACATTGCAATAATCCAGTCTTGAGGTTACTAGTGCCTGTATCACTGTGGCCAAGCTATCCCTGTCCAGGAGAGGCCGTAGCTGGCGACCCAATTGAAGATGGTAAAAGGCACTCCGAGCCACTGCAGTCACTTGGGACTCCAGCGACAATGATGGATCTAGGAGTACCCCCAGACTACGAACCTGATCTTTCAAAGGGAGTGCAACCCCATCCAGAACAGGCAATGAGCCTATCTCCCAGACTTGGGAACCACTCACCCACAGGGCTTCTGTCTTGCCAGGATTCAGCCTCAGTTTATTGGCCCTCATCCAGCCCATCACTGAGTTCAGGCACTGATCCAGGACTTGCACAGCCTCTCCTGATTCAGTTGCAGCCCTGAACACGAATGGGAGCACTTCTTTTTAAAAAAATGTCCTCACATTCATGAACTTGAGATTGCATTCAACAAATGTGTATTTTTTGAAAGATGTGCACTTTGAAAAGTGTGTTTTTTAATTAAAAAAACCCCAATGCATTATCATGCTTTACTCAACAGGGGGAAGTATACACTTGAAAAATGCACACTTTCCCCATTCAAGATATGAACTTTCCCCATTCAAACAAACAGAAAAGCAAGTCACAAATGAAAATGGGAGTGAGCTGAACCGAGCTTCAAAATGAAGTTCGGAGAAGTTCGGCAAGTTCAGCATCCCTGGATCTCCCATCACTGACAGTAGCTAGAGGTAAGTGAATCTGGGACAATGGGAAGAAAGAGATTTCTCATTTGGATTATCGAGTAAGAAAAATTATTGTTACCTGTATTTGCTGTAGAAGAAAATCGGAGCTCTATTTTGTTTTGTTAATTGTTATATGTTTGATATTATGTGTTTGTTTTATATAGAAATAAACTGACAGTAGCTAGAGGCAAATGGATTTTCCCAGCAACAATATATTGTCGTGAGCTAACCTTGTTATAATGCAAAGTATTTTGGGGTGTCTTGGTCT